>CM021109.1:315313010-315678096 GCA_007115665.2 Sequoiadendron giganteum
TTCTTAAGTTCTCTTCATCTCTTCTAATATAGCATTTTCTTCCAAACACTTTGAATTATTTGACAGCGGGAATCCTTCTATACCACAACTCATAGGGAGTCTTTGCATTGTTTTCCCTTACTTAAACTTTGTTAAGAGTGTAGATATTAGTATGAATTGCTTCTCTCTAGTAGACTTCAGGTAGGTTTGCCTCTTTCAACATTGTTCTTGCAGCTTCCTAAGCATCATATTCTTTCTTTCAACCACTCCATTTTGCTAAGGATTCCTAGGGGCATACAAATACCTCTTTATCCCATGATTCTCACAAAAATTGTTAAACTCATTAGAGGTGAACTCTCCACCTCTGTCAGACCTCAAACATTTGATTTTCATATCCATTTCATTTTCAACCATAAATTTGAATGCTTTAAACTTATCTAGAGCTTCTGATTTTTCTTGGAGAAAAATAACCCATGTCATTCTAGAATAATCATCAATCAATAGCATGAAATACTTGTCACCTTGAAAAATTCTTACTCTAGTAGGACCACAAAGATCTATATGCACCAGCTCTAATAGTCCGGTAGTAGATTGTTCTTTGACTTTGAAACTTCTTCTTGCTTGCTTCCCAATCTGTCATTCCTTACAGACAACATTGATAGGCTTTGTAATCTTTAGCAAATCTCTCACGAATTGAATTAAACCAATCCTCACTAGGTTATCAAAATGGATGTGACACATCCTTCTATTCCATAGACAAATTTCATTATCTGAGTCATAAAGCAGTGGCCACCAACACCTTTAAGATGATAAACATTTCCATTTGTCCTTCTTCCAGTAGCAACCATTGTTTCAAAGCCTTTTTTGATCTCACACCCATCATCCTAAAACATAAGATTATATCCTTTGCTACACATTTTTCCAACACTCAAAAGGTTATGTCTCAAACCCTTAACATAAAGAACATCATTTGTATTATATTTCCATAAAAAATAATTAAAATTTTCCACATATCTTAGCAGATGTATCATCACCAAACTTTACTAGACCTCCATATTTCTCAAGTTTAACAAACTTACTTTTGTCACTGGCCATATCATTTGAGTATCCACTATCAATAATCCAATAGTTATTCTCCTCTCTAGCATGAAAATCAGTCACTATAGTTCCTTCAATGTTATTCCTTTCTTTTGAAGCACTTTCCTTCACACATCTCTTAGAGTTAGAAAAAATAGTTCCATCTTTAATATTCATGAACAAGCATTCACTATCCTTGTCATCAGATATACTAGAATCTTCTCTAACATAATAACTTTTCTTAATTTATTTACCAAGTTTTTTTCTTTATTCTTGTCATTCAATGCTCTATTTGGACATCTTGAAGCATAATAACTTATCTTTCCACAACTAAAACACTTGAAAGGTAACTTACCTCTATATTTACCAGTACCCTTTTTCATTCTCCTTACAAAGTTTTCTTTAACATCATCAAGATCCTCCTGGTCTGATTCCTCAATCTTCTTTGATTTTCATCCTTAAAAGAAGTCTCAACTTTTTCATTACTTGGACCAAATTCTCTCATTTCAAAAGTAGATAAAGCACCATACAAATGGTCTCTAGAATATTTTCTTAAATCTTGAACTTCCTCAATAGCATAAACTCTATGACTATAAGATTTAGGAAGAGTTATCAGTACCTTCTTCACCACTTCTTCTTCTTCAAGATTTCCACCAAGACCTTTGATGGAATTGACTTCATCCACCTTCTACATGTAGCTTGTAATGTTTTCATCTTCAAACATATGTAGGTTCTCAAATGTGATCTTTATATTTTGCATCTTAGCTTGCTTGACCTTATCATCTCCTTCATAAATACTTTCCGATTTTGTCCAGATCTATCTAGCAAATTTCATACTCATAACTTTCACAAGTTCAGTGTTAGAAAGACCACTTAAAAGAGCATACCTTTCTTTACCATTTTTCTCATAGGCATTGATCTCATCATCAATTTTTGAACCACTAATAGGCATAGTATATCCAGTGTCAATAGACTTCCAAACTCCAAATCCAAGAGATACCAAGAAACCTTCCATCCTTGTCTTCCAGAAGCCATAGTTTGATCGATAAAACAAAGGAACAACTCTCTTTTGTGCCATCCTAGGTCTACCTCAAGTGGTTAAGATGTATTCCAAGGAACTTTCTTTGATACCAATTGTTGAATGCACACAAGACAACTAAGAGGGGGGTGAATTAGTTGTAAATTAAAAAATCCAAAACCCTCATAAACATTCAGATCCATATCAACTTAATTAACCCTTAATCTATTGGAATGATTTAGCATGGAAGCAAATAACAGAAACTAAAACACATCAAAACCATACACAATAGAACACCAAATTTTAGTGGAAACCCCAAGAAGGGAAAAAACGTAGTGAGGATTAGCTCACAATATAAAGTAATTATGACATCAAATACAATAGGCTCACTGCCTAGAAGAAAGAAGGACTCACTATCAATGGCTCACTGTCAGATTATAGAAAAGAAGAAAGAACAATGTTATAGTGAGAAATCCATCTCAATGCAACATAAAAGATCCACCACATCACCAAAACATTTGCACCCTTTCTGAATATTGTAGACCCCTTATGCTCAATGTTTATAGTGGTCTAACTCATTAAGCTCACACTGCACTTCAAAAATTCACACTTTACAATTTTCCAATTCACATCATACTCTTCACAACTCAATTCTCCATCAATGAGCAACCCTTATTTATACCATCTTCGACCTTGAAAAATTTCTCCAAGATTGGCTATGCACTTAAACCATGCAAATTCAAATTAGTTTTGAACCAAAACATTCCTGCGGTGGAAAGGAATGAACGTGGACCACATCACACCTTAACTCAGACCTAAATACATTCATACACACCATGCCACACTTCCACAATCACCAAAGAAAATCCACAATCAGTGTAAACACCCAAGGTCAACTAGACCTGTGTAAACACCATTAACATTTAAGTACACACTTCCTTAAACCCAAAGACGACTCATGGACCACACACAACATTCAAACACAATCTAGAATATTCCACAAATACCCTAAAATCCAACAAATTCATTTGTAACAACTTTCACCTGAAGAATGCACACACCTAGTACACTCAAGCAACCTTCCATACTCTGTAACTCAAGAAACCAACTTTCAAAGCACCAAACCATGAAAAACTTTGATTGTGGGTAGATATGATCATTATCAACACACTTCCAAAACCATTTCTCCCAAACACCACTGCAACATATAGTTCACACACTGGTGAACACAACTCTCTCTATAGGATGATCCAAACCAAGAAATTATGTATATAGAACCTTTGGACACCATTGACCAGCATATCCGAACCACACAAGTAGATCTTCAACACAGAAGAAATGCGAAGCAAAACCAAAACACAACTTTGTAGACCAAAACACCCCTACAACACAATGTTTCCTCTTTTATTCAAATTTTCTCAAAAGCACTTGGAAACCAAGCACCAGAGACATATACTCATCATCTTTAGCACTTCCTCATCATTACCAAACCAACATCATCCAAAATAAGAAATTTATCAAAGAAAAACCAGAGGTTGACACTAGTAACACTTACTAATGACAACATAATGCAACTAATCAAAGCATCACCAATTGAAATTAATTACAACACACACATAAGCTTGTTGACATCAATGACAACACCAACTAATCATACTTGCAACAAGTTCTTACCAAAAATTCACTTACAAAAATGCATAAAAGAGAAATACTAGATAAGTATAAATATAATGTTAGCTTTGCTCCTTCCCATAACTCCTCATTTTTCTATCAGTCAACAATACACAATATGTTTTGATCTTATGTAATCCTTCTTTACTCCTACTTTTGGATGTCTCTCAATAAGCTAGAGGCCAACTTGAAAACCAATGGCTCCAATCCACTTGGTGGCAAGCTCTTACTTATTGCCATTAATCCCTCCATAGTATACATACATTATCTTCATTGTGACACTCTTCAAACCACTCTCTGATGCTTCTCTCACTAAATTTAATGATACATCTTCCACCTAATTTGTAGGCCTATTTGATATAAGATCTTCACAACCTTCATCTTCATCTTCATACTCACACTAGTTCTCCCCACAATGACATATTAAATGCTAAACTTAAAGTAGCTCTATGAAGAATGACATGTAGTTGTTAGTTTCCAACATAAGGGGAAAAAGTAGGTAAATGGTAGTTTCTCCCTTTAATCACACTAACTCTCCATCTTCTGCATAAAGAATCTATGATTATGGTGTGATGTGCATTTTTTAACACACGTTATCATTGTAATTGCTCTAGCAGGCATGTATACAAAATGTTAAACCATAGATAGGCACATGAATTGTTTTATAGCCACAAAGTATCAAGCATGAAGTCAACTCATACATTTAACACACCTCACTAACAAATGAAAGACTTAAATTGCATTAATACTCCACTCCTTGGATTCCCATCAAACAATAACTTAACTCCATTATTTTTTAATAATCATAATTCAAATAATATTTCTTTTATAAAATAAACAAAGTTATATATATATATATATATATGTATATATATCCCTCAAGCTATATAATGATATAGGGATAACAGTTGGTTTAATTAAATAGAATAAAATACACTATTGCAACTAACTTAAACTATGTCGTAATATGCGATCACACAAGATAACAAGACCAACTTAACACTGGCACTCAATTATGTCCATATCAAAAAAATGATTTGTGTGCGTGTGTGATGAGATTATTTCATTCATGTTATCTTATCGACTATCTAGAAGCCCTCTCCACAATAATTGGTTTTTGGGATGGGGGTAGGGTGATCCCTCTTTGGCCTATATCTCAAATGCTTGGTCACAATGAACTTGATAAGGGGGCTAGGGCTAGGAGGGGGACTAGAAAAGGAGCCTTACTCCAAGATAGATTTATCTTCATCAATTGGTAGGGATTTGTGGCCAAGGGGCATGTGGGTAATGGAGACTAGAGTTGGATGTGACTTGGTAGGGGGCACAAGGATTTTAACTATAGGGTTGGGGTTGAGTTTTTTAATGGTAACAACCTTGGAATGGGTGCTAGGGGTATGCATACCCTCTACACGACCCTTATAAACAAGGGAAGAGAGTGAGCTAGTTTTCTTCTTTTTCTGTAGGTTGAACTAGGTAGGGTTGACAATCTCGGGGATGAATGAAGGGGTGGGTGTTTTTTTTTCTCATATCTATAGATATAATATATGAGGCCCTAGTGAAATGGTAGTTGAGAATGCCCCAAAACAGACTCCTCTAGGGAACAATATATAAAGAAAAGGAAATACATTTTTATAATGCCTTAAGTGGTTCAACATAGGGAAATCATATGAATTGATGTGTTTGTACCTACCTTCAAGGTTAAAGTATCTCATTAGCACTTCAACTGCCTCCTTCCATGATTGGGTAGGTCCATGTGTTTGAAGCTATTCTAAAATGTTGAGACCTTCTCTCCCCGCTTGAGGTATGCATATGTGTGTTGATGATCCCAATTATTTATATTCTTTTATAGTTTCATCCCTTCCATGCTTAGCCCCATAGCCAAAGAGATAAGTTCCTTCATAAGCTTGAAAGAGATACCATGCACATACACAATCTTGTTTTTCTAAGAATTCACAATCTCATTAGATAATACAGGTTCATATCCTCTAACAACTTGAAGGAATGAGGTAGGGCCATCATGCCTAAGGATATTCCAAATAGCGGTGTTGTTATAGACCTTCTCACAAGATGAAGATTCTATCCTCAGTGAATTACCACACATAGCTTGAATTTCACCAACAAACCCACAAGTTTGAAAACTAATCTCAATTTTTTTCTAAAAGCTTGAAGAGGTTAGAAGTTCCTAGTTCAATTTATACATGTCATGGTTAGTGTTCTCCTCTCCTAAACAATTTGTGTCATGGTACCTTTCATTACATACACAAATTTATTATTATACACTAAGTTTAAGAAGAAAAAAATTGCCTTTTCAATGTGAAAGGTTATTTAATTTCCTTTCACACATATATTGATGAATATATTAATTTAAAAAGAAAATATGAACACGCAATTCTCCTCGACAACCCGGTTAAGCCAAATATTTTAATCGAATTAATTCATTCTCTAAACCGTTCGAATAATACAAAAGCATATTTTGAACATCATGATTGAATTATAATTCTGAACATTATCATATGATTGTGGAATTATAAATTATTCCCACATCACACTAAATTCCAAACTCCTAAAGACAAACTTGTTAAAGCTTTTTATTATTTTATGAAGAAAATAAGCGAACCATTTGAGGAGTCCTTTCTACCAAACATTGTGTTTTACCAAAAATTAAGGATTAACAATAATATACATCTTTGACTAATAGATTAGCATCTACCAATAATAATCATATTATTTTTGCTAAGTGTCAAGGATATTTTTGACTAAGCATTGAGAATAGGTACTAATAATCATTTATTTTTTACAAATGATTTAAAATACACACGCCACATAATTTTAACATTGTTTTTTATAATTAAAAAATAAAATAAATTTTTATTGCAAATTAAGTTTTTATAAAGTTAAATGTCAGAAAGATTTTATATTATTTAAAAATCATTTAATCATTTAATATGAGAGCAAAGTATTAAGTCAAAAAAAATTTCGCTGAGAGCCAAGGACTAAGGGATATTCATTATGTCAAAGTAGCTCAGAGCACAATCTTGACCTCATCTCTTATGATATCGAGGCAAAACCTCTTCAGTTGAAAGCCAAGGACTAAGGGATATTCATTTTATCAAAGTAGTTGGGGGCACAATCTTGATCTCGTCCATAAACAATCTTGACCCCTTTATGACGTAAAGGCAAAACCTCTTCGATTAAGAGCCAAAGACTAAAGAATATTCATCGAAGTAGGTTGGGGCACAATCTTAACTTCATCCCTTATGATATCGAGACCTTATGCTAAATATAATGAACTCATTCATAACTATTAAACTTCATCCACAACCCGAAAAAAAAAAAACCATAAATACGAATGGATGTGCTTTGGGAGAGGGACAAGTCATGTTAGGGGGGGAAGGATTATTGAGGTAATGTAATCTATAATAAAGTAGATGCCAAATTATGTAAATACAATGACTTGTGAATCAGGGTAGGTATGGTGTGTTCCCACTTGCTTCTTATCAACGTCTCAAATGGGCCTCTTGGGAACCTAACCTGTGAATTCTACGTTAACCAGACAATCATTTTTATCGTGCAGTGAAGCAACTATTTATTGTTTCTGTGGTAAAAAACATTGAAGAGAAGAAGTTGAGTGTTGAGTGGCAATGGTGGATTTGGAGGAGGATTTTGTGGGTGTGGGCGCAAGAGGAACCATCGGATCTCTCATGAGCAAGGAGCTCGACTACCTCCGCAAAACAAAACATCAAAGAAAGACGACCGCAAAACTTCAGTGCGGTGCGGTTTCTGTGTTTTGTGAAGGAAGCTACTCTGTGAAGCGGCCCCAGAGACCGGATGGCTCAACCGCCCCGCCGTCCTGTCATGCAACAGAGTGGAGGAAAAATAGCGGCAGAAGCCAGCGCCCCCATTTGCTTAAATGCAGATCGCAGGGCAGAGAGATAGCAGATGTGAGCAAAAAGCGGGTGAAGGGCAGAAAATCTATGTCTGATATGGAGGAGGGGGGAAGTGGTTCTGAGACGCCCATGTTGGATTGGCCTCATGAACAAGAACGCGGGAATAGAAAAAGTGGTTTCTCCATTGTTGATGTTGTGGATTTGAAGTGCACAAATAATGTTTACAGTTACAGTCATGAGAATGATAAGAGTTGGGGAATAAGTGGCATTGCCAGCCGGTTCATGAAAAGACTGAGTTTTTCCAGGCTTTCTGTTTGATTTGCATTTCTCATCCACGTCTATGGTGTTCATTTCTACAGAGATTGCTTTGTTAGTGGGAGAATTGCATATGAATTGAATGGCTGAGCTTCAAGGTCCGCCTTTTTACAGTTTCTGGCCCTTCATGTGTATGATATCAACAATCTCCAACAGAAATGCCAAATTTTCAACATTTTCTTTTCCAGTTTGTCGGATTTTACTGCAGTTACCTAGTTTTTTTGTTTTGTTTTATTTTGTTTTGTGCAGAGCACAGTGGGTCGTGCAGTGACGTAGCTACTCGGAGGGAATACTGACATGTTATACCTAATATCGTGAAGAAATAGAGGATTTTTTTTTTATAATTAAAATTGGGTGATTAATTAAGGAGTCTATTCAGCTCAGAATGAAGATGTGATTTTATTTATTAATTAATTTAAAATAAAAAAAATCTGTTAGTATTTTGATTTTCAATTAATTAATAAATTCGATCAAATGCGTAATAAGGGGTGGAGTGTAATGGTATGAATGTATTAACAAAAAAGTTTACATTTTATGCTAAATTTGAATCATTTACACGTCAAAATATTAATATTTAGTAATAAATAATAATAATTTCAAATTTAGTAAATAAAATAGTTCCAAAGTAAATTAAAATAGAAAAAAATAGCCTCAAATTGATATCTTTCTCTATTTTCATTGGATCAAAATATTTAAGATATCTATATGAGTTAATTTAATTAACAATTGTGATAGATTAGATAATATAAATTTGAAATTTAAAAATAAATAGAAATAAAAATATTTATTTGATTTTAACAACTAGTAAATGGTTGTCTAGTGTTTTTTATTATAAATTTTCAATCTTTATTCATAATCATAACTTCTTATATGTGGTGGAAGCTGAACATTGAAATTTAAATTTGGTTGCTTTTAAAATTTGGGAAATTGATCTTGAGTTGGTAAGTTCAATATCAAGAATCGTGGATTTAACCTTTCTTATAGATTTGATTTGTGTAAAGTGTAGGCTTCTAATGCCTTTCACTCTAATCTCTAATATATCATTAACTTGTAAGGGTTGGATTATTATTAAGTATTTTAATGAATATGTTGGATCACTAGGGTCAACTTCTTCAAAGTTAGAGCCCTATATCGATTGTTTTTTCAACACTAGGTGAATGTTCAAAGGCAACATACATGAGTGTGCAAGTGGCCTATATGTAAATGATTGTAGATTTTAATTATTTGTCCTTTAGAAAAGAAAAGTGCTCTAATGATATCATCTTTTATATACATCTAAATAATGGCATAGTGAATGTCTTTAAATATGGTAAGACATAACATTTTGCATAAATGTATACTAAGTGGACTCATAGCATCTAGTAGGAAGGAGTAGAAAAGTTTGAATTTGAATTCAAGGTTCATTCTTGTGTGTTGCAAAATCAATCCTAACTAGCATGGAAATAAGCCTAGGAAGTGAAATAATACTCTCAAGGTAAGGAGCAAATCTATTGAGGTAAGTGCAAATGGGTTGTAATAATGATGTAAATATCAAATGTATGGGAATAAGTGTAAATGGGAGTAAATGGAGATGGATAAGGTTTGAGGCATCAACCAAAATTAGTACAAGAGTACCACTTGTCAATATGTTATTGCATTTTGGGTATTCCACTAAGATGGGACACATCTAAATGAGAAATGACATAGGTTTACAACTTTCATTACTACATTTTGCTCTCACTTTGAGGTGTATGCAAATCTATTATGAGTATACATGTCAAAGTATATGAGCATTTTCAATTGACATAAAAAGTAAATATTCAAACACTCATCGAATGCATATATAATCCATATGTATAAACTAATATATCATTATTGAATTCTTCATGGGTGCTCAATTTGTTTTGAATGCTCCATATAAATCTACAATATGGAAAAATATATGCAATGAGTAGCTTCTATCACATAATTGAAATAGACACAAACTACGTTAATTCAACTATCTACAAAAGTGAGAAGTGGAGAGAGAAGGCTTAAAGATTTCACATGTATGAAAAATATATAATAATATTTTTCTTGATGTGGCAATATAATATGATATTTTCAATACAACCATGTGATAAGGGTCCACTCACTGTGAAAAATATGATATGAATGTTTGATACAACCATGTAACATGACTCCACCCAATATGGAAAATGTTATATGGCACATTCAATACAACCATGTAATATGATTCTAGACTCAATATGAAAAATTTGGAATAAATTACGCTTCATAAGGCAATATAATGAAAAATGTGGATGTGTTAGAACTCCACTCAATACATCCATGCAATATGATCAATATCCCTCTAGGTATAATGATGAGTCTATGTGTAACACAACTAATGATCAAAAGTATCAACCATAAGAATGTTAGTGACAATATATTATATACCCCCTTCAATTGGTTGCAACCATCAAATGTAATAAATTGCTAGAGAGGGAAAATACAATACATGTGTAAAGATAATAATTGAATATAAGTGCATGTAAGCATATATATAGCATGTGATATAATATATAATGATTATCATAAGAAACAATATGTGTCAAGAATGTGAGGAATATCAAATAATAAGCATGTAAACACATATAACATCTAATATATCAAAAAACATAAATGTTTATGGACATCAAAACATAATGTTTCCCACAATATGGTCAAATCATGAAAGAAAAGGTGGTCCTAAATGCTAAGTACGGATTGTTTAATAACATCAAGAATGTAAGTATAGGAAAAATATAATCATGAGAGCGTAAATAAGTAGAATATGGATGTGAAATTACATGTAAAAATTTCCCTCAATGTGGGCAAGATAATAAGATAAAGATAAACCTAAAATAAAAGTAGTAATATCAATAGGATAATAGAATTATAAAAGTCATTGAAACGTGCCATTGCCAAATGAAAGCATGATAGAGATCATATGCTATAGTAACATAATAATGAAATTATAAAGATGACATGATCATAAGCTTAAAGTGATAATCATGGAGTCATAATAAGAATGAGATGAACAAAATTTAGGTCTTGGTAAAGCATGAATACAATAGTTATCGTTGGATATAGAATGTATCACAAGTGTGTGGTATATATCATAAAAAATATATAAACATAAAATAGGTAAACACCCAAAGTGGAAACATGTGTTAAAAAATTTCATATACACATCAAATCTATCCAAGACCTATGCTTATGAGCTAATTATAAAACTAGAGAAGTGAATAAAGATATTCACTATGTTATAGAGTCAAGAAAATTAGGAAGAGTAACATACAAATATATAAGCCTCTTGGATGCATGAATCAAGAAGATGAGAAGTACAATAGGTCATGAATTTAACTTAGACACTCCTAAACAAGAGGTAAGTTAATCCAATCTAACCAAGACAAAGGTGAGACCTAAGTACCATCAAAAAATGACTAATGAGATAGTGGTGGCACTTGTTTACTTCAAGTCAAGGTGAAAACATCATTATTAGCTACCTAGGTGAGAATAATTAAATAGGCATAATATTACACAACCATCCCATAAGTGCAACATAGGAGGATGTGAGAAATAAAAAATGAGAAATGGATTATATGAGGAATCTATATACAATGATATACCCCAAAATGACAAAATGAAGAACTCCCAAAGAGAAATAATGAAGAGAGAGACTAGGTAGACCACCTAAAATATGACGTCTCTGACACTAATGGTAGATTATCAATATTGAACAGTGAAGATGATCCATGCTCATTGAACAATATTTATTCCCTTAAGAAGAAATAAATCCAAAGGTGACTAAATATCTTCCCAATTTATAAATCAAATTGTAAGAATAAGATAAAAAATATATACCTTTATGATATTCTCATCTATTTCCATGTTAGTGTTCAAAGGTGCTAAGAATTGAATCAAGTTTCTTAGGTGTGGCTAATGATAGTCACATCTCAAAACACTATAGAAATTATTTTAGAATATTACCTAGAGATGAAGAGACAACAAATACTGCAGAATTATCACTAAAGAGGAAGATAAATCCTTAATGATTTCCTCTAGATTATCAATGTAGAGCTTACCAAATGGATACCCAATACCTACCAATAACTCACCCCAATGAATTATATCTAGAGGGGAACTATGGTCCTATTACACTAAATCATTGGAATCCCATCCAAAGCAAGATTAAACTTGGTGAAAGTAAAAAATAGTGGTGATAGAATGTTAGTTAATGTCATTAGATTGCACTACTCATCCACTTATATATCAATCAAATTTTCTAATTCTCATGTAGAGGAATCTTCAACCTTAAAACTAATTAAAGTCTTTAGAGTATTAAGATAAGTCTCTATGTCATCTTGACATTTAAGATATTCATATTAATTGATTACCGCAACTATATCACAATGATATGGTTATAATTCATCAAAGGGTATAATACTATCTATATCAAGATTGTATGTGAATGAATATTCATTGGAGTCTCCATACATCACCCAAATTTTGGTCTAAAGGTCACAAAGGAATTCAATATAAATCATATATATCATCACATATATATCAAAATTATATAGAATTTGTCCTAAGACATAAGTAGTTTAATCCCTCCATAAAAATATGTCAATATGAAGTGAATTCAAAAAACAATCCATAAATATTGGTAAAAATTTTTTCATTTAAAATGCTTTAGGATTTTCTAGTTATGTCTATCCAATTTAATAATAGCTATATGTTTTTAATACGCATTGTTGAATCCTCAAATTAGTCACAAAATAAACCAAACCAACAAAACAAAGAAAAAATAAGAGAAAACCCAACCCCTCTCAAATGAAACTTTATAGTACTTCATGGAGTACACAATATCTAATACATAAAATAGCCTAGTAATTACAAATTTTTAGCACTTTATCGTAGTGCAATTAAAATGTATAAGTGAGAAACAGTTTTGAAGATTAACATATAATCACTAATTAATATCAAACAAAAGAAATATTATGATATTTTAGATATCAATTTATTTTTTTATGCCTATAATAAGTTAAAAAATCTAACAATTTGGAAAAAATTTATGCTTGTTTCTATGTAAAGTGTTTATGGACAACTAAAACCACATCTAAATATAGAGGAATGTTAGATAAAATTGGAGGGGCTTTAGATTTGGTAGAATTTTCAATTATATAGAAACAAACAAAATTGTCACTGGAAATCTAGTTTAAACTAGAGATGTTATAAGTAGAGGAGCTAGTTGAATAGTGTTTCCAAATATATTGTTAAAGAGGGAGTCACCCGAATGAATTATTGTTCCCCAAAAAAAATTACACTAGCATGCACACCTATTGTATAGGTTAAAATGGTACAAGATTTAAAAATTTATTTGATTATGCCACTCCAAAATCAATGAATTAATATTTCATTTATGGGTTTCAATCTTCAACAAATTTTTTTAAAATGGTAGTTCAATGAAACAAATAGACTCAATATTCAAAAGGACATCATGGAAAAAAACCAAAGGGGTGAAATTTAGGTAAATATGGAAGATGAGAGGAATTTTAAAAAAATTGAGACATAATCTCTAATGTGATCAAGATGCAAACAAAATTTGTCAACCAAAAAGAGGATGGATACATTTGAAGAAGACTTTGCAAAAGGTTAAGAGCAACAAGATGTTAGAATAGTAGTACTAAAAAAATTAATCATTGAATTCAAAGAAAATTTCGATAAGTGTGTGAAAGTGTACTCAAGGGATTAAGAAGATAAATGAAAGACACCAATATGTTTGAGTTAGAAAAAATAGGGGAAGATTATGGTTCCAGTTCCAAAACTAGAATTACCAACAAAAAGAAGTTTGATGGTATCTAGAAGAAGTCTCACCAAGTCTAGGAGGGTGAAGATAGTCTCCCAACTACAAAGCTAGAGGTTGCAAGCACTCTCAATCAATGTTAACTTGTTGCTAGGCATTTTTTGTATGTTTTTTGTTTTTTGTTTTGTAGACACCTAATAATGACTAACACATTTAATCTAAACCATTATCGCCTTCTCATCTTCTCTTATGAACTCATTCATCCCTATTAATTAAATAATTTTAATTATTTTATTAAGCTAGCATATAATCTTCATTAATTAAGTAATTTTAATTATTGAATCATTTTATCCTTTTCCATCTCAATATTAATTAAATAATTTTTAATTGTTTGATTAAATTATCATTCCTTCTTATCTACACTAATTAAATAATTTTTAGTTATTTAATTAATTTATTATTTTCTTCCAACCACTCTAATTAAATAAGTTTTTAATTATTTGATTATTTCTTCAAATTTTCTTACTCACACAAAATAAGTATTTTTTAATTATTTAATTAAATTATTAATTTCCTCTCATCCACCATAACCAAATAATTTTAATTATTTGATTAGCTAATATTTCCTCTAAAATTAAATAAATTATTTAATTTGACTTTTCTATATTTAAATTTTTTTTAAATAAATAAAATCAATATTTTATTCATTTACTAAATATGTCTTCATCTCATGCACATGAATTTTATTTATTTAGTTCTATTTATATTCTTTCATATCCTAATTTAGTGAACTAACTAAAAATCAAGTTCAATTCACTCTCACTTCACTCACCCATGCTATCAGTCATCTCTTCCATGCAACCACTTAACTCTGCATCTTATCCCTTCATCTTGACACATGCCACTTGCACATTCATCATGATCTCTCACTTGATCTCATATTTTCATCTCTCCAATCATCCTACACCATTGATCAGGTATTTGTTAAAGTTATAAACACCCATCATTTAGCCATTCAATCTCTCCATGAATTTTGAGAAATCAAGCCATCTTTGCATCTATTTTACGAATTAAGGTAAATAATTTGTATATCATTATATAAGAATTATCATCGCGTACAAAAGAGTAATGTTAGGAACATTTTTATGGAGTTAATTATTAGTTTACATTCATTTCCTTTATGTTTTGTACACATGCTCGCATTGATGCAATCATTTGGTATTGAATTTATTTTTATTGATTATTCCTATTTTCAAATTACATAAACATATTAGGCTTCACATTTTTGCATGCTTGGTGGGACCCACATCCCTAAATTTAATAGTTGCTTTGAGATTATGTAATTTTAAGGGTTATAAGTATGGATCGTCATTTTTGACCCATAGTGGTACTTTTGATTTGTAGAGAAATGCTTTTGAAACACACTTCTATGCTTTTGATATAGGGATTAGCACTTTTGATACATATTTCAGTATATTTGAGACATGGAGTGATGCCTTTGACATGTAGAACGATGAATCTATGACACATAGTGGTACATTTGATCTTGCATGTATGATTTTCACAAATTTAGTAGATTCTATATTTTATTTATTTTGGTTTATCAACCACTAAAAAATTGCTATTTTTTCAATTAAACCTTATTGAATTTATAAAAAATAATTATTTTATATGGTTAAATTACAAATTTATATTTTAAAATTATGATTGCAAGTATAGGTGAAATGTTGCACTTTTTAAATATAGATTGACACATCTGAGATATAGAGTGGTACATCTGATACATAGAACGATGCTTTTGAGAAGCACAATGATGCATCTAAGAGGTAAGTTAACACTTTTGATAGGTATAATTACACATCTAATATCTAGTGTGGCACTTTTGAAATCTACTATTGTGTTTTTTATTCTACAAATTTTATTTTATTTTTACTTAACATTTGTGTGGTTTTAGAAACTAATCAAGTGGTGTATATTGGAAATCATTGGGAAAAGTATTTAAAGTTGAAACTACTGACATAATTTGGTGTAGGGAAAGTAAAAAAATTTCTAGTTTAGTTGCACACTTTATTTGGGCTTTAAAAATGAAATTCTATGTTGTGTTTGTGTGGACTTTAGGTGTGTATGATTTCTCCTTGCACTATGTGTGAGCCTGGAGATCAAAAGTACCTATTAGTTTTCTTTATTTGCTTTATTTTTTACCCAAGGTTAAACTTTTTATGTATTCTCTCCCCTTGCACTTTGTGCAAGCCTATGGATCAGGAACACTAGTATCAATCTGTTGAACTTCTCTTTTGGTTTTTGTCCTTGATGTCAAAATTATGTTTCAGTTTGGCACCCCGGTGATTGATTATCAGTTGCATAGTTTACATTCAGTTGGTTGGAACTCTTGTTTATATTCTTTCTTGGCATACTTGGTTTTGGCTTCAGCATTGTGATGATGGTTTTGATGGTACTAATCTCTTCACTCCATGTGCAGATTTCAAGGCATCTTGTTTACAGGATTATGATTCTATGTTCAGGTGGTATAATTCTAGTTTGATAGGTTTGACATTTTGTGCTATACTATGCTAAGCCTCATACAGGTAATCCTTATAAACACTTGGTTTTTAGAATCATAATTGGAGTTGGCATTTGGAATTTGATACGTTGATATCAATTGGAATCTTCTTCTGGAAAAGGTATGAACATGGAAATATCTTGGAAATCTTTGTAATGCTGATTTGATGCATTATTTGTGACTTACATTAATTGGAAAATGAATTTAAAGGGAGTCATATGTTTTGGGTATTAATATGGTTATCATGAAAATTCAATAAGTTGAACCTCTCTTAGCATGGAATCAGAATTTATAACATTACAAAAGGCATTGAATAAATCAAGCTTTATAACATGGAAAATAGCTTTGAATAAAGGTCATATATGTATCGGGTCTTATGTTTGATAATTCACTAGGCCTTAAGGCAGACAACAGGTATGAGGCATTAATTATTTAAAAGCCACTATGAAAGTGACATGGTTTTGAATTCTTGGTGACAATGATTGTTAAGGTAATCAAAATTTGTTTTAAGTTGTCATGACAAATTATTAAAGACATAATTATGTTTGCATTCTTAATTGTTTGATCATTGAACATTGATTAAAGCTTATCATTGATGATGTTGATTGACAGTTTATATGCATTCCAAAGGTAATGAGATTGTTGGCATGCATTGCATTGGCTTGTTCGCGGAATTCAGAATGCATTATGAGTTTTCTACTTATGTCTTCAGTCCTTTTGGACTTTAAACTTTATCAATTCTTGGGAAAGGCATCAATTGCTTTGCAAAAGGAAATTAGGTCATTCTTATTGTGTTTTACAAGCTTGAGGGTTTGGAACCCAAGCTCTACCGTCGCCATGGGTGATGAGTCTCAACCGTTACTCAGTTAGTTTTTGTCTTACCGTTACTCATTGACAACGAATAGAGATCTATGCCATGGTCGGTATCTTTGTTAGCCATTTATCTTTGGATGAAGGCTCAAACTTGGAAGAAGCTTTGTTGTTCTGTCTTTCAACCGGGTTGGTAAATTTCTCCATGAAAGATTCTCTTGCACTCTTCAAGTTTTCATCTTATCATTTAATTTGAGGGACCGTTACCTCTCATGGCACAAAAATTTGAAGACATTTGTTTGTTCTTTTCTAGAAAATGCTCAAATGCGGTTTATTTTTTTGTGGTCAGAAATACTATATTTCAGTTACTCATAGTCTCAAATAGATACCAAAATTTTTTATCTTATCATACTTTCTCTTGCTTCAAGGGTTTGTGTTTTGATTGGTGGGTAATCATGCTTTCTACAAAATATATCATTCTTTTGGTTTCAGTGGTAATTGTTCTTGGGTGCATAAAAATGGGGTTTCAGTTACATTTTATTGCAGCAGTATTCAAGGATATTTTAGATGGTCAATGGAATATATTGTTTAATTCTTTTTTAGACAGTATTGCCTGTGCAGGCTCCTTGAGTGGACAGGGTTCAAAGTCTTCCTTCTAAAAATCATTTTTATTTGACCATTCTATCAGAAACAAACCTCCATGATGAGTACTTCTCAGAATCACTACAATACTTGGCAAATTGATTCGACAGAAGTTGGGTACATTAAAAAATTATCTCTGTTGTTTAAAATGAAGAAAAAGATATAAGTTTTCGAGTTGTAATTTTTGAAAAATGTAATTAAGACATATTTGTAAGAAGAAAAACAGAGAGAGACATAACTATTTTCAACACTATGAGAAATGACTGTGAAAAATAGTGAGAAAAACACAGCTATTGTATTATCTGCACAGGAAGATATGTTTTGTTTTAGAGATTGAAAATCTGAAATACAAGTTAATAACAAGCTGTCTTAAGATGTGATAATAGCTAGAATCCTGGAAGTTCATTCTTGAACTTTGAGGATTGTAGATATTGTTTGTTAAGAGGCACTTGTGAGAAAATAGAGAAACAAAGAGATCCTTTGTATCATTGTATTTTCCGTAAACTGAAAAGGGGTTGGTGCTCCTTGAAATTGGTGTTTCAAAATGAGGGGTTGGTGCTCCTTGAGTTGGTGCTTAGAAATCAACCTATAAGGCATTGCCAAAAGTGGTTTTTAAAATATAAGCCTAGAAAGGCAACAATTTAGGAGTGGTTTTTCTACCCCGGGAGGATTTTCCACTCAGCATATCTTGTGTCATATTTCTTATCTATGTTTCACTGATTCATTGTGTGAATGCTTTGTTATGCTAAGTTTCACCGTCATACTTCTTATTACAGTTATATGTGATTGCATTCAATATATGGATGAGTTAATCATTGATAAATGAGAAGATAAATCTGCTTTGTTTCAGTTTTTTTTTTAATTTGTTAAATCAGTTTATAACATTGATTCACCCCCCCCTCTCAGTGTCTTTTTCACTCCAACAAATGGTATCAGAGTAGGGTCCTCTGATAGGTCTATCCAACCTAGGATTGATTCTAGCCTTGGAGTCTGTTCAAAATGTCTCAAACTCATGAAGGCACATCCATGACTAGAGCTCCATTATTTGATGGAACTAATTATGTATACTGGAAAATCAGAATGGAGACTTATCTAACTTTTATTGATCTCGATGTGTGGAGCATAGTGTTAACCGGGTACACTGTACTGACTACATTGCCCACATCTTCTGATGAAAAGAAAATATATGAAACTAATGCAAGAGCAAAACATGCTCTCCTATGTGCATTGACTAAAGATGTCTATCAAATTCATGCACTGCAACTCTAGTAGGGATATCTGGATTAAACTTGAAACTATCTATCAAGGAAATGAAAAATTTAAACAGTCAAAAGTCCTCACTCTAAAACACCACTTTGAAGAAATAAAAATGAGGGACGATGTAGCTGATTACTTCTTGAGATTTGATGAAATTGTCAATGCTATGAAGGGTTTGGGAGAAGAAGTAAAAGAATTCAATGTTGTAACTAAGTTCATCAGAACCTTACCGACTAAATTTGAAGCTAAGGTCTCTACTCTAGAAGAGAAGAAACACTTTGACCAAGTTACTCTAGACAACCTACAAGGCACTCTGGCTGCCCATGAAATGAGAATCAGTAAAAACAATTCCTCTGTAAAAGAAACTGCCTTTAATACTGAAAGGAAAGAAAAAGATGAGGCTACTTAATCAAAAAAAATTGATTCCAAAGAATCCCACTTTGTTAGAAAGCTCAAAAAGGGGTCTAGAAAATATAAGGGAAAAATTCCCTTAAAATTTTTTAACTGTGGAAAAATAGGCCACTTTGCTGCAAAGTGCCCCTATGGTGATTTGAATAGTGACAATGAGAAATCTGAAAAACTGCCTAAGAAAAAGGCCCATAGAGCTAAACAAAAATTCAACTTTAAAAAGAAGAAGAGTCTGTTCAGCAAAAATGAAACAGACACTGAATCTGAAGATTCTCGAGATGAAGAAGATGAAAACCTGTTCATGGCTGAAATCATTCAGCAAGAAGATACTAACAACAATGATGTTGAAGATGGTGAAGTTGATCTAGAAGTTGAACTGATATGTGCATTAAAAGAGCTAAGAAAAAATAAAAAACAAAATGCTTGCTCAAGAACAAATTCTTCTCAAGATCTTGCACAAGAGAAACTCACAAATCAAGAAATAGTCTCCTTGAAAACTAAACTTGAAGAAGCGAAGAGAGTTGAGGATTGTCTTAAATCATAAAGATCAAGAAATTCAAAAGTTGAAAATGAAATTTTTGATCTTAGGAAGACCATTGAGAAGTATGAGAGTACTCTAAAACTGAATGACATGCCCAGTAAGCAAAAATTGAACAAGGAGAAAACAGGTATTGGGTTCGTGAAGGGTGAATGTTCAAATGATAGTGCAAAGCATAATGATGTTGCTGCAAACAAATGTTCTGAATCTAATCATCCCTATTCTGATTAGAATCATGCTTATCCTTTTAGGAATAACAAAACATCATTTAATTTCAACCCTTTATCTTATGGGTACTATTTTTTCTGCAACATATTTGGCCACAAGGTGAGCTCTTGCAAGTTTATGAATCCTAGAACACCTAAATTTGGTCATAAGAAACACCCTAGTTTTTCTAGATAGATCATATGCTTTAAATGCAATACTGTGGGTCATTCTGCTAAGCAGTGCAAAGCTGATCTACAATTTAAACAACAAAAAACCAAAAAGATTTGGAAACCTAAAAATTTCAAAAACATAGAGCAAACTATGTTAGTTCAAACAAATTTTCATTGAAACAAAAAAGACTTATGGGTCCTGGATAGTGGTCGTTCAAACCACATGACTGGTGACAAAGAAAATATCACAAATCTTGAAGATTATGTAGGTGGATATGTGAAGTTTGGAGATAATTTTGGTATACAAAAAAAAGGTAAGAGTTTCACTTCTTTTGAATGAGGACACTCCTATCTATAATGTGTATTACGTAGAAGGTCTAAAGCACAATCTTCTAAGTTTTAATCAAATTTGTGACAGTGGCTATCATGTTTTTTTCACCTCACAGGGATGTGAGATTAAAAATAAGCTTGGAAAGGCTATTGCTGCAAGAAGAAGGACTAAGGGAAACATTTACAATCTTCTTGACACATCTAGTAATGAAAATAATCAAGGTATGTGTTTAATGAGTCAAGTTGAGGAAAGTTGGTTGTGGCACAAGAGACTAGGTCACATTAACTTTGACAATATGGTTAGGATCAACAAAAACCAAAATGTAAGAGGTCTTCTTGTCTTAAGAAAACCTGAAAATGCAGTTTGTAAAGAATGTCTCAAAGGAAATCAAACAAAGGTAAGCTTTAAATCTAAAGAACATTCTTCTACTAGGCCTCTGCAACTTGTTCATATAGATTTATGTGGTCCTACATGTTATGCCTTGCATAACCACCCCATCTTTTGACTTGGTCAAAATGGGTCCCCCTTTTATGTTTTTGTCCTTGGTTGATTTTCAAACAAAGTTTAGAGTCTTTCTTTTCCAACACTTTGTTTTTATTTGGCTTATTCTGCCAGAAGCGGAACCAGAACTGAATCGGAATTTGAAACTTCTTTCAAAAACTCATTCCGATCCCCATCCCGACAGTCTTTCTTTTGAACTTTTTGTTTTGTCTTTGTTGAAGCCGGAGCCGGAGTGGAAGTTAAGTCGGCATTTATTCAAAATTTCAAAATCAAATCTCATTCCACCTCCGCCTCCGCTTTTTGGTCTTTCGTTTTAGACTGGGTTTTATATGTTAAGTTTTCTTATTTAGGTCTTTTTGTTTTATTTTAATGTTTGATTTTGTTTTATTCTTTGTTGGTGGAACCGGGCCCGGAATGAGAACCAAGTTGGAAATTTAAACAAGAAACCAAATCAATTTTCATTCCAATTTCACGCCTCTCATTTCTTGGTCCTTGACTTTACTGAGGTCACACGAAAGTAATGGGCCAGTTCCTTCTATAGTTACGACTCCGCTCTACTACATTTATTGCATTAAAGATAGGTGCCATGCATGCGTGAAACTTTGAGTTTTACCTTAATTAGGGATTAACGCATAGTTATTACCATTACTGTTAAGAGATTGAAGAGTGAACCAGAGTTGTAGTGAAGCTTTTGGGCGAGTGAAGCGATTGATAGAGAGACATTTGCAAGTAGATTGCTTCAGGAGGTTAGCCTATTTATTTGCATTCAAGTTAGGGTTTTCTATTCTCGTTCTTCTTTTTACTTTCACGTTTTCCATTTTTGTTCATTTTGGATTATTTTTTTTTGGGCAAGTTCATATTTCTCAGTAAGTTCGCATGATTGTTTTCCTTTCTTTGTTTGTTTGGATTTCCTGTCTTCGTTTTTGCTTTTGTATCTGGTTTCTTTGTTTTCAGCACGGTCATTTTCACATTTTAGTCGTGACCGAATCATGCTGGTTTTTAATGCGTAGGTTAAATTATGGTTCCACAGTGAGTAGGGTTTGTTAAATCTTGTTTTTACTTAAGAATCTTGTTTTGCATTCAGTCTGGTTAAATAAATAGGATTAAATTTGTGCCCTAGTTTTTATATCGAAGTTTTTAGTTTAGGGTTTTTACGCTTTTTGTGTTCATGTTTTAATTTAAATATGATGCCCTAGAAATTAAAATCGCCTCTCGGTCATATGGGGATGGTCTTACGGTCATATGGGGATGGTCTTATTAGGTTAAATTTAAGCCCTTTTTTGTTTTGATATGACCTAGTCCTTAAATCATGAAGTTATCTATCAAACTATTAAAAACACTTATGACATCATGATAACCTAGGCGGAAGCGAGATCATAATCAATCTATACTTTGAACCATGTTTTCCAATAGGTATCAATTCCATTTCCATCCCATCTCCAACTCCTCTTATAGTGAGAAGCCTTCTTTCAAAATAACGATGACCTAGGCGGAAGCGGAAGTGGAACCGAAACTAAATATGAAATTAGAAAATTTGAAAGAAACCAAATTAGTTTCCATTTCGGTTCCGGTTTCGATCACCATGACAGTTCCAACTCTAATCCCACTTGTTATTATTGTAATCTCAATAGCGGCTTTGGCTCCGAGCCTGACAATGTTTTAAAGGAGACTGTTTAGAATTTGTTATGTTTGGTTCCACCTTCGATTTATATATGAAGGGTAAGGTTTTAAAGCATATTTTGTGATATTTATTCAAGGATCTAATTGGAGTTTTTGTTGTAGGAAAGCTAAAGGATGTCAGGAGTATCAGGAGAAGCCTCCCAAAGGAATTGGCCTACAGAAACATCAAAGGCAACAGCTAAGCCCAAGAAGATAAAGCCGAAGCATCTACCTTATACTTTGAGGTATAATCATAGGGGTCCTATTGTCACAACAAGCAAGGTGGAAACAGATTGGTCTGATATAACTGACACCAATCTGGGCTCATACAATTTTTGGGAGCTGTATTCGGAGACATTCGCTGAAGATATAACAAGGAGAACTCAAAGAATAGTTGAGTCTGGTTTGGCTCACATCACCTTATTTCCTCTATCTATCCAGTGCCCGGAGTTGATTATGACAGCAATAGGGGCTTACAATCCAGCCACTAGGAAATTCATAGGATAATGTAATTATAGATCTCACTCCTCGAATGTTCCAACACATGTTTAGTGTCCCGGATCCAAAGAACCTGGTACAGTTAAAGGAGGCAGAAGCTTTAGAGAAATATAGCAAATACAAGGAGGCCAACAAAGCTCACTTGAACAAGAAATGGTTGAGAGCAGAGAAGAAGTCTCTAACCAAGCTTCATGATCAACCAAAGAGGACATAATTCTACAAAGAAGTATCAAACCTGATCATGATGTTGTATAGAGTATTTGGGAAGAGGGATGCATTTCACTTCAAGGAGTGGATGTTTCCCTTCATTCAGATCATCTTTAATGGAAAACAATAGTTTGATTGGTCAATGGTTGTCTCTGATGCTATTCATGACCAATTAACAAGGATAAGGGAAACCAAATGCTTCTTTATGACTTCTTATGTTGTTTATGCAGTAGCTAGAGGAGGTATATTTCCAGGTTTAAAGAGAGTGGGGATATTGGGAGAGGTAGATGGACAAAGGAAAGTGTGGGACCATTATGATCAGTTATCTCTACAAGTATCTGAAACACAACTTAGAAGGGTTAATGATGCATTTCTATATGTAATCATTAACCAACTTAATGGGGATGTAGGATATAGACTAAGCCAAGAAGCTATGGCGTTTATCACAGCATGGGGATGTTGGTATATCCAATACCCCAAGTTCACTTATTTAAGACTGGTTGGATTTGAAGGTCATCCACACTTGCTCCCAAGATGTTGTAGCAATAAGATAGTTCTAATGGAATTTGTATATCAAGCTTTAGGGGTTAATTCCCGGTTTGGATTGAAGCACAAAATAGGATGTCATAAGTTCCCCATGCAATTGGGTGAATACACTTGTCAACATCTGGTGGGAGCTAAGGTAGTGTGCAGTGAGTTGATACATTTGAAACTAGGTTTGTACACAACTCGGAAGTACTTTGACCCAAGGAAGAAAATAAATGCCTTGCTACCTTCTATTTTTGATAAACATTTCAATTTGTTGGAAGATTTTTGGAGTGACCTTCAAGATGAGTATGATCTCAGGAAGAAAAATTATGAGAGGTTACCTGTTGCACTCATGGTAGAATTCGGGATCAAAGATGATATCCCAGACACATTATTAGATGATGGAGTGGTGTTAGATCCATCATATGAGGCATTAAGTATTGGCACCAAAAGCTTGGATCCGGTGGACTGGGATGGTGAGGAGACCATTGACATAAAGCAAATAGGGAGGCCATTTTTGGATAGAAGTATTCATTGGGTTGTCCTAAGAACCAAAACTCCTCAAGAACCAGCTCCTAAGAAGGGGAAGGGATACAAAAGAATCAAAAGGAAATTGCCTTCCAAGGAGTCCTTGGAATTCTTTCCTCTAGACATTGAGGAGATTGAGCTTGAAGCATCGGCTCGAGGTGAACTAGAGACACAAGAGGAAAATTCCCAAGCAAGGCCTATGGTTTCAACACTTGCATTAGGTGAATCCTCTACTCAAGTCCCACTTACAAAGAAGCAAGGTGAAGAGATGCCTAACGGGACTCTTCATGATATTGTTGAATCCATGAAGGGAAAAGGAGTAGAGGTGGAGATCCATGATGTTGGAATGGACTCTGATGAGACTTTTTCAGAGAAGGATGCACAAGAGAATATGCCTCTAGAGGATGATACTAAATAGGTGTTGACAAAGGAGGATCAATGGGCACTATTTGATGAGGCAAAGAATGCCTCGGATGATCAAGCATATGCTGCAACAATAGAGAAGCAAAAAGTAATTGATGCCAAGGTACAAGTTGATGCCTTACTCCAGCAACAACAGGTAGAAGCCAAGCAAAGAGCTGATGAAATGGAAAAGCACCAAAGGCAAAAGGAGCAGGAGCTCAGGATCAAAGAGGAAAATGATAAGCTGGAGTTAATACAGAAAATTCATGATTTGGAGGAAGAAAAGGCAAAGCAGCGAAGAGAGAGAGAAGTTCTTGTGGCTAAGTTGAAGCTTGCTGAAGAAGCTTATAGAGAGAAAGAGGAAGCAGAACGAATGCAAAAAGAGAAAGATGCCGAGGAACTGATCAAGAAGCAACAAAAGGAAAAGGAAGACACATAAAAACTTAAGGCATTAGAGGAAGAGAGAAGTCGGGAACTAGAGAAGAAGAGATTAGAAGAAGAAAAGTTGGAAAAGGAAGAAGAAGAGAAAAGGATACAAGAACAGAAGGATAGAGAGGAAGCTGAAAAGCTGGCTAAGACAAATGTGGAGCAAGAGCAACAAGAGAAACAAGGGGTTGATTCTCAACCTCAAGTAAATGTGCAACCACCCTCTACTACTACTATTGCTTCTTCTTCAACTATAATGACCACTACTCCAAGTGCTCCCACTTGGTTAAAATTGGATCTTCAGAAGAGATCAATGACACCTTCATAGCCTCTCAATTGGGATGACATGATGAAGGAAATTGAGAAAGAAAGGCCCAAGAAGAAGGCCAAGATCCTACATTCCACTAGACTCACCGACAGGGGAGAAATTATTGCTGAATGTGCCATACCAATGATGGACAAGGATGTAGGAGACATGCAATTGGCTGATTACCAGTTGGGTACTGTTAATTTGGGGAGACCCACCAGAGATCAGCAGATGAATTTAATAGATGTGGTAGCTTCATCCACTAAATCCAAAATGATGAAAGACAAACAGAAAAAGGATGAGCTTAAGGCCTAGTTGGATCAATTGCATTCTTTCTTGAAAATCGTTTCTACTCTGAGGTCACAACAAATTGCCACCATTGAAACACCAGTTTTTCTTAGTAAGAAAGAGGTGGATGATTTGGTATAGGTAAGGAGTAAGGAAGAGATGTTGGATAGGTGGACTAATAAGATAAATCAGGAAATAAGTGAAGTACTGGACAATAGTTTTGGGGTTCACAAAATGACAGAGGAGCTAATAGAGGAAATGAACCAGTATGTCAAAGTATTGGGAGAACAGGAGGAGGAATATAGAGGATACAGTCAGAAGTTGAAGGAGGTTAGCAAATTGTCAAAGTCCACTCTTCTAGAACAATCAATACTCGAAGAGGATAATAAAGATTTCTTGTCAAAGACTTCCAGTATACTTCGATTTAGGTCTGATTTTCTATACAAGCATAAAAGTGAGGTTCAAGATTATGTTAAGGATTTGAATGAACAATTTGAGGATTTGGAAGCAGTTATTGATGTCATAGTGAATGTTAATATACCAGTAAAGGAGGGCCTACCTTTGAACCAAATAAAGGAAAAATGGGATGATAGGTTTAAAGAGGTCATGCAAAAAGTAGATGATGGTGAAGATATGTTGTTAGATAGATTAATGGATATTAAAGAAGAAATCAGGGCAGCTAAGAGGGAGTTGACCAAGCTAAAGGATAGGAGAGGGTTTGCTGTTGCGGAGCTAGAAATGATCAAATTTGAAGACAGTTGGGTTGATGGGCCGGATTTGGAGGTGCTTCAACAAGTCTTCTCCAGTTATGATGAGTACATTGCAGAGCAGGCTTCACATGCATAATTGGTAGCCTCATGCATGCATGGTTTTCTTTTCTCTTCTTTGCATGCACAACTGGCAGTTTGTGGGCGCATGGCTTTCTTTTCTCCTCTCCATTATTTTCTTCTAGTTTAACTGAGTTTCCAAGATGACTGTAATCCCTAAAAAGGTGGATCGACCTAAAATAGAGAGGACTTCAGATTTTTGTATATCTATAAATACCCTTGGGGTATCATATTGTAAGGGCCGGCTAATAGAGAATAGAATTGGCCACCTAATAGTAGGAGATATAATTTTTCACAGTTGTTACAGAGATACTTTGTTATTTACAGTCGAATATAATTACAGGTTTTTTTTATGTAATATGGTGTTAGAATTAAGTTTTACTTGATAAGGTTGATGAATTATAATCTATCTGTATGCCAATGATTGTGCTGAAGCATGAGTGTTTCTTATGTGATGAAATTCATTAGAAGAAACTAGATTTAAGGATTATTTCATTAGATTATCGGTGAATTGAATTTATTGAAGTCTGTTGATCTATGATCTTGGAGATGAATGAAAGTGTGTTCTTTTGGAATCTTTGAAATATTTATGATGTGTGATTGTGATGTTAAATTAAGCACCTTAGATGCATGCAATAGTATGGATTATTCTGTAAATTGTATCATGCTATGGTTTTCTTGATCTGTTGGAAAAACATTCATTGTTGAAGATATATGTCCAGATACTAGATAAGTTTTATTCATGTTTACTGATGTACGCTCTAATCTATCTTTTTCTTTTGTTTAAAAACCCCCTTTCTTTGTTAAAGAAAGTTCGATGAATAAGTCATTGCTTGTATTCCTTGTTACCAACACAGGCCCCTTGAATATTACAGTTGCATGGACCAATTGAGTGACACCAAATAGTTGAGAACCAACTACCAAGACCTTGGGAGTTAGGCTACTATATGTTGTCTTTCTTTTTCAGGAGAAATAGAGTAGAAATATTTTGTTTAAACGTTATTTGTGTCATTTTCACCATCAACACTACAAGGACTAGATCTATCAATGGTGAGAAATATTTCATGTTATTTGTTGATGATTACTCTCGTATGGTATGGGTTACTTTTCTCAAGCATAAATATGAAGCTTTTGAACGTTTTAAAGTCTTTAGAAAAATGGTTGAAAGGGAGTTAGATTTAAAATTGAAATTTTTGAGATCTGAGAAAGGTGATGAATTCACCTCACAAGAATTCATTGACAATTGTGAAAGAAATGGCATAAAAAGAAAATATGATGCTGCCACAACACCTCAACAGAATGGGGTTTTTGAGAGAAAGAACACAACTGTAAAAGAGATGGCGAGGACTATGCTGGATGAAGAAAAACTTCCAAACATGTACCGGAAAGAAGAAGTTCATACAACTGTTTACATCTTGAATAGAGTACAAATCAAAGTGAAATCCAATTTCACTTCATATGAACTATGGTATGGTAAATCTGCCTCAATTAAATACTTCAGAATATTCGGCTATAAGTGTTTTATCAAGAGAGATGATGATAATTTAGGCAGCTTTCAATCTAAGTCTGATGAAGGTATCTTTCTAGGATACTCTACTCATAGAAAAGCCTATAAATGCTTTAATAATAGGCTGAATAAGATTATTGAATCTGCTAATGTCAAATTTGATGAAAATTTTCTTTTAGATGCCGAACCTATGCAGGATGATGAGGAAGAAGAATTTGAACTTGAAATAAATTCAGAAGGCTTTGAAACAACAAAGCCTGAAGTAGAATCAACAAGTCCTAAACTAGCTAAAGAAAATTCTAAAAATGTTGAAACAAGTCCTAAAAAATGTGTAGCAAAAACCTCTTCAGAATCTCTTGCTAGAAACCATCCTAAAACTTTGATTATCGGAGATAAATCTGCAGGAGTTCAAACAAGAAGAAGAACTGTTAACTCTGATGAAAAAGCTCACATAGCTGAGCTTACTGCTTTATGTTTAATTACATAGTTTGAGCCAAAAAAAATTATGAAGCTCTAACTAATGAATGTTGGCTTAATGCAATGTAGGAAGAAATTGATCAAATTGAGAAAAATCATACTTGGGAGTTAGTCCCAAGACCAGATGACAAATATGTCATAGGGGGAAAATGGATATTCAGAAACAAACATGATGAAAATGGCCATGTTGTTCACAAAAAGGCTAGGTATGTCTGCAAAGGATATGCTCAACAAGAACGTATTTACTTTGGTGAAACCTTTGCACCTATAGCTAGACTTGAATCTATTAGGAAATTATTGGCTTATTTTGTTTTCAAGAACTTTACTGTATATCAAATGGATGTCAAAACTACCTTTCTAAATGGTTATTTGGATGAAGAATTTTATATAGAACATCCTGAAGGGTTCATTTGCAAAAAAAATACTAATCATGTTTACAGGCTGAAGAAGGCTCTATATGGCCTAAAACAAGCTCCTAGAGCTTTGTACTCTAGATTGGATAATCATCTGATTTCAAAAGGTTTTATTAGAGGAGGTGTAGATAGCAATCTTTATGTTAAGATTGAATGTTCTGATATTCTGGTTGTTGAAATCTATGTTGATGATACTATCTTTGGCCACAACAATATTGCTTTGAGTAAATAAATTCTCTTAGATTATGGAATCTAAGTTTGAAATGTCAATGTTGGGAGAATTAACTTTATTTTTAGGTCTTCAAGTTTCTCAACTTGAAACTAGTATTTTTCTCTCTCAAACAAAGTATGCAAGAGAGATGCTTAAGAAATTTCAAATGGATGAATGACATCCAGTTATCACTCCAATGGTTACAGGCTACAAACTTAGCAAGGTTGATGATTCTCCTGATGTAAATCCAACCATCTATAGGTCAATGATTGGAAGATTGTTATATCTAACAACTTCTAGACCTAACATAATGCAAGTAGTTTGCATGGTTGCAAGATTTCAGTCATCTCTTAAGGAATCTCATATTAATGTTGTTAGAAGGATTCTTAAATATGTTCAAGGAACTCTTGATTATGGACTGTGGTATCTCAAAAGAAATGATTTTTCATTAGTTGCATATATTGATGCTGACTAGGCTGGTTGTCTGGATGATAGGAAAAGCACTAGTGGTGTTGCTTTCTTTCTTGGTGATCAAATAGTGGCATGGCACAACAAAAAAAAAGGAATCAGTTTCACTCTCCATTGCTGAAGCATAATATATTGCTGCCAACTCTTGTTGTACTCAAGTAATCTGGATGTCACAAAATCTATCTGACATGGGTATTGAAGTTCCTAAACCTTTTTCTATTCTATGTGATAATACTAGTGCGATTAATATCTCCAAAAATCCTGTTATGCACTCTCGCACTAAACACATTGCTATTAAAAATCACTTTCTTTGTGAAAAGGTGTTGGCTAATGAGGTTTATGTGCAATATGTTCCTACACAAGCATAGGTATCTAACATCTTCACTAAGCCTTTGGCTAAAGAGGTATTTGAAAGACTTCGGTCTAGATTGGGAGTTGTCTCTCAATCTCTACTCTCTTAATTCTCTATCTTGGTGTTAGGGGGAGCTTGTTAGCTCTCTTAGCAACTTATTGTTGTTTCACATGGTTTTCTATTTGCTGCTCCATTGCTATATCTGCAGCTATTTTATGTTCAACTTCTTGTAATTTCACTATTTTTTCCCTTTGTCCTTGTGACAAAAAGGGGGAGAATTATGAGCTCTTGGTTCTAGTTCAATTTTTCGGTTTGATGGCTCAGTTTTTTCCATCAAGGACAAAGGGGGAGTTTTTTGAACTTCTCTTTTGGTTTTTGTCCTTGATGTCAAAATTATGTTTCAGTTTGGCACCTCAGTGATTGATTATCAGTTGCACAGTTTACATTTAGTTAGTTGGCACTCTTGTTTATATTATTTCTTGGCATACTTGGTTTTGGCTTCAACATTGTGATGATGGTTTTGATGGTACTGATATCTTGACTCCATGTGCAAATTTCAAGGCATCTTGTTTACAGGATTATGATTCTATGTTCAAGTGGTATAATTCTAGTTTGACAGGTTTGACAGTTTGTGATATATACTGTGCTAAGCCTCATACAGGTAATGCTTATAAACACTTGGTTTTTAGAATCATAATTGGAGTTGGCATTTGGAATTTGATACGTTGATATCAATTGGAATCTTCTTTTGGAAAAGGTATGAACATGGCAATATCTTGGAAATATTTGTAATGCTGATTTGATGCATTATTTGTGGCTTACATTTATTGGCAAATGACTTGAAAGGGAGTCATATGTTTCGCGTATTAATATGGTTATCATGAAAATTCAATAAGTTGAACCTCTCTTAGCATGGAATCAGACTTTATAACATTACAAAAGGCATTGAATAAATCGGGATTTATAACATGGAAAATGGATTTGAATAAAGGTCATATATGTATCGGGTCGTATGTTTGATAATTCACTAGGCCTTAAGGACGACAACAGGTATGAGGCATTAATTATTTAAAAGCCACTATGAAAGTGACATGGTTTTGAATTCTCGGTAACAATGATTGTTAAGGTAATCAACATTTTTTTTAAGTGGTCATGACAAATTATTAAAGACATAATTGTGTCGACATTCTTACTTGTTTGATCATTGAACATCAATTAAAGCTTACCATTGATGATGTTGATCGATGGTTTGTATGCATTCTAAAGGTAATGAGATTGTCAACATGCATTGTGTTGGCTTGTCCGAAGAATTCAAAATGCATTATGAGTTTTCTACTTATGTCTTCAGTCCTCTCAAACTTTAAACTTTATCAATTCTTGGGAAAGGCATCGATTGCTTTGCAAAAGGAAATTAGGTCATTCTTATTGTGTTTTACAAGCTTGAGGGTTTGGAACCCAAGCTCTGCTGCTGCCATGGGTGTTGAGTCTCAACCGTTACTCAGTTAGTTTTTGTCTTACTGTTACTCATTGATAGCGAATAGAGACCTCTGTAAAATCTATGCCATGGTCGGTATCTTTGTCAGCCATTTGTCTTTGGGTGAAGGCTCAAACTTGGAAGAAGCTTTGTTGTTCTATCTTTTAGCTGGGTTGGTAAATTTTTCCATGACAGATTCTCTTGCACTCTTCAGGTATTCATCTTATCATTTAATTTGAGGGACCGTTACTTCTCATGGCACAAAAATTTGAAGACAGTTGTTTGTTCTTTTCTAGAAAATTCTCAAATGTGGTTTATTTTTTCGTGGTCAGAAATATTGCATTTTAGTTACTCATAGTCTCAAATAGATACTAGAACAATTTATCTTATCATACTTGCTCCTGCTTCAAGGGTTTGTGTTTTGGTTTGTGGGTAATCACGCTTTCTACAAAATATATCATTATTTTGGTTTCAATGGTATTTGTTCTTGGGTGCATAAAAATGGGGTTTCGGTTACATTTTATTGCAGCATTATTCAAGGACATTTTAGATGGTCAATGGAATATATTGTTTTTTTTTTTTTTTTCAGATAGTATTTCCTGTGCAGGCTCCTTGAGTGGACAGGGTTCAGAGTCTTCCTTCTAAAAATACATTTTTCTTTGACCATTCTGCCAGAAACAAACCTCCACGATGAGTACTTCTCAGAATCACTGCAATACCTGGAAAATTGATTCGATAGAAGATGGGTACATTAAAAAATTATCTCTGTTGTTTGAAATGAAGAAAAAGATATAAGTTTTCGAGTTGTAATTTTTGAAAAATGTAATTAAGACATATTTGTAAGAAGAAAAACAGAGAGAGACATAATTGTTTTCAGCACTATGAGAAATGACTGTGAAAAGAAGTGAGAAAAACACAACTATTGTATTGTCTTCAGAGGAAGATATGTTTTGTTTTAGAGATTGAAAATTTGAAATACAAGTTAATAACAAGGTTTCTTAAGATGAGATAATAGCTAGAATTCTAGAAGTTCATTCTTGAACTTTGAGGATTGTAGATATTGTTTGTTAAGAGGCACTTGTGAGAAAATAGAGAAACAAAGAGATCCTCTGTATCATTGTATTTTATGTAAACTGAAAAGGGGTTGGTGCTCCTTGAAATTGGTGTTTCAAAATGAGGGGTTGGTGTTCCTTGATTTGGTGCTCAGAAATCAGCCTATAAGGCATTGTCAAAAGTGGTTTTTAAAGTACAAGCCTAGAAAGGCAGTAGTTTAGGAGTGGTTTTTCTACCCCAAGAGGGTTTTCCACTCAGGATATCTTGTGTCATATTTCTTATCTGTGTTTCACCGATTCATTGTGTGAATGATTTTTTATTGTAAGTTTCACTGTCATACTTCTCATTACAGTTATATGTGATTGCATTCAATATATGGATGAGTTAATCATTGATAAATGAGAAGATAAATCTACTTTGTTTTAGTTTTTTTCTAAATTTGTTAAATCAATTTATGACACTGATTCACCCCCCGTCTCAGTGTCTTTTTCACTCCAACACAATCTTCATTGTTATTAGGGGGCTTTCTTGTGGATTTCATAACCTCAAGGTTAACCTCAACCATTTTTTTTGGTGGGGTATATAAAGGAGGGAGAGTAAAATTTGTACCCCAAGAGTGAGCTACCATTGTGTTTGGCCAAGGCTAGAGACCCTCAGTCTATCGAGACTTATATAGTTGAAGAGTACTATTACCAAAATTTCATCTACATCTCATTTTGGTAGAGTTGGAACAACTAACTACTTCTAAGGTGAAAGGTACTTCAATAAAATTCTGCTAATAATTATCATTTGCATATGAAGTTTTCAAATGAAGTTTAGTTCTTATTATGCAATGTTTTACAATAGAAAGAGATTACAAAAGTTGCATGATGTTTCTGTATTTCTTTCATTTTGAAATGCAAATGTATACAATGTTGTCTTATAGAACAAGATCAAAAAAATGATCAAAAGTCCCACACAAGCCGTGGGAATGACTAAATTGAATTGATACATGATAGAGTGTAAGCTATATATCTAAAGATTAAATGAGGGAAAAAACACATGAGGAGAGTTCATATCCTTCATTGCCTTGTAATGTTGGTGTTGGTCCTACTAACTTCAGTTTGATCTTCTTATCTTCAGCTTGTTCACATGGAGCTCGGGATATGAAAACTCATCATATGTTTTTTTATCAACATACATATAACCTACAACTATGATGCATCAATTCAATTGAATCATTATTAGATATGTGCAAGAAGCCAATTCAGATCATCAAAAGGGATTTAATCATCAAGAGGAACATTGAACTTCACTTTTTTATCTAACTTGTTTGTTGAGTGTGTAGGTACAAGTACAAACATATCATTCAGACCAACAAATATACTATTTTTGTCAATCAAACGAATATCATTGTTCAAAGATAATTACAACCCTAAAAAAACAATAAAGGAGCCCATATCTCTATAAAGATCAATAATGTTGAGCCACATTATTGATCAAATAGGCTTATCAAGATTGCTACTGTACTTTTCAGCTTTCACTACATGAACAAGAAGGTGGAACAACATTATTGATCCTTCTACATAGGCAAAAGGTTCCTTAACAATTCATTAGGCATAAAGAGGATATTTTATACTTGGTATCTCTGACAATATGTCATGTCAATCAACAAATATTATTCAAAATTATTATGTGTAGTGGAAAATGTGGCTCCCACAAGGTTTGAGCCCAACACATAACACTAAGGCAACAATAAACATATTTTGTTTAAAGAATAAATCATCAAACAAAGCAACTTCAGTATCATTATAAAGAGAACAGTCCAATATTAACAACAAGCATAGTCATGCAAGGACAACACTCAAGAACATAATAGCAAGAAGCTACAATAGGAAGTCTACAACTATAAAAAAAATAGTGCTAATAAAGACTATTTTAAACATATGGTTGCCTAACCCGAGGCAAGTAAGGAACCTATGTAAGGGAAGTCAGATGGGAATTCATCTTGGTAAGTTTACTCTCATCATGAAAGGGAGCTACAGTCATAAGAAAGAGAAAAAAAATCAAATAGAAGGTGTTTTTACACCATTTACTTGCAAAATCACAGTAAGACAAGGATATGCTACTCATATAAGCAACATAATGAAAGGTTTATTTCTTGTATATTCACCAAAGAATAGAAATAGTGAATTTAAAATACAGAGTTTTCCTTGTAATTTTGCAAAAGTAAGGAAACCCTCGGATTTTCTTTGTAAACTATGAGGAAGAAAACTCAAAATAAAGCATGTGAAAAAAGAATTGAAATATATACAAAAGAGGTGTTATTTTTTCTCTTTTTGAAATGAATGGATGCATGATATAAAGGAGAGAGTTCGACCTACAACTCAAATAAAATACCCAGATATTCATGAGGTCGCGGCCTTACATACAAAAGAAAGAGTGTTTCTACAGAGGTAAGGGTGTCAAGGTCAAATTCCATCATGCTACAATGATATAGGAAACTAGAATGTACAAATAAGCTTGTGACTACAACAAAAAATGAGTATATGAAATCCACAATCGAGGGTTTTCAAACCCATTTCTATAAAAATATAGAAAAGAATGCAAGATTTAGCGATAGAAAGCTTACCCAAGGCTTGATGTTTAAAAATACACTCAAAACTGGAGTATGTAGGCTTCAAAGACTCCTCGATGGCGACATCAAATACATAGGGGAGATTCAAAAGAAAATATAACAATAATACATCAGGAATTTAAGCAAAGTCACAGTTGTAAAGGCTAAAAATGTGTTTTGAAATGGAGTTCAATCACCAGATTTGTGACAAAGAACTTACCATACATTTTTCCTATAAAAATATCTCAGGAAATCACCCAGAAGCAACAAAAAAATGAAGAAATTCAAGCTCCAAACCCTAGTCGATAGCGGCCAGTATCAGAGTTTACTTTTTCAAAAAGATGTAAAGTGAAGAATTAAGGAGATCATTAGGGTTTGAGAGTTTTTACTTGATGCCCTAATGATGGGTGTTTTTTGACTAAGTTTAAAAAAAACATAAATCATTACATTTGAAACATGCCCATGGTCTTGAATTTTAAGTCAATTGGCCTAATAATCAAAGGGGACCTGTGAGTTGACGATGGAGCTTGGGAGTTATAAGGGGTTTTGTAATAATTTTCTAAAACTTTTGAAAACCCCTTTTATATTCTTGTATGCATATTGTATTCTAAACAACTATTAAAGTAAAAATGTAATATTGCCTTAATATTTTTTATACAAATTTTCCATGAAAGAGAGAAAGCATGCCTTGTAACTGAAGTTCTTTTGAAGATAAATTCATGCAAATCACAAAGGTGGAGACAACTAAAGTCTCTTTTAAGTTAACAAATCATGCAAAGTTATAATGGAGTGAATTATGGAGTTTTGAGTTCTGATTTTAGTTGGAGGAGTGAAAAGGGGGTCAATTTCAGTCAAACTTGTGGTGATAGTTAGTTTGGGACTATTTTTGCTCAAATTTCTTCAGTTCTAACTCCCCTTTTCATGGGTCTTCATCTTTTCTCATGATGAGATATTTGGAGATGTTTTTTCACCTCCAGTTAACTTTTGTTCCACCTCTTAGCGCCTTGGAGTTACCATCTATTGTATATATTGGAAAAGATTTCTTTTTCTAAGTTCTTGATATTTTCCTTTGCATTCTGCAAAGAGATTACCTTGTAACTCATTTTACAATTGATTAATATACAATAATACTTTATTTTCAGCAGATTGTTTAGAGTTTTGCAGATTTTCCTTCAGGATATTCAATAGAAACAAAGTTTACCTTCATAATTTTTGGTGTTTTGTCTCTTTTAAATGATTTGATGAAAATTTAATGTTTTTTAATTTAGAAACCTTTAAATTTCTATCTCATTTACTGATGCATGTACACAATAGCAGTTTATCACAGGTCATTGAATGTGCTCTTAAGTTTATCTCTTCTCTTAATTTGTGAAAACCCTATTTTCCTTAGTAAGGAAATATTAAACAAAGCCTTTTAGTGAAATATTTATGTGATCAAGGTGCCCAAGTTGAGTTGAGTTTACAGATTTCTTAGAATATTAGTTGTGAATAGGTCTGCATAGTAGTATTTTTAGGTGCATCACCTCTTAGAAATAATTTATCATTCAAGTTTCCTTCAGTTTAATAGATTAATCTTTCTCCCTTTTCTCACACAAGTCAATAAATTCTAAGAGATCAAAAGGGGAACCAACCCACAATCTGGAGATTCACCTTCAACATGAGAAACCCACAGGCTCAAAGGTGTTTCCATATTTCATGGGATTGTTGAGCTTCAAGCTTAGCATCTAGGGTGCAATCCTCATGACAACAGTTTTTGGCATGCCTAGTGGGACTTCGAAGCTTACTTCAGAGAAAGAATTCAAATTTCAAGCTATTGTTTTGGTATATACAACAGTGTTTTTACCTTTCAAAGGTTACAATTTATACTTGGCAACTCCACAGGTTCACATCTACTGGTTCAACAAGATCTAGTGCTAGTATGTTTTAAATACAAGTTTTATCTCTAATTTCCAACTCCTTATATGACTAGAAATGTCTAATTTTCATAGTCAACACGTATACCCACCCCCATACTAAGAAAATTTTGTGCATAAACCCTCTTATCAGCCATACCCAAGTAGCTATAATGTTGGTTTTGACCAAAATTCTCATATCACAACAAATAACCAGCATGTTTATTATGCTTACCACTCACCCACCCTTGCTCAAACTCCATATCAACCTACACATGCTTAGATTCAGCCCCAAGAAGCTAAGGATATGAAGAATAACATGAATGACATTAAGGACACATTGTTAAACATCACAAATTAGATAGAAGAGTTCAAGAGGCAACAAAAGCTTGATTTACAACAACAAGAGTTAGATTATTAGGCCTACCTTCATGAGGAGGAGTTGGAGACATAAAGGATACAGTTTGAAGAAAATATCGAGAGGGAGTTAGCTACAAAGTAGGAGTAGATCAAGTTTTTTCTTACCCAAAAGCATGATATCCAAACAACTTCTTGCATTTTAGATCAACTTCAATAGGAAGTACTTCCAAGGTATGAAATTCCAAGTTTTACAACTCTTCATCCTTTGCAAGTAGAGAAAACTAATCAGGTAAAACATAGTGTAGTTATAGAGAAACCCTTTGATCATGATAGCTCACTCATCATGGAGAAGATGAGAAGTATAAATCCACTACATTCAGCTATAGATTATTACCGATTAGAGAAGCAAAAAATAAATGTAGAGCAAGAGGTTTCTATTGATTGTACCATCTTCTCAGCTGAATATGAGAATGATGCATGTGCAAAGAAGGTTGGTTAATTGGATAAGGCACCAAATGAAGAGGAAGATTCAGTTACTTTGTTTGATCAACTACCTAACTTTGATGATAGTAATGAGGAGAATATACAAATTCTCATCTTACCAGCTGATTTTGAGTAGCAAGTAGACATTATGGAACAACAAAATATTGACAATTATTTTGAGGTATCCAACTGGTAAAATGATGAAGATCTAGAATGTATGTCAAATGAAGAGAGCCCTATTTGCAAATAATATCATGCTCTCCATGGAGTGCAACATCTGATTTATTTGTTGAACTCCCTTTATTTATTGTTATTGATGATGAAAATATATATGAGCTAAACAAATTGACAAGTTGTGATCAGCAAGAAGATGAAAATGACATTGGTAGGGCACTGATTTGTGAACATATATATGAAAGAAACCCTAATTTGAATGATCAAGAGCTTGTAGAGGATCTACTTCAACATGAAATTGAGCTTTTTTGCTCATGCTTGGATGTTATGCCAACACCTTTGGAGGAGGAAAACCTTGAACAACTAGAACACCAAGCTTTCAAACAAATTGGTGATGGGACTGAAAAAGAAGAGTTGTTTTATTCTTTGAATCAACCTTTGTCTCCTTTTGACAAAGATGAATCTTATTTTAATTGTTCCAAGGATGAAGGTTGCATCCTTCATTCAGGAAAAGTTGTAGAGGAAAATTCCTTACAGCCTATAGAATAGGACAACATGAACTATTTTAAAGAGCTCCTACAGTTTGTTGATGAAGAGTTGCATTCTAGAATGGAGGAGAAACCAAATGAGCAATAGATTGAGGACCTTTTCTTAGTTAGGGGTATCGGCTTCTTGATCAAGAGTTTGAACATCTTGATGGTTCATTTTCAATGGCAATTATAAATACTAAAATGGAAATGCATCAATCAGCTATCCTTAAGGATGAAGAAAATTAGAATGGAGAACATGAGGAGTAGCCTATAAGCCAAATCCAATCAGCATTGTTGTAGGAGGATACTACTGTCTAGAAATTATCTCATTCAAAAGAGATTATAGAATCAAAATAAAATCATGACGGAAAGGATGTCAAAATGGGTTTCATCACAAAGGGATGTCCTATCAGACACCTAGCATAGTTGGAGGGCAATCAAGAAGAATTACTAGTTGAATTACCTACTTGGGAGCACAAAATTGAGCATCAAAAGGGATAATGCAAGTTGTTCACCCTATTCGGAATAGTTGCATGTATATCTTGTCTAAGACAAAAAGGGAGGTGGTTTTCATGATTGAAGAAATTTTTAATTTGAGAACTCAACATCTAACTTTCCTCCGTCTTTGTTGGAAAATTTACAAGCATGAAGTAAATCCTAGGTTGGTGAGAAAGGGTAGTTTTTTCTCACAACTAGTGAATAGTTATGTTTGAGCACTACCAATGCCGAGTAGTGTAGGGTAGGGTAGTTTTCAAGTTAATAAGTGCCCATGGCACATTTCATTTCAGTTATGTTTTATTTTTTAATAAAGTGTAGATGCACGATTTGTTGGCCCTATCCTAAACAAAGACATGATAGTTTATTATTCCGTTTTGTTCTGCTACTGTATATTTCAAGAGTTTGAGGAGGGTAGAATTTGAATCCATGCCCAATGGATTGTTAACAACTGGTCTGGCATGCTTAGTATGAAAACATTAAAAAAAAATCACCAGAAATGTTACCAAAATTTCACCTACAACTCATTTTGGTAGAGTTGGAACAACTAACTACTTCTAACGTGAAAGGTACTTCAATAAAATTTTGCTAATTATTTTCGTTTACATATGAAGTTTTCAAACGAAGTTTAGTTCTTATTATGCAATGTTCTACAACAGAAAGAGATTAAAAAAGTTGCATGATGTTTTTGTATTTCATTCATTTTGAAATTAAAATGTATACAATGTTGTTGTCTTATACAACAAGATAAAAAAAATGCTCAAAAGTCCTAGACAAGCCATGGGAATGACTAAATTGAATTGATACAAGATAGAGTGCAAGCTATATATCTGAAGATCAAATGAGGGAAAAAACACATGAGGATAGTTCATATCCTTCATTGAATTGTAATGTTGGTGTTGGTCCTCCTATCTTCAACTTGATATTCTTATCTTTAGCTCTTCTCGTACCCAGTGATCAAATGTACTTGCAATGATTAAAATATTTTGTTGACATGGAGCTTAGGATATAAAACTCATCATATGTTTTTTATCAATAGACATATAACCTACAACTATGATGCATAAATTCAATTGAATCATTATCAGATATGTGCAAGAAGCCAATTTAGAGCATCAAATGGGATTTAATCATCAGGAGGAACATTGAAATTCACTATTTTATCTAACTTGTTTGTTGAGTGTGTAGGTACATGTACAATCATGTCATTCATATCAACAAATATATTGTTGTTGTCAATCAAAGGCATATCACTGTTTAAAGAGAATTACAACCCTAAAAAATCAATAAAGGATCCCATATCTATATAAAGATTAATAATTTTGTGCCACATTATTGATCAAATAGGCTTATCAAGATTGCTACTGTACTTTCTAGGTTTCACTACATGAACAAGAAGGTGGCACAACACTATTGATCCTTCTACATAGGAAAAAGGTTCCTTCACAATTCATTAGGCATAAAGAGGATATTTTATACTTGGTATCTCTAAAAATATGTCATGTCAATCAATAGATATTGCTCAAAGTTGTTAGGTGTGGTGGAAAATGTGGCTCCCACAAGGGTTGAGCCCAACACATAACACTAAGGAAACAGTAAACATATGTTGTTTAAAGAACACATCATCGAACAAAGCAACTTCAGTATCATTATAAAGAGAACAAACCAATATTAATAACAAGCATAGTCATGCAAGGACAACACTAAAAACAATAACAACAAGAAGCTACAATTGGTAGTCTACAACTATAAAAAAACAATGCTAATAAAGACTATTTTAAGCATATGGTTGCCTACCTCAAGACAAGTAAGGAACCTGTGTAAGGGAAGTCAGATGGGAATTCATCTTGGTAAGTTTACTCTTATCATGAAAGGGAGCTACATTCATAAGAAAGAGAAAAAAACTTCAAACAAAAGGTGTTTTTACACCATTTACTTGCAAAATCATAGTGATACAAGGAGATATTACTCATGGAAGTAACATAATGAAAGGTTTCTTTCTTGTATTCACCAAAGAATGGAAATAGTGAATTTAAAATACATAGTTTTCCTTGTAATTTTGCAAAAGTAAGGAAACCCTTAGATTTTCTTTGTAAACTATGAGGAAGAAAAATCAAAATAAAGCATGTGAACAAAGAATTGAAATATATAAAAAAGAGGTGTTATTTTTTCTCTTTTTGAAATGAATGGATGCATGATGTAAAGGAGAGAGTTCGACTTGCAACTCAAATCAAATACCTAGAACTTCATGAGGTCGTGGCCTTACATACAAAAGTAAGAGTGTTTCTACAGAGGTAAGGATGTCAAGGTCAAACTCCATCATGCTACAATGATATAGGAAACTAGAATGTGCAAATAAGCTCATGACTACAACAAAAAATGAGTATATGAAAGCCACGACTGAGGGTTTTCAAACCCATTTCTCTGAAAATATAGAAAAGAATGCAAGATTCAGCGATAGAAAGCTTACCCAAGGCTTGTTGTTTGAAAATACACTCAAAATTGCAGTATTAAGGCTTCAAAGACTCCCCAATGGTGACATCAAATACAAAGGAGAGATTCAATAGAAAAGATAATGAGAATACATTAGAAATTTAAGCAAATCCATGGTTGTAAAGGCCAAAAAAGTGTTTCGAAATGGACTTCAATCAGTAGATTTGTGGTAGAGGAGAACATACCATACCTTTTCTTGTAAAAATCTCTCAAGAAATCACCTAGAAGCAACAAAAAAATGAAGAAATTTGAACTCCAAACCCTAGTCAATGGTGGCCAGCAGTAGAGTTTTATTTTCCAAAAAGATTCAAAGTGAAGAATGAAGGAGATCATTAGGGTTTGATAGTTTTTACTCGATGCCCTAATGATGGGTATTTTTTGACTAAGTTTTAAAAAACATAAATCATTACATTTGAAACATGCCCATGGTCTTGAATTTTAAGTCAATTGATCTAATAATCAAAGGGAGACCCGTGAGTTTGATGATGGAGCTTGGGAGTTATAATGGGTTTTGTAATAATTTTCTAAAACTTTTGAAAACCCATTTTATATTCTTGCATGCATATTGTATTCTAAACAACTATTAAAGTGCAAATTTAATATCGCCTTAATATTTGTTATAGATATCCACCTTGAAAGAGAGAAAGCATGCCTTGTAACTGAAGTGCTTTTGAAGATCAAATCATGCAAATCATGAAGGTGGAGATAATTGAAGTCTCTTTTAAGTTAAAAAATCATGCAAAGTTATAATGGAGCAAATTATGGAGTTATGAGTTTTGATTTTAGTTAGAGGAGTGAAAAGGGGGTAAATTTCAGTCAAACCTATGGTGACAATCAGTTTGAGCCATTTTTTGCTCAAATTGCTTCAGTTATGACTCCCCTTTTCATGGGTTTTCATCTTTACTCCCGAGGAGATATTTTTCACCTTCAGTTAGCTTTTGTTCCACCTCTTGGCATCTTGGAGTTACCATTTATTGTATATATTGGAAAAGACAGTCTTTTTTTCTAAGTTCTTGGTATTTTCCTTTGCATTCTACAAAGAGGTTACCTTGTAACTCATTTTACAATTGATTAATATACAACAACACTTTATTTTAAGCAGATTGTTTAGAGTTTTGCAGGTTTTCCTTCAAGATATTCAATAGAAACATATTTACCTTCACAATTTCTAGTGTTTTGTCACTTTTGAATGATTTGATGCAAGTTTAATGTGTTTTAAATCAAAAAATTTTAAATTTTTCTCATTTACTGATGCATGTAAACAATAGCAGTTTATCATAGGTCATTGATTGTGCTCTTAAGTTTATCTCTTCTCTTAATTTGTGAAAACCCTATTTTCCTTAGTAAGGAAAGATTAAACAAAGCCTTTTAGTGAAATATTTATGTGATCAAGGTGCCCAAGTTGAGTTGAGTTTACAGATTTCTAAGAAAATTAGTTGTGAATAGGTCTGCATAGTAGTATTCTTCATGCATCACCTCCTAGAAATAATTTACTATTCGAGTTTCCTTCAGTTTCATAGATTAATCTTTCTCCCTTTTCTCACACAAGTCAATAAATTCTAGGAGATCAAAAGGGGAACCAACCCACAATTTTTTAGATTCACCTTCAACATGAGCAACCCATAGGCTCGAAGGTGTTTCCATGTTTCATGAGATTGCTGAGCTTCAATCTTAGCATCTAGGGTGAAATCTCCGTGACAACAAGTACAAGAGAGACCCTCTTAGCATCAAGTATTTAAATGGCCCTTATTTCTTAGATACCACTATGAACCTTGTTTTTAGCAAGCCTAAGAACAAAATTTGTTAATCTAGTGTGCTACAAGGTATAATATCATGCCTGAAGTTACTCAATGTGTACTATCCTAAGGAGAGATAGATTTTCTTTGGAAAAAAGGTGCCAAAACCTCTAAAAAAAGGGAAAAAGTGAGTACTTAAGCCATTGGATCCCTATCTATATCATCTTGAGAGTGGAGTGTGCATGCATAATCCTATAGTATTCTAGGTCGGGCTCACACTAGTGTGATAATCTTACTTGAATAAAAATTAGGTTAATGTTATCAGAATTTTTTCTTGTCAATACAAGTATACTCCATCTAGCCTTGTTACTTTGGAAAACATCAACCATTGTGTATGTTGTTTTTATCTCTTTCAAAAGAAAATAATTTGTCCAGAACTTGCAAAATTCACCTACTATTACATAGACTTATGCTTCTAAGTCTAAAATCATGCATCTAAGTATCCTATTGCACTTTTGATTTTTATATTCTATTTTTACATCTCCCAAGAAGAATTATGCTTTTGATTTATACTATCACACATTTTATATACATAATTATGTTTTTGATACCTACTATTGTATTTTTGATACACAAAACTGCACATTTGACCTATCATTTAGTGCATTTGAGCTATCATTTGACATTTCTAATTTACAAAATTATGCATTTCATATGCACATTGGTGATTTTGATTTGATTCATGATAATCATGATTTGATAACCTATGCACTTGCCAGACAAATTTGTGCTTCTAAGAAATTTTGTCACTTTTAAGACATATTTTACCACTTAGAGGACATACTTTGCTACTTCTAAGGCATAATTTTTAACCTTTGAGACATAAAATTATACTTTAGATAAATATATTAACACTTTTAACCTATGCCTAAATTTCCAAAATTCTCCAAAAGTCAATTTTTAGAGCCTTTGACCAAATAAACCCGAGACATAAGACTTGTAGCACACCTTAGTTGAATTTACCATTCATCATCCACCAACAAATTATAATTTATATCCATCTCATGTATCATCCTTTTTTGGACTTGAGAATTACTATGTTAGTCTTGGAAAAACAAATCCTTCTCATCATAATCATTCATCCAAACACCTAGCAACTAAAATAGCCATAATCTAGTTTGAATCTTCCATCATTTATCCCTAACTTAGCTCTTTACTTGAGAAGTTTCATATTTCAAGTAGATAGTTAAGTTAGCACAAATCACTAGTGGGAAAAAATTCTTAGGATTTTTGGCTACTTCTAAGTTAGTAAAACCCACTCATCATTTTTCTTGCACTCATTAGTTTAGTATAAGTAAAAAACCATTAAAATATTAACATTTTTCTAACCACATCAAGATCTAGATTAACTTTTAATTAGTGAGGTTTTATCCTACATCAATCAAAAACACTAATTTTTTTTAATTTAAAATCATCACGTCCTTTTTCCAAATCTACAAACATATCTTTAGAAGAGTCCATTAGAAACAACATGTCCATATCAAATCGCCCAATTTTAATCTTACATTATCATATCATAAGGTATTCAATTTTTATTCCTACAAAAAGGTCTCAGCATAACAAACTCATGGAGTATAATCAAAGTGATTCAAACATAACCACAACCATGGTTGATACACAACCTGTGTTTTGGATGCCTCCTTGATTGTTCAAACCTAATATGTATCAAATACCAAGATCTTCATCATCAAATATTAAGATAAAATACATCAAACACAAGTCTACCAATTGACACAATAAAAATTATTAGAGATGCAACACGACCAAGACATGATAAAGGTAATTGATGGCCTTCTTGTTATGGACCCAAACACATCTTTTCTTACACTAGCTCAAAAATGTACTAAACTTCCTTCATATTTTGACATTGCCACACTTAGGGAACAATCCCTTACAAACATCATGTCATCAAACACCCCATATAATTCAAGCATTCCCATATATCAATAAATAATTGTATCTATGCCTCAAGATTCAATTCCAATCATGTTAATTCAACCATCCATTGTTCCCATTAACACAAATTTCATACCATTTTCTAAAAAATACATCAATCCACTCTATCAAACTCCTTTCACATCTAATCATATGACCATATCTATTCCAAATCACCAAATTTCTTCATCCATACCACATAACACCAATATTTCCTTCACTTCACAACTCATCACATCCAAAATTCATACAAATAACCCATTTTCCTCACAACCTATCACATCTAAAATCCATATGAATATTCCATATACTTCACAAAAATCCAAAATACCCACAAAAAGAGTACAACCCAACTCATTCCCACCAGTCTTCTACTCTTAATATTCCAAACCATTCACAAATTTCCTCGTTCCACACCCCAAATAAATACTATATATCTAGCATACCTATAAATGAGAACATCTCAAATCCATTATAATTTCACTCTCGATCCATCCCATTCACCATCCCCACAAATAAACATATACCTTAAACCCATAGCTTCTCATACAATCCATTCAATATCCCACAAAAAAAACCATTCCAAAAAATCAAATTCATTCATTTAATTCATCAACCATACCACAACAATAAACAAATATTCCCTCAAATCAACCACCAACATACACAAAAAATGACTTAGCATCACAAATATAAAGCTTGCATAAGAAGATAATTGACATGAAATTAGGAGATACACAAAAAAACTACACACTTGAGGATATATGTCCTTATCCTTTTTATCAAACAAAGGTTCCCTTCCCCCAAAATTTTGAAATTCCCAAGTTTGAAAAATACAATGGAAGAGGTGATCTTGAGATCATATACGATAATTCTACATAGCTTGCCTAAAGGTAGCTTATAATGACACATATTTGATACACATATTTCCTTGAAGTTTAGGAAGACAAGCAATAGAATGTTTCTCTCATTTATAATGCAGTATCAAGAATTTCCATGAACTAGCTGAAAAACTCATCAATCACTTCTCTTACAATATTGAACATGATATATCTATCACTGATTTATGCAACACCCAACAAAAAAATGGAGAATCATTCTCTTATTTCTTACAATATTGCAGGAATAAGATCAACATATTCCCATGGATCATACCATAAAATAACTTGTGAGCATTTTTATGAAAAATATCAATCAATAAATGGGTGTACACCTACAAGTGCAATGCACTAGCACATTTGATGAGATTATAGATAAATAAATCACTATTGAAAAATATCCCATTACAAAAGTTTTTCTGACAATTAACAAAGAAAGAAAATACCATACCTCACAATCCAATGATAAGCCTCACTTATGGGCCAAGAATAATAATGTTACTAATGATGGTGTAGTGGAAATTGAATTTGTGCAAAATATACAACCACCTAGGTGAGAATAATTAAATATTAATAATATCTTAAGTAAACTTATTAAATAGGAACAATATTACACAAGCATCCCATAAGTGCAACATAGGAGGATGTGAGAAATAAAAAATGAGAAATGGATCCTAATAAAAAAATCCATATGAGGAATCTATATACAATGATATACCCCAAAATGAAAAAAATGAAGTCCCACAAAGAAAGAGTGAAGATAGAGACTAGTTATCCCACCTAAAATGTGATGTCTCTGAGACTAATAGTGGGTGCTCGATACTGAATAGTGAAGATGATCCATGCTCATTGAAAAATATTTCTTCCCTTAAGGAAGAAATAAATCCAAAGGTGACTAAAGATCTTCCTATTTTAGAAATAAAATTGTAGAAATAATATGCCAAATTTATATATTTAGAAGCTTCTCATATATTTCTATGTTAGTTTTTAAAGGTGCTAAGATTGAATCAAGTTTCATAGGTGTGGCTAATGATGGTGACAACTCAAAAAACTATATAAATTATTGTAGAATATGAACTAGAGATGAAGAGACAATTTTTTTTTGTAGAACTATCATTGAAGAGGAATACCAAATCCTTAATGGTGTCCTCTAGACTTGCAAAGTAGGACTTACAAAATAAATACCTAATAACTACCATGAAATCATCCCAATGAATTGTCTCTAGAGGGTAATTATGGTCCTATTGCATTGAATCATTGGAATCCCATCTAAAGCAAGATTAAACTTGCTGAAAGTAAGAAATAGTGGTGATAGAATATTAGATAGTGTCATTATATTTCACTACTCATCCACTTATATATCAATCTAAATTTTTAATGCTCATGCAAAGGAATCTTCAACCTCAAAATTAACTAAAGTATTTGGAGTATTAAGAGAAGTCTCTATGTCATCTTGATATTTAAGATCTTCATATTAATTGAGTACCACAAATATATCACAATGATATGGTTAGAATTCATAAAAGGGTATAGGACTTTCTATATCAAGATTATATGTGAATGGATATTCATTGGAGTCTCCATAAATCACCCAAATTTTTGTCTAAAGGTCAAAAGGGAATTAAATATAAGTAAATCCTAAGAATTCAATATCACCACATCGATATCAACATTATATAGAATTAATCCTAAGAAATTATTAGTTTAATCCATCTATAAAAAATATATCAAAATGAAGTGAATTCAAAAAACAATCCATAAAGATTAGTAAGATTTTTTTATTTCAAATGCTTTAGGAGTCCATCTTGCCAATATTGTAGTTATGTCTATCTACTTTAATAATAGCTAGATGTTTTTAATATACAATTTTTGAATCCTCAAATTAGTCACACAATAGACCAAATCAACAAAACAAAGAAAAAAAAAAAGAAACCCCAACCCTTCTCAAATGGAACTTTATATTACTTTATGGAGCACAAAATGCCTAATGCATAAAATAGCCTAATAATTACAATGTTTTGGCACTTTATCTTAGTGTAATTAAAATTAATAAGTAATAGCTAGAGGATTAACATATTATCACTAATCAATATCAAACAAAAGAAATATTATGATATTTTAGAGATCAAAAAGATCTTTTTTTGATGCTGATAATAAGTTAAAAATTAACAATTTATGAAAAAATTATACTTGTTTTTATGTAAAGTGTTTACAAGAACTACTAAAACCACCTCTAAATATAGAGGAATGTTAGGTAAAATTGGAGGGGCTTTAGATTTGGTAGATTTTCCAATTTTATAGAAACAAATAAAATTATCACCAAATGTAATTTAAACCAAAAGTTCTACCAAACTTAACTAGAGGAGCTAGTAGAAAAGTGTTGCCAAATATATTATCAAAGAGGGATCACCCAAATGAATTATTGTCCCCCCGAAAAAATTATGCTAGCATGCACAAATATTATATAAGATGTATAATGGTATATGCTTGAATGGTGCAAGATTATTTGATTATGTTATTCCAAAATCAATAAATTAATAGTTGATTATGGGTTTCAATCTTCAACAAAATTTCTTAAAATGGTACTTCATTGAAATAAATAAACTCAATATTCAAATGAATATCATGGAAAAAAATAAAGGGGTGAAATTCAGGTAAATATAAAAGATTGAGAGGATTTTTAAAAAAAAATGAGACATAATCTTTAGTATGATTAAGATGTAAATAAAATTTGACAACCAAAATGAGAGGATGTATATGTTTTAAGAATAATTTTCAAAAGGACAAGATCAACAAGATATTAGAATAGAAGGAAAAATAAAACATGAAATTCAAAGAGAATTTCAACAAGTGTGTGAAAGTGCACTCAAGGGATATTAAGAAGATAAATGAAAACTGAGAATGAAGGACAACAATGAATTTGAGTTAGGAAAAATAGGGGAAGATTATGTCCTTAGATCCAAAACCAGAATTACCAGCAAAAATAAGTTTGACATTATCTATAAGAAGTCTCAATCAATGTTAACTTGTTGGGTATTTTTGGTATGTTTTATGTTTTTAGTTTGTAGACACCTAAAAATGAATAATACATTTTTTTCTAAAACCATCATCATCTTCTTGTCATCTTCCCTTATGAACTCATCATCACTATTGATTAAATAATTTTAATTATCTAATTAAGCTAACATATAATCTTCTTTAATTAAATTAATTTTAATTATTTAATTATTTTATCCTTTTTACCTTAATATTAATTAAATTATCCTTCCCTCTTATCCACAAGCCTAATTAAATCATTTAATTAATTTATTATTTTCTTCCAACCACTCTAATTAAATATATTTTTAATTATTTATTATTTCTTCATTTTTTCTCGCTCACACAAATTAAATAATTTTTAATAATTTTATTAACTTCTTAATTTCTCTCATCCATCATAATTAAATAATTTTAATAATTTTATTAGTTAATATTTCCTCTAAAATTAAATAAACTATTTAATTTATTTAATTTGACTTTTTTATATTTAAATTCTTCTAAAATTAAATAAAATTCATAATTTATTTAATTACTAAATATATCTTCATCTCATGCACATGAATTAAATAAATTTATTAATTTAATTCTATTTATATTCTTCCATCTCCTAATATAGTGAACTAACTAAAAAGAAAGATCGATTTACTTTCACTTTCACTCACCCATGCAATCAATCATCTCTTCCATGTAGCCACTCAACTCTACATCTTAGCCCTTCATATTGACACATGTTTCTTGCACATTCATCATGATCTCTCGCTTGATCTCATCTATTGATTTATCCAATCATCCTACACTATTGATCAGGTATTTGTGAACGCTATAAAACACCCATCATTTAGCCTTTCAATCTCTCCACGAATTTTAAGAAATCAAACCATCTTTGCATCCATTTTGCAAATTAAGGTTATTCTAACCTAAGATAAATTCACTTATCATTATATAATAATTATCATCATGTACAATGGAGTAATGTTAGGCATGTTTTTATGGAAGTAATTGATAGCTTAAATTGATTTCCTTTATGTTTTGTGCACATGCTCACATTGTTGTAGTCATTACTAAATTTGGTTTTATTGATTATTCCTATTTTCATATTTGATAACATGTATTAGGCTTCACATTTTGGCATGATTGGTGGGACCCACATCCCTAAATTTAATATTTTCTTTGATTTTATGTGATTTTAAAGGTTACACTTGTATGAATGAGCATTTTTGATCCAAAGTGGCACTTTTGATCTATAGAGCAGTGCTTTTGAAACACACTATTGCACTTTTGATATAGGGATTAGCACTTCCAATATATATTTCAGCACATCTAAGGTGTGGAGTGATACATTTGACATGTAGAATGACACATCTAAAACGCACAATGGCACATTTAATATTGCATGTAGTATTTTCATAAATTTAGCAGATTTCACATTTTATTTCTTTTGGTTTATCGACCACTAATTTTTTCTATTTTTTAATTAACCCCTATTGAATTTTTTTAAAACTAATAATTATTTTGTAGGGTTAAATAAAAGATTTATTTTTATAGATTATGATTGCAAGTGCAAGTTTAGAGTTGTAATTTTTTATGTAGATTCACACATCTAAGATAAAGAGTGGCACATCTAATACATAGAAAAATACTATTGATAAGCACAACGATGTATCTGAGAGGTAAGTTGACACTTTTGATAGGTATAATTACACATCTAATATCTAGTGTGGCACTTATGAAATATACTATTTTACATTTGATTATATCAATTTTATTTTATTTTTTCCTAACATTTGTATGATTTTTTAAAGTAATCAAGTGGTGTAGATTGGTAATCATTGTTGGTATGTGGTGATTGATCATGCGAATACTGTACAATCATAACGTATCCTCAACCTCAAATAAGGTATTTCTCATGAAGCATTTGTTTAATCTGAAAATGATTGAAGGTGGATCTATGATAGATCATTTAAATGAGTTTAATATGATTACCAATTAGTTAATGTTTTTAAAAGTGAATTTTGATGAAGAGGTGAGGGATCTCTTGGTTTTATGTTCTTTGCCAGAAAGTTGGAATAGCTTGGTAATGGCTATAAGTAACTCTGTATTTGGTTCAAATACATGAAATTTGATGATGTTGTTGGTGTTATCCTTAGCGAGGAAATGCAACAAAAAAACATAGGTGAGAGTTCAACATCTGGTAATGCTTTGACTATAGAGAACAGGAGAAGAACAAAGGAGAGAGGAAAAATCCCTACAAACTGTGGGAAGTCACAAGGGAAGTCAAAGAAAGTTAGATCTAAATCCAAAGGAAGAATGGATTGCTGGCACTATGGAAAGCTAGGACACTTGAAGAAGGATTGTTGGTCTCAAAAGGGAAAACAAGGAGATGGTTAACATGATGATAGTAAGGAAGATCATATTGCAAGTAATAAATTGCAGGATGCTTTAATTTTGTGTTTACGTAATGCTAATGATTCCTGGGTAATAGATTCAGGGACTTCATTTCAAGCCACACCCCATAAGAAATATTTTGTAGATTATGTTCAAGGTAATTTTGGACAAGTATATTTGGGTGATTATGAACCCTGTCAGATTGTTGGAAAAGGAAAGATAAAAATGAAGTTGTAGAATGGAAATGAATAGTTGTTATAGGAGGTAAGGAATATTCCAAATTTGAGAAGGAATTTAATTTCTGCGGGACAACTAGGTAGTGAAGGTTGAATAGTTACCTTTTTAGAAAAAGTCTGGAAGGTCACTAAAGGTGTATTAGCAGTAGCTAAAGGTGAAAAGGTAGGCACATTGTATTTATGTACTAGTAATACATTTTCTACCTTAGATGCTACATAAAAAGTTGCTACTAAGACAGTTATAGCACTTGCTACAGGGACATATACATAATTGTGGCACCATAGACTTGGGCACATGCGTGAGAAAGGGATGAAGATCCTTCACTCCAGAAAGTTGCTACCAAGTCTGAAGCAGATTGACTTAGAGTTCTATGAAAATTATGTTTATGGAAAATAGAAAAGAGTCTGATTTCTCAAAGTTGGGAAAGAGAAGAAGAGTGAGAAATTAGAGCTTCTGCATTTAGATGTATGGAGATAATCTCAGGTATCTTCTCTTGGTGGCTCTTGTTATTATGTTACTTTTATTGATGATGCAACTAGGAAAACATGGGTGTATTTCCTAAAAAAAAAAATCAAAAGTATTTGAAACTTTTAAAAGGTGGAAAGCTTTGGTTGAGAATGAGACAAGAAAAAGGTTGAAGTGTCTTGGATATGATAATGGGGGAGAGTATTACAATAAAGAATTTGAAAATTACTATTCATAAAATGGAATCCATAGGAAGAAAACGGTTCCTAGAACCCCACAAGAAAATGGTGTGTTTGAGAGGATGAATAGGACCATTATGGAGCATGCATGGAGCAAGAGATTGCATGTTGGACTTCCCTTACACTTTTGGGTAGATGTTGTACATACCGTTATTTATTTAATAAACATGGGACATTCAAATCCTTTGGATGGCATGACATTCTAAAGGAGGCATGGATGAGTAGAAAGGTAAACTATTCATTTCTAAAAACCTTTGGTTGTGAAGCTTTTGTCCATGTTGATATTAAAAATAGAACCAAGCTTGAGGCTAAGTCTAAAAAATGCACCTTCATTGGATATGGAGTAGATGAATTTGATTATCAGTTATGGGATTATAAAAAAAGAAAATCGTTAGGAGAAAAGATGTTATATTCAATGAGAATGTCATGTATACGGATCAGATGCAAGAAAAGAAGCATGAATAGGCCAAAAAAGAATATGTGGTGCTGGATGAGATTCCAAAAAATAAAATGGTAGTGGTACCTGATGCTTAGCAACAACAAGTTATCCCACAAAATCTTGCAAATGTTAGACGTTCTACAAGGATAACTAGACCTCTAGAAATACTTTCTCCATCATTATATTCTATATTATTAACTAATTTTGCTGAACTTGAAGGTTATGAAGAAGAAATGCAGGTAGATACCAAAAAGCAGTGGGAGCTAGGCATGAAAGAGGAAATGGATTCCTTTTTGAAAAATCAAACTTGGGACTTAGTCCGATTTCATGTAGGTAAAAGAGCATTGTAAATAAATGGGTTTATAGGTTGAAGGGAGAAGATGGAGGCAAGAAAAGATATAAGGCCAGACTCGTGGTAAAAGGTTTTGCATAGAAAAAAGGTATAGATTTTGATGAAATATTTTCTCCGGTTGTAAAGATGACTTCTATTAGAACTATTCTAAGTCTTGTGGATGTAGAAGACTTGCATCTTGAACAACTAGATGTGGAAAAAAAATTTCTCCATGGGGATTTGGAAGAGGAAATATACATGCAACAATGTTTTGCACTTTTGCACACACACCCCACCTGAGGTAGGGACCCTGTTTTGGCTTGCTTTCATTTCGTGGTTTTTCTTTAGGTCTAACCTCTTCCCCTTAGGTGATAGGTTCCTCTAGTTTTTGGATTTGTTTCATCTAATTGAACTAATGCACTATCTATACTATAGGTTCTTTTGGTTGCAGTACTTTGATCTAAAGTTACTCTTGGAACTTCAAACCTTCACAAAAAAATCACTTGGGATTGAGATTGGGCAAGTTGCACTGGGCCTTGAGAATTTCTTCTCTTGGCAGATTTTCTAAAGGAATTCATCTTCGGAGATTGCGTCTGTAGATGGATTTCCCAGATTGTGCATATCTTAGAGAATCCGTGGAACCCTAGATTTTATGAAGGGATGATTTTTTAGAGAATCCACCCTTAGATAGATTCCTCGAAGACTTGTCCATTCAAAAAATCTGGCCCCAACTGGATTTTTTGAATCCTTCACCCTATTGCATTTCCAAAATCCTAGGGGTCATGTCATAGCATTTTTTTGATGTTCATGCATTGTACCTAAGATGCATTTATTATCATTTTGGGGTATTTTAGGTTGTGATATCACCATTTCTCTTCATTTTTACATTGTGCTTTGATTGGGATGACTTCTATTTCCTCGCAACATTTAGTGTTGGTGATCTGGGCATCTGCATTTTAGGTTTTTGATTGATCTTCCTGTGCTTTTTGCTTGTTAGGTTTTATTTTCCCTTAATTGAAAGGTATGAACACTTGAATATTTTTTAATTTTAATTTGATTTTGTAGGGTTTTGGTGATTCAATGATATGTTCCTCCATGGTTTGCCTCCTCATAATCGGATTGATATTCAAAGTGTCATTCACATGGGTCTACTTACTTGCACTTGGTGTGTTTAGGGTCTAATGTTGAATGATGGATTTTGAGAGAATTCATGACGTCCTTTATGATTTTTGGGAATCCATTTAATTTCATTCAAGCTGGGGCATCATTAGGATTCCTCTTTTAAGTTTTATACAATGGGGAACTAGGGCTTGTGTTCATTGTTTTTGACTATGACTATTAGAATCCAAATCAACTCATAATGTTTGATTTATTAAGCCCTAGCTATATTTTCCCTTGCCCTTATTTTGGTTGGAGGATTTGAATATGTTATGATGATCTTCAGAGTTTGGGTCCTTAGTCAATTTCATAGATTTGTGCTTTGACTCTCACCTAGGGTTTGTATTTGAATCATTTTGAGCTAGGGAGTATGATTCGAGAGTCGGGTTTTTTGAAGAATGAATGAATGAAGGGGTGAGTGATGAAATTCGAGAAATATTCCCCTAGGCAGATTCTCCAAAGGTTAGTTCCTTTGAAAAATCGATGTCAGTGTGGATTCCCTGAATCCATTGTACTCTCAAAACTTTGAAGGGTGATAGGTTTAGGTCAATGCATTAGGAGGACTTTAAGGTTGGTCAAGGAGCGATTTCATGGTGTAAATTGAACATTTTAAGTTAGATCTTGGTGATTTGGAATCCTTAAAGAATTCCATTGTGGCACACATTCTTCAAGTGTCTTGACATTCAGAAAATACATCCATCCATGGATTCTCTGAAATCCTCCGAAGGCTTTAAAACCCCAAATTTTGACTGAGAAATGCACCTACGTGAATCTGACTTGACCTTGTGAGTAATGTGATTGCACAAGGCTAGTGAGTAAATAATGACTTAGGTTTGGGATTGAATTGGCATCTTCAAAAAATCCTTCTTTCTTCGGATTACCTTAAATCCTTCGAGGCCCCAAAATTCTGAACTCTATTGGATGGAGATGAATGTTTCAACTTGATATTTGCACAATGGTGGAAATGATTGCATGGTGATTATGATTGATATTTGACTAAAGGTTGTGCTAAATTATCCCTTTTTTAGAGAATCCATTTCCTCATGGAGTCCTCGAGTGTCTGAACCTTTGGAGAATCCACCTAGAGGTGGATTCCTTGAAATTTGCACATGCTTGAAATCCCTGAAGTATGGAAAATCCTAAGCTCTCACAATGCTTCACTCTATGATGAGATTTTATGGCTTTCATGATGCTTTCAAGGTTAATTATGTAATGATTAAGGGGGTTTCATGATAATGTGGTTAGATTAAATATTATTCTCAACACCATGGTGATTATTGCTTCTTTATAATAGATGTAGGTTGAGGCTAGTCCGACAAAGGGATCCAAAGCAAAGACATCAAAAGATGGTCCTAAGGAACCCCATACCAAAGCTGAAAAGATGAAGTATGACTTGAAAGGGATTTGGCCCAAGTCCAAGATTATTTCAACATGGAGCAAGATAGGTGATACAAACATGGTACATGTTGAATATGATGACTTCAAGCAAAGAATTTTCAAGAGTGGACCTTCTCAGCTGGCACAAATCATCACTCATACGAAATTGGCCCAAGTAGCAAGATTTTCACCCACCTTACTATGCCCAGAGTTGGTAATAGAATGTTCCAGGCATTATGATTCAGATAAGAGAATAATTGTGGGACCCCTAGGAAGAATCATAGCCAACTTGACTAAAGAGTTCATTACAGGAACTTTTAACATCAAGTCACATTAGAAGTTGGTGAAGATTAACATCAAGGATGTTGAAGAATTCTATGCAAAGGAACTTGATAAGGCCTTATTAATGATGGACAATAATTGGATTGTCAATCCAAAATCACATTACTCCAAGCTTACCAAACAATTACATAGAAGTGATTTCAAAGTGGAATATATTGATATGATAACTCTTCTGGGAAGGGTAATGGAATTGGAAGATTCCTTTATATTCTGAAGTTGGATGTTCTACATGATCTCTCAAATTGTAAAAGGGACACATTACCACTAGGAAGGAATCATAAGTGATAGTTTGGATGAACAACTAAGGAATGTAAAAGACACCAAGAATTTTACCATGACTTCCTATTTGGTGTACATGCTGGCTAGAAGAAATAAATATAAAGGTTTGAGTTGCAAAGGAGCCCTTGGTCAGGATAGAATATGTGATGTTTTCCCTAAGCTCCATTTCAATACTTCCAACTATAGGAGGGTAAACGATGCATTCTACATGTATATTGTTAGACTATTGCAAGATGCACTTCAAGTTAGAATTTCAGTTGAAGCCGTGGAGATGATAAGAAAGTATGGCCAATGGTTTATTCAATTTCATAAGTTCACCTATATCAGAATACAAGGATCACCAGTAGTACCATTAGAGCTACCAAGGTACCCCACAAATAAGATTATCCTACTAGAGGTAGCAATGCAACTAGTGGCTTTTGATACATTGGTGAAAGATATGCATAAACCAAGACTTGGGCCAGATTTCCCTTTGAGGATTGAAGTTTTGGAGGCCCACCCACAAATCCAAAGTGCTAATTATGCTAAAAAGGATATGGTAAAGTTCCATTTGTATTCACATACAAACAAGGATAACTTTGATCCCTATGGTATTGCTCAGAAACAAGAAAACAAGGAGTATAGACATAAGATTCACATAGAGGAATATTGGGCTAACTGTAGGGATGAATTTGAGGTGATTAGAAGGAAATGCTCTAGGCTATCCTTGAGAATGATTAGATTGCATAGAATTTCCTAGGTTCTTGGTCAAGTGGATGATGATGATGATCCTTTGCAACATCATGATTTTGATCAATACAAGGATAGGCCACTTCTTGTTGTTAACTAGTTTGAAGATGAGGTTGTAGGTATTAATGTAATCAATGGTCCTATTTTAAGATACTCTAAGCTATGGATAAAGCACAAGACATTAGAATTGGAAGTATATGGAACAAAATTCACCTATGATTTGATGGGATACCTTGAGTCTCATTCAGAGGAAGAAGAAGAAACAACTAAGGATACTACAAAAGAGCTCCCTTCAGAGGAGGAAGGGGAAAAGTCTCAATCTGTTATCAAAAGGAGAACTAGAAGCCAAGCTAAGGGCAAAGAGAAGAGGAATCCTATGGCTAAAGCAAGAAAACCATCAAAATAAATTGTTGAAGAAGGTACTGAAGATGCCAAGCCCTCTAAAAAGAGGAAAAAAATGACTGAAGGATAGAGATTGGAAAAATCCAAGAAAGCTAAGGTCACTGAAGAGGAGGCCACTCAGTCTAAAGTGGTAGAAATTGGGAGATCTAGAGAGAAGCAATAGGTCTATGTGAGGGTAAATTCTCTTAAACCCAAGACAACTTCAGTAGAGAATGTGGATAAAGAGAAGAAGGTGACCACTGTAGAGGCACCTACTGATGATCTTATGAAAGATATGGAAGAAGTAGCTGCTGGAGATAATTCTCCTATTTCATCTCCAATTCATAATGTGCAAGAGGGTGATGTCTTTGGTGTTCATAATAGGCCTCAAGAAGAAGAAAGGAATATTCCCAAAAATCTAGATGAAGATGTCTCTACACCAAAGGATAGGAAACTAAATGATTTTGTCAAGAAATTGGAAGAGAGGGAAATATAGAACAAAGAAGCAACCTCTTAGGTTATAGTGGAAATGCCTTCTCAGCCTCTACAGAAGGAACACACTGATATCCAATACATTAAGGTTGAAGATGATGATAAGCCTGATGAAGATAAGCTTGATGAGGAAAAGCTTGATGGAGATGAAGATAGGTTGGATAAGGATGGAGAATAATGAAATCATGAAAAGGGTGATCTGAATGTGGAGGTTTTTGAGGACAGTCATCACCATGATCAATCAGAACAAGACAACTCTCAAAAGGATGCAAAAGCCGAGCAACTAGCTGATCCAGAATGTCTTGAGGAAAGGTTGAAGAAAACAGATATAATTGTAGAGGATGAAACCCCAGATTGGGATAAGTTCTTTGAAATATGGGGACAACTAAAAGAAAGGAAGAGAGCAAGAAATTTCTCCAAGTTCTCCAGAGATGAATTTAATAATAGGTTTATCCATTTGGCTACTCCTGCAGAGAACAATTTCAAAGATGAGGTAAGACCCTCTGATTACAAAGTTCAAACTATGAATTTGGGCCCTACCACAAAAGAACAAGAAAAGGAAGAATTTTAGGAATCATCTCAGGCTATCTCAAGGAGGTTGAACAAGGAAACTGAAGAGAAGGAGAAGTTGTAGAAGAAATTAAAGGAAGTGAATATGTATGTCCAACACTTGGTTAAACCACTACAATCACAAAGTAGTGAGGGTTCCTCTTTATCAGAGGGGTTGTTATCAAAATAAATAGTGTCAAAAATTGAAAGGTTGAAGTCTTCTTTCAAAGACACATAGGAGTGGTTGCACAGTGTGAGTGAAAGAGGAGATATCATGATAGAAAAGGTGCTATAGAGGCATAGAAATCTATCATCCCTTTTAGATGACATGGCATAATTCCTCACTGACTGTAGGGATCTAGATGATAATATTGTTAGGGAGCTTGAGAAGGTGTTTGAGGTGCCTATTGAAGAGTTAATCAAGGAAGGGGTCCTTATAGTATAGATTACTAGGAAGGCCATGGGTTGGATAGAGGCCTTCAACATCATAAATGAGCTAAGAATGAAAGAACCCAAGAAAATATCAAAATCTCAAAGCAAGATGGAGGATATTTTTATACCTGCATTGCCTTCCTAGAAGTAGTTACTAGAAGAAAAAAACCTAGAAAGAAGAATTTGAATGTTGGGTAGCTTCAGAAATGGTGCCATGAGATTTATTCTCTAGGTTATAGTGGGCCAATAGTAAAAGACTAGTGTGAAGATGCTTCAGTTTACATATCCATCTTGGATAGATATCAAAACCTTTATGTTGACTGGGAAATAACTCTAGCTAAATATGAAAAGAGTTTAAATTCAATCAAAACTAGAATTAATGTAATATCTATTCCAACCCAGGCCAACCTAGATGATATAATTTTTAAAGTTAAGGAAATATCTAGAAGAAGGGAGGGAGGAAAGGATAAGGGAGGTGGCCAGGATGGACAATCTTGAGAAGCGCGCCACCCACATCAAGTTAGGCAATACCCCAAGTCAGCCACTTCTTGAAATTCATTCCCAAAAATGTATTTATTTTAAGAGGGTTGAATTTTGGGCCGATCTAGGGTTATTTTTTTATATTTTGAATTAGGGAAATTTTAAAAGTGTTATGGCCGACCTCTTTGTAAACCCTAATTTGGGCCAACCTAAGGATGTAATGTTATAAATTAAGGTTTTTTCCTCATTTGAAGGGGTTAGACAGTTAGAAAGTTAGAATTTTAGCTAGAAGATCTAGAGAAGTGGTGTAATACTTGAGATACTTGGATTGTTGCAAGTTTTGGTGAAGCAAATACAAGTGAAGATGTTTTTCTTTGGTATCCTTGTTTGTGTTATTCATCTATGCATGGTTCTTATGTCTCTTGCATTTCAAATTATGATAAATTGCTTTAAGTAAGTTTCTTTCTAGATTATCTTAGGAGTAGTTGTAGTTCAGTTGTGTTTATGATATAGCATTTGAAGTGTTTGAGCAACCCTTGGCCCATACTTTTGGAAACTTGCTAATTGTGAGTTGTTGTGTAAAGTTAGCGCTGACCTATATCTTACTATGCTTAGTTCAGTTGTGGGTATTTATTGATTTCAATGCCATATTTGGGTTGATGTGTGAATGCTTCATAATTTGAAAATATTTATGCCCTAGGAGATTGCACTATTTCTATGATATTACAGATTTAATCTAGGTTTAGTAGGAATTGGTTTGAAGGGTTGGTCCATTTTGAATTCTCTATTGTTTTCATAATTGATTTTAGGAGTTAGTTTTAGAATTTCTCTCAAACCCTTTAATCTTTTGCTATTTCTTTAAATCTAGGTTAGCTTTAGGATTAGAAAAGCATCATTACATTGCTATATTTGATGAATTGGAGAGTTCTAGAACTTATTTGTAAGGCCCCTTGTGATTAAAAAATTTTAACATTATCTCTTAGCTTTTTTATTGCATTTTCAAGACCTGACACTAGAGACCTTGGGGTTATCTCTTGAAGCTTGCTGATTGAGATTTACCTTTCAAGAGAGATAGGATATTATATTATGTCTGAGTTATTGTTGTGTAGAAAAAACCATCAATAGATTGGCACTAGAAGGAGGGTTGATTCAACAAGCTAGAGCATTTTCTATCATCAATATCTCCACAGAGATTCATGAGACAAACAAGGTCTAAAACAAAAGGATATTTTTAGGAGTTAGGAAGCCCTACTAGGTCAAAGAGGACCAAAAAGAGAAAAAAATCCTCATCTTCACCCATTTGGCCATCATCTTCTTATTCTTCATCTGATTCTGAACCGATTCCCACTGAACCCACTCCAATTGAACCTAACCCTTCACCCATTCCACAACCTCAGACACCGGTTAATCAACCACTTCCACTTCCATCTCCACCAATGGATTTCCTAGAAAATAGCCCCTCACCCTTTCTCTTTAACAACTGTAATGTCATGCCCAAAAATTTAGAGCACTTTTGCACCAAGTTCCATGTTGGTGATCCCAATAAAACGACTGAGGAGCATATTAGGATTTTCCAGACTACTCTTAGGGACATTGGAATTAATCATGAGGATGTTTCCTATAGGATTTTCCCATATTCCTTAGGTGAAGAGGCCTTTTATTGGTACAATCACCTACTATCTGGATCTATAACTAGCTGGGTTCAGTTGGTAAATGCATTCTTTCTTAAGTTCAAGATTCCCATCAATACTAATGAGTTATATCTGTTGGAAAATGTTCCTCAACTTGCTAGCTTGAACCTCTATTAAGGACTTGATGAATTTACTTTATGTTCATGTCTTTTCTACTATACCACATAGTCCTTCCTTCTCTTTGGTGATAGCACGATGAACCTTGGCTTCATCAGCATAACGATCACATATCGATGAGTGACAATGTGTTGTCTCACCGATATGCCAATATGCGATGAACTGTATCAGTGTGACTTGGGGTCATCGGTGAAACTCTTCACCGGGCTACACCAATGGATCGATGGTAGATGAAAGAAACTTGGATTTCAATGATAGTGAGGATCATAATAGAGTGTATCGATTAAAGGTGATCTTGATCTACGGTTACGATGTGATTAATCCAACGGTGCTTGTTTATTCTGTGCTCCTTTGTGATGAGAACTGACAGAGTCTTATGAAGCATGCAGAATTGACTGACCATATGACACTTGTCGGCTTAATCAACAGTGCTTGCTAGTCTCGTGCCTCTAGTGGTGGGTCTCGAGTGACTCATGAGGGGTGTGCAAGCTTCAAACACATGTCGTCATGCTAAGTCTTTTCGGGAGACTTATTGGGAATATTGTAGATTCCTTTTTTGATTCTTTGGAACTTCACAAGTAGTGTACACATGTCTTGGTGGACCCTGGCCATGACAAGCAGTATATGAAGGGGGAAACACACGAAAATTTTGACTGCCGATGTGTATGCCATTCAGTGGAGGTTGCTAGCTTTGACAGAGGTCGTTTGGATTCCTAACAAGTTTTGATGGTTAGTCTGCAGGGGAATTTGAACCGAACTGATTGGTAGTTGAATGGAATGGACATAGCTATTGCTATACATTGCAACATACAAGAACTTTGTAGAGTTGGATAGTTTTTTGATGGTTCGATGGTCAGTAGTTTGGTTGGTTTGTTCGGTGAATATCATCGTATGTTGTAAGGAAGAATTGTAATGGTGTTATTCTGTGTTAGGCTAATTTGCAAGTGATGCTGCTATAATATTGACATCTGAAAAGGAGTTTGTAACTTGTATGTAATTTGATTACTGTAATACAAGGGATCTTTCTTTGGTGTGGTGGGTTTTTCTCCCGTAAGGGTTTTCCAACGTAAATCTGGTGTCTAATTATGTTTGAGTTATTTCTCTATTTTGTTATTTCTTACATGTGTGTCTTAATGAACTATAATTGTAAACTTTAAAAGGCATATCTCTTCTCTCCTCGAAGTCTTGACATTAAGAAAATTTGTTCCGCACTCATTTTTTCCCTAAAAAGTGGTATTAGAGCTTGGCCAGTTTTATTATCGTTGTGGGTAGGTTGGTTTTTTGTGTCAATTTTTGTTCAGTGGGAGTTTTGTACAAGTCTCAAGTTTTGTCTAATTAAAGATTGAGATGGCAATGACAAGTACGTTTGGAAGGATTGAAATTGTGAAATTCAATGGGAACAATTTTGAGTTGTGGAAACTCAAAATGGAAGATTTGTTAGTTGATCGTGAGCTTTGGGTTGTGGTAACTAGAATGAAACCTTCAAGCATGAAGTAAGAAGAGTGGGATCTTGCAGATAGAAAATAAAAATGGCTGATAAGACTCTATTTGGTAGATTCATTTCTTCTAAATATTCATGAAGAGAAGACCGCATCTTCTTTGTGGAAGAAGATTGGAGATATTTATCAGGGAAAGTCCTTGGTAAATAAATTGTTCTCAAGGAAGAAGTTATACTCTTTGAAGATGGAGGGAGGAACATCTGTTGCAAATCATCTGAATACATTTAACACGTTGATTGCTTAGTTAACATCTATAGGTGTGAAGATTGATGATGAAGATCGTTGTATGCTTTTGTTATGTTCTTTGCCAGATTATTGGGATCGCTCAGTGATGGAAATTGGGAGCACAACAACCACTTTCAAGATGGAGGATGTGGTTGCTTCTCTATTATCAGAAGAGATGAGAAGAAAATCTTCAGAGATTGCAAAGGAGGCTATTGTTGTTCGAGGAAGATCGCAAGAAAAAGGAAAGAAGAAGGACATGAAGTCCAAGTCGAAATCAAAAGGGAGATCAAAGTCTCTTGGAAATAATTCCAAGGTGAAGTGCTGGAATTGTGGGCAGCCTAGTCATGTCCGAAAGAATTGCAAAGAGGATTAAAAGAAGAAGAAGAGGAACTCTTCCAAAAATGACTCTTCTTAGAGCGATGAAGATTCTTTCATTGCAGCCTTGGCAACTTAGGAATCAGATGATGTCTAGCTGATTGATTCTGGAGCATCTTTCCATATGACATCTCATATATAATGGTTTACAAAGTATGAATAATATGATGGTGGAAAGGTATATTTGGCAAGTGATTCATCTCTAGAAATAGTTGGTCGTGGAAGAGTCAAAATCCAGTTTCCTGATGGTAGAATTAAGGGAATTGATGGCGTAATGCACATACCAGGTCTAGCTCGAATTTAATTTCTGTAAGCAAGCTGAATGATGTTGGAGTGCAAGTCTCATTCTCTAGAAATGGTTGTAAAATGACTAGAGGCTCGATGGTGCTAGATAGGGGTGCTCGAATTGGTACTCTGTACAAGCTGGATGCACTGGCTATTCAATGCAATAGTGTCTCTACAAAGTCACAAAAGGTTGTTCATGAAGAGAAAAATGAAAATGTTCCTATTGGAGAAAATTCCTTGGAAGTTAAACTTCCAGTAGAAAAGACTATGCTCTAGCATCAGAGGCTCGGTCACATTGGTGAGAAAGGTTTAAAAGCCTTGAAAAATAAAATCGTGGTTGAGGGGCTTGATGATTGTAACCTTGAATTTGAATTTTGTGAACATTGCATATATGGTAAACATCACTATGTTTCATTCTACTCTAGTCCTCATAAATCTTATGGTGTTTTTGATTTTATTCATTCTAATGTGTGTGGTCTAGTGAATGTTCCTTCGTTATCGAAGTCTAAGTATTATGTTTCTTTCATTGATGATTATTCGAGAAGGGTATTTGTGTATTTCTTAAAAAGTAAATCACAAGTGTTTAGTCATTTTAAGGAATTTAAAAACCTTGTGGAAAATCAGACTGGAAGAAAAATAAAATATCTAAGGACTGACAATGGTGGTGAGTTTTGTTCTGATGAGTTTGAAAGGTATTGCAAAGACCATGGGATTAAGAGGCACAAAAAAACACCTTACACTCCACAACAAAATGGAGTTGCTGAAAGGTTAAACATGACGTTGATGGAGAAGGCTAGAATTAGGTTGAGCAATGTTGGTCTAGAGCAGAAGTTTTGGGCTGAGGTTGTGGATACAACATGTTACTTATTGAATCGTTCCCCTTCGTCAACACTTTTTGACAAAATTCCTATGGAAGCTTGGTCTAGTAAGAAGCCCTCTCTGAGACATATTCGAGTCTTTGGTTGTGAAGCATATGTTTATGTTCCGGATGTAAAAAGATCTAAATTGGACAACAAAGCTGAAAAATATATCTTCATTGGGTATGGACTTGGTGTGAAAGGATACAAACTTTGGAATCTTGTGACTAAGAAGGTATTGTACAACATAAGTGTAATCTTCTAGGAGCTGAAACCTTCTTTAGTGGATTTTCATTCAGAGATGAAAGAAAAAGAAGAAAATAATGATGTTGTTGAGATACCTCTAACTCCAAAAAAAGACGAACACAATGAAAGTGTACCTAAAACTGAGGAGAGTTTGACCAGCTATGAGAGTTCTGAACAAGAAGAAGAACCACAATCTTAGCCTCAACCTGCGAGGAGGTCTACACGTGAGAAGAAACAACCTGATAGGTATGGATTCTCTATGTTAGAATCTAGTTGTTCCTATGCTTTGCTTACTAATACTGATGAGCCTAAGAGTGTAAAAGAGCTAGTTGAAATGTCTGAATTAGATTCCTAGTTGGAAGCCACGAATGAAGAAATTGCATCATTAAGGAAAAATGAAACTTGGGATATGGTTCCATTTCCTGAAGGTAGAAAGCCTGTGGGTTGCAAATGGGTCTTTAAAAAGAAAATTGGTATGGATGGTAGTATTCAGAAGTATAAAGTGAGATTCGTTGCAAAAGGTTATTCCCAGGTAGAGGGAATTGATTATGGGGAAAAAATTTCTCCTATAGTAAAGCTGACATCTATCAGATTTCTTTTATCACTTGCAGTAGCATATGATTTGGAGATTGAGCAGATGGATGTGAAGCAACATTTCTTCATCATGATCTTGAAGAAGAAATTTATATGTCCCAGCCTGAGCACTTTGTGAGAAAAGGTAAAGAAAATTTGGTTTGCAAGTTGAAAAATCTTTGTATGGTTTGAAACAAATGCCTAGGATGTGGTACTAGAAATTTGACACATTTGTCTTATCATTGGGATTTTTAAGATAAAAATCATATCATTGTGTGTACTACAAGACTGAAAATGACCGGGTTCTTATTATTTCCCTTTATATTGATGATATGCTATTCATAGGAAATAGTAAGTTAATGATTTATGATCTAAAATCTCAATTGTCTGCAAAGTTCGAAATGAAAGATCTTGGTGTAGCTAGGTATATTATGGGTATGGAGATAACCAGGGATAGAAAGACTAGAAAGTTGTGGCTCAACCAAAGTAAGTATGTTAACACTATTCTGGAGAGATTTGGTATGAATGATTGCAAGCAGCTAGTTGTTCCAATTTTGTAGGGAATGAAGCTATTTGTTGAAGATTGTCCAAAATCTCCTACTGAGATGGAGGATATGACCAGAGTGCCTTATGCTAGTGTAGTTGGCAGTTTAATGTATGCAATGGTCTGTACAAGGCCAAAAATTTCCCAAGTAGTGGGAGTTCTTAGCAGATTTATGGAAAATCTAGGAAGGACACATTGGGATGCTATGAAAAGAGTGTTTAGATATCTAAGCGGAACTTTGGGATATGCTCTGTGTTACCATGGAAATTTGGCTAGATCACAAAGGAATCTTAGCATTTGTGGATATGTAGATTCTGATTGGGCAGGGGACATTAACAGTAGAAGGTCCACCAGTGGCTATACTTTCATGTTGAATGGTGGTGCAATTAGTTGGATGAGCAAGCGACAAGATGTAGTCACTTTGTCCACTATGGAGGCTGAGTACATGGCAGCAACTCACACCTATAAGGAAGTCATTTGGCTTAGAAGGTTGTGTTCTGATATTGGTTTTGATGTAGGGAAAATTATTATTTGTTGTGATAGTCAGAGTGCTATTTGTCTTGTGAAAAATCTAACTTTCCATGCCAGGATGAAACATATCGATGTGCAGTATCACTTTGTTAGGGATATGGTGGAGGATGGAAAGGTCTATTTAGAAAAGTTGGATACTCTGAAGAATTTTTCCAATGTATTGACAAAGCTAGTGAGCATGGACAAGTTTAGGTGGTGTTCAAGTTCTATGGGCCTTGGGGCCTATGATCTTCAATAAGTTTAAAGTCTGGAGGAAGCCAGTAAGTCTTCGTCAAGTTGGAGCTTGTTGGAAAATGTGCCTCAACTTGCTGGCTTGAACCTCTGTTAAGGACTTGATGAATTTACTTTTTGTTCTTGTCTTTTCCACTATACTATGGAGTCCTTCCTTCTCTTTGGCCATAGCGCGATGAACCTTGGATTCATCAATAGAACGATCACATATCAGTGAGTGAAAATGTGTTGTCTCACCGCTATGCTAATATGTGATGAACTGTATCGGTGTGACTTGGGGTCATTGGTGGAACTCTTCACCAGGCTACGTCGATGGACCAATGGAAGATGTAAGTGACTTGGATTCTGATGGTAGTGAGGATCACAATAGAGTGTATCGATTAAAGGTGATCTTGATCTATGGTTGTGATGTGATTAATCCAACGGTGCTTGTTTATTCTGTGCTCCTTTGTGATGAGAACCAACATACTCTTATGAAGCATGCAAAATTGAGTGAGCGTATGAAACTTGTTGGCTTAATCAATGGTGCTCGCTAGTCCCGTGCCTCTTGTGGTGGGTCCTGAGTGACTCATGAGGGGTGTGCAGGCTTCAAACATGTGTCATCGTGTTAAGTCTTTTCGGGAGACTTATTGGGAATATTGTAGATTCCTTTTTTGATTCTTCGAAACTTCACAAGAAGTGTACGCGTGTCTTGGTGGAATCGGCCATGCCAAGTGGTATATGAAGGGGGAAATGCACAAACCTGTTGAGTGCTTATGTGGACACCATTTAGTGGAGGTTGTTGACTTGGACATAGGCCATTTGGATTCCTAAGAATTTTTGACAGTTAGTCTGTAGGGGAAGTTGAACCGAACTGATTGGTGGTTGAATGGAATGGACATGGCTATTGCTATACATTGCAACATCTAGGAAATTTGTAGAGTTGGATAGTTTTTTGATGGTTCAATGGTTGGAAGTTTGGTTGGTCTATTCGATGAATATCATCGTATGCTGTAAGGAAGCATTGTAATGGTGTTATTCTATGTTCGGATAATTTACAAATGTTGTTGCTATAATATTGACATCTAAAAAGGAGTTTGTAACTTGTATGTAATTCAATTACTATAATACAAGGGATCTTTCTTTGGTGTGGTGGGTTTTTCTCCCGTAAGGGTTTTCCCACATAAATCTGGTGCGTAATTGTGTTTGAGTTATTTCTCTATTTTTTTATTTGTTTCATGTGTGTCTTAATGAACTGTAATTATAAACTTTAAAAGGGATATCTCTTCTCTCCTCTGAGTCTTGGCATTAGGAAAATTTGTTATGCACTCAATTTTGTCCTAACAATATATTCAATTCACTATGGTCAAGAGAGAGGTCAATGAGCCAATAGGGTGTTTTAACAATAGGTTCCATTGTGCTTTCACTCGGTTGTAACCACCCTATGTTGTAGATGATGAAACAACCAGAGAGGTTTATTATGATGCACTAGATAGCTTCACCTCTACTTTTATCAAGTGGAAGCATAATCCTCCTTCTACCTTTCTAGATGCATATACATAAGTAGTTAAGGCAAGCACTAATTTAAGGAAAAAAATTTCAAGGTCTTTGCCATCAGTAGGGCCAACTGCTCATCCAAGACATGTTTGGGCAATGAATCAAGCCCTAACCAATCAGACTCCCATCATGAATCTAGTCCCACAACTTCCTATAGTTCCTCATCTGGGACCCCCGTTGAATCAAGAATCACCTATGCCAAATTATTCACATCATGTAGGTCAGGTAGCTTTTCCTCAGAAACAGGCCAATATCCCAAGCTATCTACAGAACTATGAAGTACTAAATCAATCTTTGAGCCAAGGATCTCATGCAGTTTAATTGAAAATTTCTACAAACCCCATACCAACACCAAGTAATAAAAATAAGGAGAGGTTGGATGAATTGACAACAAAATTTAAAAATTTGTTTACATAGGTCACCTACCTGAGAAATCAAAATAGCCAACTATAGGAAACCTAGAGAAGTATACAATTTGGCTATAATAGATATAACAGAGATCATAGAGAGTCTATTTATAATAGAGATAATAGGGAACCTATGCAGGGTCATGGTTAGGGCTGTGATAGAGGTCAGTCATTAGGAAAAAACTTTGATAGGAGACCACCACCAAAATAGAATAGGGATTGCAATACGAGACCTAACAATGAGGAAGTCCCTACACCATTGGACTAGCTTGTTAATCCAGATAATTCAACTAGCACAATCCTCCTCACAGAGGTTGCTTTAAAGGGATATTTCCAACTTCACAAGACAACCCAACATTATGTGTTTGAGTGTCCTGGATTTGAGATAGATGCAACTATATTCTAGATGGAAGTACAAGATGCTATAGGAAGTTATGCATACAGTCAAGAAATTGTTCCATCAGATCACTATGATTCATTGATACTAGTGCTGAATCATGCTCCTTTTCCAATAGGTAAATAGAATGAGCTTGAAAAAGAGTCCACAGAGGAATGTGCAAAACTAGGAACAGGTATGCAATGAAGAGTAAATATCAGAATTATTTGAAAATAATGGAACTATTGACAATGGCCCTTTGGATGAAGAAGAGAAAAGAATAGATGAAGTACAAATGTTTCACCAAATAACTAGGCCTTATGATTTAAGGAATAGGAAAGCTGGTGGACCATTTACCACATCTACACCTCTGAACAATTTCAACACTCCACCGGATCCTAATGCTAGCAACAACCCTTTATGTCTTCATGTTCCAAAGAAATAATTCTTTAGAGGAGAATCTCATGATGCTTCAAAAGGAGAGGTTGCCAAGGATCAACAAGGAACACCATCTAGAGGTAACTAATCTGACATGACTATGTTTCAAATGGGAGAATATGTAGCAGATGAACTCAAGAAAGTTAAGGTGAGTCTCAATTTTTGAGGTTCTAAGGGTCCCAACCATTAGGAGTATTGTGTTGGGTTCTTTGAATGATCATACATCTACCATATTTTCACAATATTATATCATTAAGAAAGTTGGTTTTACTGAGCCATTGGTTAAGGATACACCTGAAAGGACACAAAACTCTCAATCAACTCCAAGTCAAAATACCCAGCCTACTAAAGAAAAACCCCAAGTACAAACAAGGGATAAAAGAAAAGAAAGGGATAAAAATCAAGTGGCTAATGTTGATTCTCCAGTAATTTTATTCCAAACTAGGCAAGATACTCCCCTATTCTGATTTCTATTCGTATATTTGGCAAAAATCTGCATAACTATTTATTAGATTTTGGAGCATCAACTAATGTAATGTCGTTCTCAATTTGTCAAGCTTTGGTCATTATTCCTACCCCTTCCCAATGTAAGGTGACTTAATTAAACAAGACAAAGGTCAGTGTTGTGGGTGAATTGAACATGATCCCAATGCAGGTAGCATCAGACCCATGTGTGCAACAAGTTATCAATATTCAGGTGGCTGACATACTAGATGCTTATGAGTTGATTCTTGAAAGAGACTTCATGAGAGTGCTTAATGGGTATATCTCCATGGATCATTCTAATCTATGGATTATGTGGAATGGAATTCCCAATCAGATCAGAATCAAATGGGAACCAAGATTGAAATATCTAATTACCAAGTAGCATAATACATCCAACGAAGTCCTAATTTCTGAAGGAAGTTTAGGAAATTATATCCTAGCAATGGTTGTGGATGAATTTGAGGCAAAAGAAGTTCTAATGATACATGATGTGCCCAGGGATTTGACTAAATATTTCAATAGTGATGAGGAATTAATAGAGATAGATGAAGATTCTAAACAAAGTGACAGTAATCTGGGTCTGCTAGACAATTTCTAGGAGTTCATTCGAAGGTGCATTGAAGATCAAATCAGTCTTGGGAGGAAAATGAAATTTTAAGAATTGCTACTACCTAATTGATGTAGGGTCCACAATGCTTCTCATCTAGAACTCGAATGTTGTCTTTATCAGACTGTTGTGGAGCAAATTAGGAGATGTACCAATCCACCTGCAACAGTCATGCTCGAAATGCAAGAAGTTTACGAGGACCAAAAGGGGAAACAACCAATTATGTAAGATGATCCTTTGTCAGGTAGAAGTGGAAGGACCAAATATTCTAAATGTATATCTTCTACTAAAATTAGGAATCTACAATTTGATGGTTCTAAGTGTAAGCAAGGTATATAAGCAAGATTTGAATTAATTAGGCCAACTTGTAAAACCTTCTTCGCGGCCCACAAATTGCAACTTTAGTGCACTAATACATGGAATGTTCATGGCTTTGAGGAAGAAGGTCAAAGTATTACAAGTGTTTGGAGATTTGGAGTTGGTAGTCAAGAAAGTCATAAGGCAATATTCTTGCCATGACAAAAGGATGACTAATTAAAAACATAGAGTGTGGGATCTAATCAAAGGATTCGATGCATTCAACATTCAGTTGATCCCTAGAAGAAAGAATCATATTGTAGATGCTCTAGCACAAGAAACCAACACACTAGAACCTTTATGCTTGTTTGGAATAAATAAATTCTATGTTGAACTAACACCAGTCCCTTTTTTACTAGATAATGTAACGAAATTTTAGGTGTTTGAGGATGATAAACACATTTTGGACTTCATTACTAGTTCAAATGTGTTTACTTCATAGATCATTGATGAAACAGAGCCCCAAGAAGTAGAGCTAGATATGGAAGGAGTCCTCAACCTAGAAACAAATACAATCCCAAGAGGGATGGTGCAATTAGAGAGGATCTTTAACCTTGACAAGATAAAAGATTAGGACCAACAGACAAAGAAAGAATCTATAGCTAGTTAGTGTGAAGTCTACAACATGGGGACTTTGGAAGATGTGAAGAATGTATTTATAAGAAAAGTGTGTACTCCAGAGGAAAGAAAGGGTTTAGTAAATCCTTTCCATACATACCAAGATGTCATATCCTAGAGTTACAAAGATTTAAATACATATGATACATTAATATTCACACACACCATTCCTCTAAAGATTGGTGCAAAGCCATTCTGGCAAAGACAAAGGCCTATTAATGCATTTCTAGAGCCCATCATTCAAAAAGAAGTGAAAAAGTTGTTATTTGTCCACATCATTTTACCAGCTAGACATTCAACATGGGTGGATAATTTGGTTCCGATCCTTAAGAAGAATGGGGAAATAAGACTGTGTGGGGACTTTCGATACCTCAATCCTGCTTCAAAAAAGGACAAATATGCAATTCCTTTATTGGATGAGGTATTAAAAACTGTAAATGGATCACAAATGATATCTTTTATAGATGGTTACTCTAGTTATAATCAAGTCATGGTGCAGTATGAAGACAAGCATAAGACTACCTTCACCACCAAGTGGGGCATATTTGCATACAAAAGAATTCCTTTTGGGTTGATCAATGCGGGGGCCACCTTCTAGAGGGCCATGGATATAACATTCAAGGACATCATTGGAAAATGTATTATTATTTATATGGATGATTTGATAGTTTTCTCCAAGAATAGAGGTGACCACATCTCTGATTTATGCAAAGTGTTCCAGAGGTGCATGGAATTTTGCATCTCCCTTAATCCCAAGAAGTGCATATTTGGAGTCACAGAAGGGAAGATTTTGGCACATGTGATTTTAGAGAAGGGAATCTCAATTGATACAAACTGAATTCAAGCTATCCTGAAGATACAACCCCCTGCCAAAAAAAGGAAATGAAGTCTTTCTTTAGAAAGATTAATTTTGTTCAAAAATTCATCACCGAACTTTCCAAAATAGTAAAACCTCTAAATGCAATGTTTAAGCAAGATGCAAAAGTGGAGTGGAATGTCGAGGCTAAGTAGGCATTCAATTAAATTAAGAGGGCCATAGCTATTGCACCATTACTAGTGAGACCTAATTACTTGAAGCCATTCTACATATACTCCTTTGCCTCAAATCACTCTTGTGCAAGCATGCTAACACAAAAATCAGATGAGGGGAATGAGAATCCCATTTATTTCATCAGTACCCCTCTCAGGGATGTTGAACTAAAGTACCCTAATGTTGAGAAGCAATCTTATGCACTGGTCAGGGGAGTTAATAATTTTATACATTATATTCTAAGGAATAATGCCTTTGCTATTATACCTATCCCAACAGTGAAGCTCCTGCTAATGCAGAATGAAATGGGTGAGAGAAGAGGCAAGTGGGTCACTATTCTACAAGAGTATGACATCAAAATTCAGCCAATGAAGTTGGTGAGAGGACAAGCTCCAACAAAGATGATGATTGAAACAAGACCAAAAATTGTAGCACAACACTCTCATCTCTAGGATGTGTCCCCTTATGAGTGGTATGATGTCATTGTTTACTACTTGTTGAACCAGAAATACCTTGGTCATCTAAATAAAGTACAATAGAGGGTGTTGCACTTGAAGAGTGAAAATTACATGTTGCAAGGAGGCATTTTATATAAGAAGAATCATGAGGGAATCTATTTGTGGTGCTTGGGGAAGGAAGAAGCAGTTCATGTGATAATAGAATTTAATGATAAATACGTCATAGGGCATGGTTTTGGACCTGTTACTGCACATCACATCCTGAGGGTAGGATATTATTGGCCCACTATGTTTAAGGATGCACACAACCATGTGAGAACTTTCCATGTCTTCCATACTTCTACTACCAAAGAGAAGCGATCTTTTGACTGTCATCCATAAGTTGCTTGATAGGAATCCTAAGGATTGAAACACCCAACTAAGATTTTCCTTGTGGGATGATCGTACCCAAAATAAGGCATCCCTAGGAACATCTCCATATCACCTCATCTACAGACTTGAGCCTATGTTCCTTGTCCAGTTGAGGATTCCCACTCCAGTTTATTAATGAGTATTACAAGGAAGGAGATCATTTAGAATCCCACCTAGCTGAATTGCTACAACTAGAAGAGAAGACAGATGCAACCCTAGAAAAATTTTCTAAGCATCAGGGTACTATTAAAAGATGCTTTGATCGTAAGGCTAAGGTCAAGGCCTTTAGGATTTTAGACCTAGTCTTGTACTAGGATAAGGCACATGAAAAGAAAGGGGAGCATGGAAAATTTCACAAGTTGTGGTTTGGTCCCTACCAAATCTCTAAAATCCTAGGAGATAATGCTTTTCACCTCAGGAATCTCACTGGAGAAGATGTCCCATTACCAATCAATCAGAAACATTTGAAGCATTATTTCCTTGCTTGATCTATTTTTTCAGCTCACCCCTGTAAATAGTTAGAGTAGTTATTTTCCTTCTTCTAGTTTGTTTGGTTTGGTTAGTTTAGGTGCTTTCTTTGCTTTGGTTATGGAGGTTTCCCTATTCTTTGGTTTGGGGAGTGTTTGATTTGCACAAGGATTATTTATCTGGGACTTTTTTGAGTATTTCTCTAACAAAATTTAATCATTTTTCCAGATGGGTTGGTAGAAGTTCTCTATTTAGTGTCACATGGTTTGAATTATTAGCGTAGATAAGTCATTGGATTAAGTTAGTTCTGGAATGTGCTCAAATATTACATTTTACACATATTAAGAATATTGAGGTTGCTATAGGTTCTTTGTGAGGTTTTGTTAAGTGAAAAATCCTATTTCTACTTCAGTACCACTGTGATTTTCAGCCTTGAGTGTGAGCTTCATTGCTTATAGGTTGAAATAAAAGGAAGTGAAAATAAAATCACAAAATAAGGAAGGAAAAGGAAAGAAAATATTGAAAATAGAAAGAAATTCAACCTTTCAGTAGGATCCAAATAACTCTATCGGGGCTATGGATGCCCGATTGCAAGTAGAGCTATGTTTGGGAGAATCACAGTGATAACCTCATTGGGGCTATGTACGCTTGACTAGCAGCGATGCTCTATCGAGGTTGATTTTGAAGTTAGAATCTTAACATACCTTAACTTGGCTGACCTTGGTTTCCTTGCAGTAGCTAAGGGAGGGAAATGAATATATCCGCACACATTGGTATTTTTAGCATAGATAGGGCTTGCTTGGCTATTAATTTCGAAGCAATAGTTCATGGGTGACCTGATGTGAGGATCGAAACCAGAGATTCTGGGTTCTTGATTATAGTTTGTCATCAAAATGCTCTAGAGCATTTTTCCCAACAGGAGTCACCTTTTGTTGTGCACTTTTGCATACACACCCCACCCGAGGTAGGGACCCTATTTTGGCTTACTTTCGTTTCATGGTTTTGCTTTAGGTCTAACCTCTTCCGCTTAGGGGATAGGTTCCTCTAATTTTTGGATTTGTTTCACCTGTTGAACTAACACTCTATCTGCACTGTAGATGCTTTTGGTTGTAGTACTTTGACCTCATGTTACTCCTAGAACTTCAAAATTTCACTAAAATTTCACTTGGGATTGAGATTGGAAAAGTTGCACTGGGCCTTGGGAATTTCTTCTCTTGGAGGATTTTTTGAAGGAATTCATCTTCAAAGATTGCGTCTGTAGATGGATTTCCCAAATTGTGCACATCTTGGAGAATCCGTGGAACCCCATATTTTTTGACGTGATGATCTTTCAGAGAATCCACCCTTCGAAGGACTCCTTGAAGACATGTCCATTCAGAAAATTTGGCCCTAGTCAGATTTTCCAAATCCTTCACCCTGTCGCATTTCCAAAATCCTAGGGGTCATGTCATAGCATTTATTGATGGTTAGGCATCGTACCCAAGATGCATTTATTGTCATTTTGGGGTCTTTTAGGTTGCGATATCACCCTTTCTCATCATTTTTACATTGTGCTTTGATTGGGACAACTTCTATTTCCTCATAGCATTTAGTGTTGGTTATCTAGGCATTTGTGTTTTGGATTTTTGATCGATCTTCACGTGCTTTCCCCTTGTTGGCTTCGATTTTCCCTCAGCTGAAAGGTATGAGCACTTGAATCTTTTTTGATTTCAATTCAATTTTTTGGGGTTTTGGTGATTCAATGACATGTCCCTCCATGGTTTTCCTCCTCATAGTTAGATTGATGTTCAAAGTGTCATTTGCATGGGTCTATTTACTTGCACATTGGTGTGTTCGGGGTTTGATGTTGAATGATGTGTTTTGAGAGTATTTGTGATATCCCTTTATGATTTATGGGCATCCATTTAGTTTCGTTCAAACTAGGGTATCGTTAGGATTCCTCTTTTAAGTTTCCTGCAATGGCGAACTAGGGAACACAAAATTTTATGTGAACTAGGGCTTGAATTCATGGTTTTTGACTGTGACTATTGGAATCCAAATCAACTCATAATGTTCAATTTATTGAACCCTAGTTGTATTTTCCTCTGCCCTTGTTTTGGTTGGAGGATTCAAATGTGTTATGATGATGTCCAGAGTTTGGGTCCTCAGGAAATTTAATAGATTTGTACTTTGAATCTTGCCTAGGGTTTGTATATGAATCATTTTGAGCTAGAGAGTATGAGTCGAGAGTCAGGTTTTTCAAAGACTGAACAAACGAAGGGGTGAGTGATGAATTTGGGGAAATCCACCCCTAAGCAGATTCTCTAGAGGTTAGTTCCTTCAGAAAATGCATGTCAGTGTGGATGCCTCGAATCCATTGTACTCTTAAAACTCTGAAGGGTGATAGGTTTAGGGAAATGCATTAGGAGGACATTAAGGTTGGTCAAGGAGTCATTTCGTGGCATGAATTGAACATTTTAAGTTAGATCTTGGTGAGTTGGAATCCTTTGGGAATTTTTTTGTGTCATGGATTCTCTAAGTGTCTTGACATTCAAAAAATCCATCCATCCATAGATTCTCTAAAATCCTTTGAAGGCTTTAAAACCCAAACTTTTGATTGAGAAATGCACATATGTGAATCCGACTTGACCCTATGAGAAATGTGTTGCACAAGGCTAGTGAGTAAATAATGACTTAGGTTTGGGATTGAACTGAAATCTTCAAAAAATCCTTCTTTCTCTGGATTCCCTGAATGTCTAGGCATTCAAAGAATTCGCCCGCCTTCAGATTACCCGAAATCCTTCGAGCCTGCAAAATTCTAAACTCTATTGGATGGAGATGAATGTTACAACTTGATCTTTGCATGATGGTGGAAATTCTTGTATGGTGATTATGTTTGATATTTGACTAAAGTTTTTGCTAAATTATCCCTTTTTTGGAGAATTCATTTCTTTGTGGAGTCCTCGAGTGTCTAAACCTTCGAAGAATTCGCCCAGAGGTAGATTCCCTAAAATTCATCCCTGCTTGAAATCCTCTAAGTATGGAAAATATTGAGGTCTCACAATGCTTCACTCTATGATGATATTTTATGGCTTTCATGATACTTTTAAGGATTATTATGTAATGATTAAGGGGTTTTCATGATAATGTGGTTATATTAGATATTATGCTCAATATAATGGTGATTATTGATTCTTTCTAATAGATGTAGGTTGAGGCTAGTCCAGTAAAGGGATCCAAATCAAAGACATCAAAAGCTGGTCCTGAGGAACCCCATACCAGAGTTGAAAAGATGAAGTATGACTTCAAAGGGATCTGATGTGAGTCCAAGATTATTTCAACATGGAGCAAGATTAGTGATACAAACATGGGACATGTTGATTATGATGACTTCAAGAAGAGAATTCTCAAGATTGCACCTTCTTAGCTGGCACAGATCATCACTCATATGGGATTTGCCCAAGCAGCAGGATTTCCACCCACCTTACTATGCCGAGAGTTGGTAATAGAATGTGCCAGGCATTATGATTCAGATAAGAGAATAATTGTGGGACCACAGGGAAGAATCATAGCCAACTTAAATGAAGAGTTCATTGCAGGAACTTTTAACATCGGGTCACATCAAAAGTTGGTGAAGATTAACATCAAGGATGCTGAAGAATTCTACATAAAGGACCCTAATAAGTCCTTATTAATGATGGAAAATAATTGGATTGCCAAGCTAAAATCACATTACTCCAAGCTACCCAAACAATTACATAGAAGTGATTTCAAAATGGAATATAATGATTTGATAGCTCTTCTGGGCAGGGTAATGGGATTGGAAGATGCCTTTATATTCAGGAGTTGGATATTTTACATCATCTCTCAGATTGTAAAAGGGACACATTACCACTGGGAAGGAATCATAAGTGATAATTTGGATGAACAACTAAGGAATGCACAAGACACCAAGAAGTTTACCATGAGTTCCTATCCGGTGTACATGCTAGCTAGAAAAAATAAATATAAAGGTTTTAATTGCAAAGGATCCCTTGGTCAAGATAGAATACGTGATGTTTTCCCTCAGCTCCATTTTAATACTTCCAAATATAGGAGTGTAAATGATGCATTATTCATGTATATTGTGAGACTATTGCAAGATAAACCTCACATTAGAATTCTAGCTAAAGCCATGGAGCTGATAAGAAAGTATAGCCAATGATTTATTCAATTTCAGAAGTTAACCTATCTAAGAATACAAGGATCACCAGCAGTACCATTCAGGCTACCAAGGTACCCCAAAAATAAGCTTATCTTGCTAGAGGTAACAAGGAAAATGGTGGCTTTTGATACAGTGGTGAAAGATATGCATAAACCGAGACTTGGTCCAGAGTTCCCTTTGAGGATTGAAGTTTTGGAGGCTTGTCCATCCATCAAAAGTGCTCATTATTAAAAAGGAAATGGTACAATTCCATTTGTATTCACATACGAACAGGGATAAGTTTGATCCCTATGGTATTGCTCAGAAATAGGAAAACAAGGAGTATAGACATAAGATTCACATAGAGGAGTATTGGGCTAACTGCAAGGATGAATTTGAGGTGATTAGAAGGAAATTCTCCAGGTTGTCCGTGAGAATAATTAAATTGGATAGAATTGCCTAGGTTCCTTATCAAGTGGATAATGATGATGATTGTTTGTAGAATCATGATTTTGAGCAATACAAGGATAAGACACTTCCTGCTATTAACTACTCTAAAGACAAGGTTATAGATATTAATGTGTTCAATGCTCCTATTTTAAGATACTCTAAGCTATGGATAAAGCACAAGATCTTAGAATTGGAAGCAGATGGAACAAAATTCATCTATGATTTGATGGGAGACCTTGAGTCCCATTCAGAGGAAGAAGAAGAAACAACCAAGGATACTACAAAAGAGATCCTTTCAGAGGAGGAAGGGGACAAGTCTCAATTTGTTATCAAAAGGAGAAATAGAAGCCAACCTAATGTTAAAGAGAAGAGGCAACTTGTGGCTAAGGAAAGAAAACCGAGAAAATAAATTTTTGAAGAAGGTATTGAAGAGGCCCAACCCTCTAAAAAGAGTAAAATAATGACTAAAGTACATAGATTGGAAAAATCCAAGAAACTAAGCTCATTGAAGAGGAGACCACATGGTCTAAAGTGGTAGATATTGAGAGGTCTCGAGAGAAGCAACATATCTATGTGAGGAGAAATTATACTAAATCCAAGGCAACTCTAGTAGAGAATGTGGATAAAGAGAAGAAGGTGACCACTACAGAGGCATCTATTGAAGATCTTATGAAAGATGTGGAAGAAGTAGCTACTAGAGATAATTCTCCTATTTCATCTCTAATTTACAATGTACAAGAGGGTGATGTCTCTAGTGTTCCTAATCAGCCTCAAGAAGATTAAGGGAATATTCCCAATAATCCAGAGGAAGATACACCAGATGAAGAGGTCTCTACACCAAAGGATGGGCAAATAAATGATTTTGTGAAGCAATTGGAAGAGAGGGAAATACAAAAGAAAGAATCAACCCATGAGGTTACAGTGGAAATTCCTTCTTAGCCTCCATAGAAGGAACACACTGATATCCCACACATTGAGGTTGAAGATGATGGTAATCCTAATGAAGATAAGCTTGATGAGGACAAGCTTGATGGAGATGAAGATAGGTTGGATAAGAATGAAGAAAAAAAAATCAGGAAAAGCGTGATGTGAATGTGGAGGTTGTTGAGGATAGTCCTTACCATGATCAATCAGAACAAGACACCTCTTAGAAGGATGCAGAAGCTGAGCATCCAACTGCCCTAGAATGGCTTGAGGAAAGGTTAAAGAAAAACACTATCATTGTTGAGGATGAAACCCCAAATTGGGATAAGTTCTTAGAAATTTGGGGACATCCAAAAGAAAGGAAGAGAGCAAGAACTATCTCCAAGTTCTCTAGAGATGAATTTAATAATAGTTTTATCAATGTTTCCACTCCTATAGAGAACAAGTTGAAAGATTAGGTAAGACCCTCTGATTAGAAAATTCAAACTATCAATTTGGGTCCTACCACAAAAGAACAAGAAAAGGAAGAATTCCAAGAATCATCTCAGGTTATCTTAAGGAGGTGTGACAAGGAAAATAAAGAGAAGGAGAAGTTGTAGAAGCAAGTAAAGGAATTTTATAAATATGTCCAACACTTGGTTAAACCACTACAAGCAGAAAGCGGTGAGGGTTCCTCTTTCTAAGAGGGGTTATTATCAAAATAAATAGTGTCAAAAATAGAAAGGTTGAAGTCCCATTTTAGAGACACACAAGAGTGGTTGCATAGTGTGAGTTAAAGAGAAGATATCATGATAGAAAATGTGTTTCTTATGCATAAAAAGGCATCATCCCTTTCTGATGAGATGGCACAATTCCTCATTGAATGTAGGGACATAGATGATACTATTGTCAGGGAGCTTGAGAAGGTGTTTAAGGTGTCTACTAAATAATTAATCAAGGAAGTGGTCCTTACAGTAGAGATTACTGAGAAGGCCATGGGATGGATAGAGGCCTTCAACTTCATAAATGAGCTAAGAATGAAAGCACCCAAGAAAATATCAAAATCTCAAAGCAAGGTGAAGGAGATTTTTGATTGCTGCATTGCCTTCCTGGAAGTAGTTACTAGAAGAAAGAAACCTGGAAAGAATAATTTGAATGGTGGGAATCTTTAGAAATGGTTCCATGAGATTTATTCTCTAGGTGACAGTGGGCCAATATTAAAAGACCAGTTGGAAGATGCTATAGTTTACATTTCCAGCTTGGATAGATATCATAACCTTTATGCTGGTTGGGAAAAAACTCTAGCTAAATATGAAAAGGATTTAAATTCAATCAAAGCTAGAATTAATTTAATATCTATTCCAACCCAGACCTACTTGGATGATATAATTTTAAAAGCTAAAGAAATATCTAGAAGAAAGGAGGGAGAAAAGGACAAAGGAGGTGACCAAGCTGGACAATCTTGAGAAGCGCACCATCCAAATCAATATAGGGAATGCCCCAAGTAGGAAACTTCTTGAAACTCATGCCCATAAATGTATTTATTTTAAGAGGCTTGACTTTTAGGCCAACCTAGGGTTATTTTGTTATATTTTGAATTATGGAAATTTTAAAAGTGTTATGTCCGACCTGCTTGGACGACCTATTTGTAAAAACTAATTTGGGCCGACCTAAGGATGTAATGTTATAAATTGAGGTTTTGTCCTCATTTGAAGGGGTTAGATAGTTAGAAAGTTATAATTTTAGCTAGAAGTTCTAGAGAAGTACTACAATACTTGAGATACTTGGATTGTTGCAAGTTTTGGTGAAGTAAATACAAGTGAAGATGTTGTTCTTTGGTGTACTCCTTTGTGTTATTCATCTATGCTTGGTTCTTTTTTTTCTTTTGTTTAAGATTCTAATAAATTACTTTAAGTAAGTTATTTTCTGGATAATCTTAGGACTAGTAGCAGTTCAATTGTATTAATGATATAGTATTTGAAGTGTTTGAGAAACCCTTGGTCCATACTTTTGGCAATTTTTTGATTGTGAGTTGCTATGTAAAGCTATCTTGGGACTATATCTTATTGTGATTAGTTCAATTGTGGGTATTTATTCATTTCAATGCCATATTTGGGTTGATATGTGAGTGCTTCATAATCTAAAAATCTTTATGCCTTAGGAGACTGCACTATTTCTATGATATTGCAGATTTAATCTGGGTTTAGCAGGAACTAGTTTGAAGGGTTGGTCCATTTTGAATGCTCTAAAGTTTTTGTAGACATCCAAATTTGAGCACTCCCATATGGTCAAAATGTTATCATTTATTTGTCTAATTCGCCTATATTAATTAAATGGCCTATTTAATTAATATTTCCCCTTCCTCTAAGGTTTCTAAAAGTATTTAATTAAATACTTTATCCTTACCATTTCTTCTCTAAATTAAATAAATGTATCAATTTATTTAATTTAGTCATTTATCTTCTTCAATTTTAAATTCATTCTTTCTCTCTCCTCCCATCCTCCATAACCTTTCCTCTAATCTGGATTAATTTAATTAATCCATGACTAAGATGTGCACATCCTTAATTAGGATTAATGTCACATTCTCCATATTTGGCCACTTACCTCTAATCTTCATTAACTTTTCCTAATCACATGTTTAAAAACCTTAATCTAATCATTTACCTTTTCTGTTATGTCCTCTAAGTCAACCTTTCGTAGGTACTTGCCTTATCAGGTATTGACCTCTTCCCCATGTGAATTAAAAATTCACATTTATTCCTCCCATGCATTTCTCTTCCCCATTACCTCTCATAGGTCACTTCAGTCACATGGAACAAGGACCTCTTTTAGGAGACCCTTTTCTTATCCATTGGGTACTTTCAATCATGTGAATTTAAAATTCACATTTATTCCTCCAACAACTTCTCCCATCCCCATGGTTACAAGAGAGGACTTTCTAAAATTCCTCACTTGTCACTATCAGCGCCATATGGGGACAAGGACTTTCTTTTTGAGGAAGTCCTCTCCAATCCCAAGGTACTTGCAAGTACCTTAACCTCACATGTCCTCTTTCCACCTCATATTCCACATGGTAAGATGTGAGGGCTTGTGAGTCCTCAACTCACCACAACCCTCCATCTTGTTCATGATGGCTAAATCCTAGCCATCCATTCTTCTTTAAATTGAGAGGCTTGGTCTCAAATTAGGGAGGTTAGACAAGAGATATCATTTTGCATTCACTCTCTAGCATTCAATCCATTAGCACACTTAGCATTTGCAGCCATATTAGCTTTCATTGCATCCAACTACCATCTTCATCACAATACCCACCTCTATTATTGCGTGCATTTTCCATCAAAGGAGCATACAACCAAGCATCATCAAAGGGCCAAACAACTCATCAATCTGAACAAGGTATAATGTTTCATTCCTTTTATTGTTTTTGTTTGGATTTAAATTTAGCTAATAATTGAGTGTTTGTTTGTGTATTTTCCTTTTGCATTTCATTTAGTTTGCAGCTTAGAGTAGAAAAAAACTTGCACAAATTTTTGGCACACCCGGTGGGACCCACAAACGGGTCTGTACTTTTTCATGTTTTCTATTTTTTGATATTTTGTAGGTTCAGGTACATAGAGGCGGCCCTACCCTCAAAAGGGTGACCCCACCCTAATAGGGGCAACCCCGCCCACAAATAGGCAACCCTGCCCTAATAGGGGCAACCCCACCCACAAATAGGTGACCTCAGCCATCTGTTCTATTTTTCATTCTCTATTTTTTTGATATTTTGTAGGTTCAAGTACACAGAGGTGACCTTGCCCAAAATATAGAGGCAACCTTGCCCACAAAGGGGTGACCCCACCCACAAAGAAGCGACCTCACCCACAAAGGGGTGACTCTTCCCAAAGAACCGACTATGCCCATAGAGCCAGCTTTGCCCAAAATACAGTGGTGACCCCGCCCTGGACAAAGGTAACTGAGGTAAAACAAAGAGTTAAAATTTCATTTCCAGAGTTTAGTTGTTGTTGTTTTATTTAGTACTGACCCTCTAACTTGGATTATTGGTGAGTGTGTTGTCTTTTGATAACATTTGTGCAGTTGTTTCATGATTGTTGAAGATCAAAAGTAGGAACTACTAATGTATTTGCTGCAAGGGAGAGAAACCACCTTCTTTACTTCAATTTTTGCTTATTGTTTTCAGCTTAACTAGGCACATAGATCTAACTAGGGGGATTCAAAGAAATTTCTTGGTGTGTTTGAAATGTGGACTATTGATGTATCCAATCCTCTTGCGCCATTTGGAAATCCTAGGTGAAGAGAAATCATAGTCCACTTAGTCCTTGTGTACCCTTTTTTTCTTTTTCTTAGCGGGACCTGCTTGGGGATTTTATCACCCCAAGGGATGATCCCAACCATGTGTTATCGGTAGGGTATATAAAGGGGAAGTGAATGCTATACCTCAATCCAATTAAGTCGTGTCTGGCAGAGCATCAAAGCTAGGGTGATACCTATATAAGACACAAAGAGTTGGTCTGAGCTTTTAGTATCTCATTGGAAGTTCTCGACTCATGCCTGTAGACGGGTTGGTGTTCATGGTTGTGCCCCACATACCATGTGTATATCAGGGACTCCCTTAGTTATCTTGTTCAGCCTAGTTAGAGGACCGTGTTGACCATACCTTCGTACTAATCTTAGGATTGTTCTGCTTGAACTGTCTGCTTTGTGCAAAACCAGTGCTTATCAATCAGTCTTGGCCATTTGTTGGTTTTTTTTGTCATTTTCTATAGCTATTTTTGCCTAAGTCAAGTCCAAATCAACAAATAGAGTTGACCCTTCCCTCAAGAGGGTGAGCCTTCCCTCAAAGGGGTGACCTTGCCCTTCTGTCTCAATTGTTTTCCACCCTGTCCAAGTCAAATTTGACCAATTTTCCTAGAACAGATGACCCTGCCCTCAAAGGGGTGACCTTTCTCTCAAAGGGGTGACCCTACCCTCAAAGGGGTGACCTTGCCCTTTGAACAATCAATTTCACTTTCATTTTTTCAGCCATTTTCCTATTTCGAGTATCGTTCCCCCATTCTGGGTATCTATTTTCCCGTTCTGAGTGTCGTTCCCTCATTCTAGGTGTTTGTTCTCCCATTCTGAGTATTCATTCACCTGTTACAAGTATCTATTCACCCATTCTAGGTAGCTTCTTTTAAATTCTAAGAATCATTCTCCCATTTTGAGTGTCTATTCACTTGTTCCCTGCATCCATTTACCTGTCTTGGAAGTCTGTCTAACCTGTTTATCAACATCACTTAACTATTCTTCAGACCAAGTCAGATCCAAAAGTTGTTTGGGCGAGCCTTCCCAAGTTTGGGTGACCCTGACTTGGATTAGGTGACCCTGCCCTAAAGCTAAGTGACCTTGCACCTATTACACAAGCCTGATCTTTGTTCGGCAATCTAACCTACTTGGATTCTGAAGAGCTTGTTGTTTTCTTAGCCGTTTGCACATTTCACCCACTCATAATCCTTGCGTCAGTCCATTTGTATTCAGCCATTATCCAGATCATATAGGTATAACCTTAATCATCCTTAAGTTACACATCCATTATTTTTTTCTTAATCCAAATCCTTTGAACTTTGTTTGAAGTTATTATCTGAATTGACCTAGGTGCTTGAAATTGATCGCCATCCTTCAACATCTGCTTAGGATCACCATTCATCATTATTCAGTAATCATCCTCATCCCTATCAATTCCCTTCCATATTAAGGCAAATTCGGTGTTGTGATCATTAGTTCATCCTTTAATCTGATCAATCAACACCTTAAGTCACCTAGGGTGATTTCTGAACCAAGTTTAGAATCCCTTGCAATCATCCAATCTCATCCAACCTTATCAATCATTTTATTGATCAATCTTATCCAATCTAATCTAATCACATGCTTATCCAATTATCCAATCAATCCTCCAATCATCACGTAGGTCATCTCTACATCACATCCTAGAGTTTAGTTGCATCTTAGTTTACGTAGTAGTCTGCACTTTCATGCCCGTTCAGACTTGATCACAAGCAAAGAAGCAAATGGTAGAAAAACAAGCCCAAGATTCCCATTTGAATATCCCACAAGATCCTAACCACACTCCAAATATCCCACAAGATCCCCATAACGGTGATTCATCACAATCCAATACTAACTTTCAAAACACCACACCACTTGGTGACAAAAACATGGTTAATCAACCTGAGGTCACAGTTGACGAATACGTTAGTGATCCTGTTAATGTTCAGATGACAAATCACCTCCTCAATGAGCGAGGGGATAAGATTCTCACCACCTTGATCATGAAAGGAATCAAACCACCATCCAATTTTGATGTGTTACAATATGTCAATACCCACACCCTTCCAACACCTATAGATCCATAAACTTCACAAAATATTCCAGGGAATTCATATGTCCCCGAAAGTGCACCCACAAACAATTGTTATCACCCTGAGTTTAGAAATGTTGTAATACACCAAGTTGCTAGTTATCCTCACCTCCCAATTGTAGCCTCTACTGCACCACCCAATAATAACGACCCCTATGCCTACGACATACCATAATACATTCCATTTACTCCACAACTTCCACCTCAACATCTTAGTCAACCACCCATGAATACTGGAGGCACACCTATCCTTGTGTTGATGCCACCTCTAGGATCTACACCTATTATCAATCTACCACCACCTACATTCCAACAACCTCTCGTTAATCCTCAACAATCCACTACGTTGCGTGCATCACACCAACATACTATTACTATTGTTGCTTCATCCCAACCACTTCATTACCAACCTCCGCAACACAAAATTTTGATTCCTCAGCAACACTCTACAATTCCTACACCATAGTGGGTGACACAAACTACATCACAGCTACAATAATCACCCCATGGTAGTTCTGTAATAGTACCACAACAACAACACATCCCATCTCACCCATCTTATCAACAACCCCCACAGAAGCAACATCCACCCCAACATATGCACATTCCCACACAAATGCAACGCAATCCTCTCACATAATTATCTACCATCCATACAACACATACACTGCCTATACTACTTAATCCAATCCTAATCCAAACCCCCATCAAGCCTCTTAGAATCCATCACAGACTCAATTGCCTCTTTACACCAACCCTCTACAATCACATAAATATCCTTACCAACAACCATAAAATCCACAACCCACTATTGCATACCATTACCAATCAAATCCGCCCTATCTTCAACAAAATAAATCTTATCAGCAAGGTGTTGCATCCATCTCTTACTATCAACAACCACTATCATATCAACAAGGGGCTTCCACCTCTTCGTATTATCAAAATCCTACACAATATTAGCAGAGCATTCCATCCACTGTGTATTATCCACAACAACTATCCTATCAAGAAGAAGCTTCCACCTCTTACAATCAAAATCCGCCATCCTCATATCTACTTTACATTAATCCGTAATCTACTTACATCAACCAAAACTAGCAGATGCCTCCATATACACCTCAACCCGCTTACGATCCAACTATTGCTGCACCTTCTTCATCATACCAACAATATCATCCATACAGTCAACCTACTCTGACTCTTGCAACACCTATCAACAAAGACTTGGAAGAAGTGAAAGTTGCGCTAAAGGATTTACAAGTATGGATGGGAAAACAAACATTTAAATTTGACGACTTTTGCCCTTATCTATTTGATCCCTCCATTTCTTTGGTACCTTTCCCAAAACATTTTGAAATGCCAAAATTCAATAAGTACAAGGGAACCAAAGATCCAAAGGCTCACCTACAAGAGTTTTATGGCCATTGTCATGAAGTCATGCATAATGATAATTACCTCATATGATTTTTTTCTAGGAGTCTATAGGGAATAACTCTTGACTGGTTTATGGGTCTCAAGAAGGGATCTATTAAATCCTTTGTGCAACTTTCAGAAGAGTTTGTCTCCCACTTCTCCTTCAATCTGGGGAAGGATATCAACGTATTAGATCTCCTAAAAGATAAACAATAAGATGGAGAAATATTTTCAAGATATCTTCAAAGATGGCGAGCCTTAGCTATTCGAATGAAATCCCCACTGAAGGAGAAATACATGGTCACCTTGTTTGTCAAAAACTCCCATCCAGATATGGCCCATAATTTCAGACTCCATTGTGTCACAACCTTCAGGAAAATAGTAGAGAAAGTTCCTATCCTAGAGAGATCTTTTATTTCCAAAGGGCAAGTCAAAATATTCAATTCCGATAAAGAGAAGTCATCTACTGATAAGCCTCATTATTGGAATAAAAATAAAAATACTGTCAATGATGGTGCCACTAACACCAAACATGTCCAAGTGTCTAATGCCTCACAGAAGCCACAATATCTTCCTCAACATTAGCAATCAATCCCAAATGCCATATCCATGCCCCAAGGAGCACCTCTTCCCCCCCAACAGTCAAATAAAAACAACCAAGGGGAAAAAAATACTAGTTTAATCAATTAGGAGAACCCCTTAGTGTCGTGTTTAACAGGATTCTTCAAGATAACTACCCAATCACATATCTTGTAACTAATCCCCTTGATGAGTCCAATCCTAAACCAAACTAGTTTAAAGAAAATGAGTATTGTGAATTTCACAAGATTAAAGGACATACATTGAACAAGTTTCAAGGTCTACAAACGTACATCCAGGATCTCATAGATTGGGGTGACATACATGTGGATGCCAACATGACAACCTCTTCTAATGCTCAACTACAAATATATCAGAATTCTTTTCCCAAGAATAACCAAATTCCTACTACATCCAACTCTAATTTTGGGCCTAGCAACAACAACAATTAGAATAACAATAGCAATAACATCAGTTACAAAAATGTGTCGTATAATTATCAAGGCCTTGTCATGCACATCAAAAAAGTAGAACCACATGTATCTATGATACACGTCAAAGGAAAGGACCCACAATGTGTTGTTACCACCCGTCATACTCATATCACAGTCATAGGAGCCTCCGCATCTACTCAACCGCCATCTATTAGTTCGCAATACAACATCCTTGATCACCTAGGAAAGACCTCGACCCAGATTTATATCCTGGATCTACTTAAGTCTTCTCCCATGCACCAAAAAATCCTAAACAAGACCCTACAAAACACCCAAGTTCCCAACGATATAGATCCTGCACAATTCCAAGCATTGGTAGGACACCTCTCAGCGACATACCAATTAGGCTTTAGTAAAAAAGATATGCCCCACATTGACTCAAGTCATAATCATCCCCTTCATATTGAGGTTGGTGTGGCTTATCATAAGGTAAAAAGGGTTTTTGTAGATAATGGTTCTACCCTAAATCTTTGTGCGTTGAAATTTATCAAACAAGTGGGATACACACAAGCTAACCTAAACAATCAAGTTATTACCATCAAGGCATATGATAATGCAAAATGAAATTCTGAGGGCACTACTTGCCTTCCTATTTAGGTGGGACCCATTGTGTAGTACACGATGTGTCATGTTTTGGACCTTGATCTTCCATATAACATCCTTATTGGATGCCCATCGATTCATTCTATGCAAGTCATTCCATCAACCTATCACCAATGTCTAAAATTCCCATTTCAAGAAATGAAAGTAACCATACAAGTTGATCCTCAACCGTTCGAATATTGTCATGCACTAGAAGCTTCCTTTCCCCATTCTCATTACTGCCCTAGGGTAGAAATGGGGGCATCTCAGAAATCAACGTCCCATTCATCCACCAACACACTAACCACCACTTCATCCATTCCATCATCCATGTCTAATTCCATCATTACCAAGGTCCAGATCATCGACGAAGGATGTGGTGAATATGAAATGCGCATGGAGTTGAATGTGGAAACCATGCCACCCTCACCATGCATATATGGTCAACTTGCTTAGTCTATTCCAATAGAAGAAGACAATACAATCATCCTCAATGCTCCAAATGTGGGATCCAATACCTTCCACTCTCCTGGGTTACGACAAGACACACCAGAGGATGACATCAACCAGTGGGTGTATCGTGAGGAACCTGAACCCTCTCCCCCTTTGAAAGAATACTTCCAAGAGGTCTATCCGTGGCCTTCCAAGTTTTCAAAAAAACATAACTACTGGGGAGGAGGCCTTGGTGTGGAAGAACAAGGAAGACAACAGCTGATAGAAGTTTCTATGCATCCAAAGAAGATGAGCTTGGGCTATGATACCAAAAAAAAGGGTCCTATGGCATCATCTAGTGATTGACAGTTTCAGTGTGGATGATGACTCCCTCGAAGACATGCCAGAAGAGGAATCCATCATACACACGTACGATGATGTTGATCACATTGACCTCCCTTCCATGTTTGAATGCCTATCTGTTTGCACCATTATCCTATCCCTCAAACATCCTGAGCTTATAGACCACGACCTACAAGGTAGCGCACCTCTCAACACCTTTCCCTCAATGGACCAATATGTGCATCTTATGGGATTGGGGGAAGATGAATGCCCCAGCCACAAAAATAAAAAGAAGGAAAATAAAAAAGCGTCACCTAGTGAAAACCTCCCCAAGGCACTTTGTGACTTTGAAAAATTTTAAAAAAAGGGTGTATCTACTAGAAAAAACCTCGATGAGGCGCTAGAAGATGAGATATTCATTTTCCCCTTGTAGGAACACAACTATTCAGACGATTATCCATCTTGATCAAAGAAACACAAGCAATAAACATGGGAACTGAGGAGAATCCCAAGATCACCTATGTAGCCAAGGCACTATCAAAAGAGGAACTCTCTACTATCACCAAGCTTCTCCAAGAAGGAATCATCAACTTCACGTGGACATAGTTAGACATGCCCGACCTTGATCTTGCTTTAGTAGTACATCACCTAGATGTCCATCCTGATGCAAGACCTATCAAGCAGAAACTCGAGAAAATGCACCCCCAAGTGGCTCTACTAGTTAAGAAATAATTGGAAAAGTTGTTGGAGGCAGGATTCATCCGACCAATTGACTATTCTGACTAGATCTCCAATACAGTGCCAGGTGCTAAACCCAACAGGGATATCAAGATCTGCATGGATTTTAAAGACCTTAAGAAAGCTTGTCCCAAGGATGACTTCACTTTGCCAAACATTGATATGTTGGTCAATCTCAACGTAGAACATGAGATGCTATCCCTCATGGATGGTTTCTCCAGTTACAGCCAGATTAAGATTTCCCCTGAGGATCAACACAAGACTATCTTCACTACACCTTGGGGTACATTTTGTTATAATGTTATGCCTTTTGGCCTCAACAATGTGGTGGAAACCTATCAATGATCCATTACTAACATCTTCCATGACCTAATCCACATCATAATGGAAGATTATGTTGATGATCTATTAGGAAAATTAAGAAAAAGGGAAGAGCACCCAACAATCCTCAAGAAGATCTTTGAACATCTGGAATAGTATAAGCTACACCTAAATCCGAAGAAATGTGTCTTTGGTGTCACATCCAGAAAAATCTTGAGTTTCATTGTCTCCCGCCGAGGAATAGAGGTCAATCCTGCAAAATTCAAGGAAATCACAAAAATTCCTCCACCTCGCAATCTGAAACAATTATGAAGTCTGCAAGGTAAACTCCAACCCATCTGCAGGTTCATTGCTCAACTAGTCGACAAGTGTCAGTCGTTCACACATCTCTTGAAGAAAGATATTGCCTTTAAGTGGAACCAAAAATTTCAACTCGACTTCAATAAAATCAAAGAATATTTGGCTCACCCGCCTATTCTTATGCCACCAATACTTGGTAAACCACTCTTGTTTATGCTACTTTTGTGGCATTAGGGGCATTGTTGCCACAACACGATGAGTCATCCAAGGAAAGAGAAATTTAATACATCAGTCAGACCTAAGTAGGCTATGAATTGAATTATTCCCCAATGGAGAAAGCTTGCCTAGCCGTGGTCTTTAGCTCACATAAACTTTGACACTACATGCTTAGCCATTTGGTCAAGCTAATCTCTAAGGTTGATCCACTTAAATATTTGTTATCCAAAACAACACTGACTAGTCGCTTGGCTAAGTGGGTCATGCTATTAAGTGAATTCGACATAGAGTACGTGGATCATAAAGCAATCAAAGGACAAGTAATTGTAGATCACCTAGCAGATGCTCCTCTAGTAGATGCCTATCCTTTGGAAACAGAGTTTCTTGATGAAGGGGTCTTTGCAGTTTCAAAATCTACCACATGGACACTATACTTTGATTGATATCACACAAATAATGGATCGAGGGTAGAAGTCTTGCTCATCACCCCCCAAGGTGATTACATACTGAAGTCATTTAGATTGGCCTTTCCCTGTACCAACAACATTGCTGAATATGAAGCTCTTCTTACTGGCCTTAGAATTGTAGTCCAATGGAGTATCACTCACCTACAAGTCTTTGGAGACTCCCAGCTTGTTATCAAATAGGTCAATGATGAGTTTTTGACAAAATATGATAAGTTTTTACCATATAAACACATGGTAGATGACTTCAAAAATTACTTTACCACCATCCAATTTGATCAGATACCCAGAGTGCATAATAAAGTAGTTGACGCCATGTCTACCATTGGTTCTCTCCTTGACATGCCCAAAGATCAGATCGAATGCAAGTTCTTAGTGGAAAAACTTTTAATCCCTACATATGACATCCCTGAAAGTGAGATGGTGTGCACTATTGTAGGTCTTACATCACCCTAGTACCATGACATCTACACCTACTTGCATGACAACACCCTACCCCCTGAACTGAAATGAAACCAATGAAAATTATTTATCCAATGAACATCCCATTACACCATCGTAGGTGATACACTTTATCAACATGGGTATGATGGAACCCTCGTCAGGTGTTTAAACGAAACCGAAGCCCACACTGCATTAACAGAAGTACATAGTAGTGTATGTGGGGTCCATTCAAATGGTATGGCATTAGCTAAAAGAATACGCAGGGCTAGCTATTATTGGCCCATATTAGAACATGACTCTTGTAACTTTGTGAAGAAATATCTACCTTTCCAACAACATGCCAATTTGATACATGCTCCTGCACAAGATTGCAACCTCTTATAGCACCATGGCCCTTTTCTCAATGGATCTTCGACCTAATTGGAAATATTTATCTCCCATCCTCTAATGGACAAACCTTTATCATCACTGCAATTGAGTACTTTACCAAATAGGTGGAAGCAATGCCACTCACACAAATCACTGGTACTCAGATTTCCAAATTCATCCTATTTCATATTCTCTGCAGATATGGAATCCCATCCACCATCCTTACTGACAATAGAAAGCCTTTCAAGAACCAATAAATGAAGTACATTTGTGAATCCTTTCACATCCAACATCATTGGTCCACACCCTATTACCCCCAGGGTAATGGACAGGCTGAGGCCACCAAAAAAACTCTCATTAGGATCCTCAAAGAGGTGGTCAACAACACTGGTCAAGATTGGCACCTCCATATCCATCCCACCCTTTGGGATTACTACACCTCCATCTGCACTCCTATCGAAGCCACCCCATATTCTCTCATCTATGGTGTTGACGCCATCTTGTTGATTGAGGTAGAACTCCCATTACTGAGAATCTCTTTAAAAAATATCATTAGTGATGAAGATAACCGGGTTGCAAGAGTCAGTCAACTAGAACTACTTGATGAAAGAAGAATCAAAGCATATGACCATCTTCAAGTGTATCAAAATCACCTTAAAATAATTTACAAAAAGAAGTTCCACCCTTTCCAATTCAATGTTGGCAACTTATTTCTTAAGGAGAACCAACACACACAGCAAGATCAGGAAAAGAAGGGAAAGTTCGAAAAAAATTGGTTGGGCCCTTATGTCATCACAACCAAATATGGTTCAGGAGCATACAGGCTTGCTACACCTAAAGGAGAGCCCCTAGAAGATCCCATAAATATAATGCAATTGAAAAGGTTCTACACTTAGGTCATCTAGGGTATACTTCCTATTAAAATCCAAAAAAATTACAAAAAAAGTAAAAAATTGTCAAAATACAAAAAAATCAAAAAAATCCAAAAATAGTAGAGAAATGATTCAGCCTATGGTGAAAACCAGATTTGGTGGCACCTTGGATATGTATGTTTGGTGAAAAATTGGAAAAAATCACCATTTGTATAGGTCTTAATCATTATCTACCTTGCATCCTAGTTACTTTATGCTTCCACCCATCCTGATCTCACACCCTCATCATCCTATTGATCCTATCCTTCCATCCACATGCATCATCTAATCGCTTGGTATATTTTGGTTGAGAATTGGATGAACTTCATCTGCTATCTATCATCTTGAGCTTTTATCCTAATCTGAGCTTCTGTCATCTTGTCATTTTGTCATTTTTTCACTTCCATCTAGGTTCTTTCATCATGTCATTCTTCATCTAGACCCCATCCTGCCTTTGGTGAAATACGTTGCCCCTGCACTTTCACATAGGAAAGGGTGATCATTTGATCCACCCCCAGGGTATTTTTATCCATCTGGTTTTTTCCTTCATCGCCTATCCTCATTGTCCTCTTTTCGCTCGTATCCATCCTTGGTCTTTCATCTTTTCTTGAACTGTGTTGCCCCTATGCTTGCATGTAGGCAAGGTCAATCATTTGATCCACCCCTGAGGATTTTTTTTTGTTTTTCTTTGTTGTTGGTCTATCTAGTTGTTGTCCTTCATCATTTGTCTTCATTGTTCTCTTTCCGCTTTTATCCATGGTCTTTTCTTGAACTACGAGGGCTCTACACTTTCACGTAGGCAAGGTTGATCTTTGATCAACCCCCAAGCCCCTAGGTCTTTAGGGTGTGTTATTCTTCTGTCTTGTGTTTCATGCCTTGTATCGTGTTGTCAAGTATGTACTTATCCCACTGGTTCTTCACAAATAGGATCCATTCGTGTCACGAGCTTTAATCGGTTTTAGAATCTCCTGTGTCATTATCAATCTTTTAGTTTAGTATCCATCTTTGGTCTCAATAGGATGTATCCTTCGTCACAAACCTCATCAACCCCATTCATCCTCTTGATCCTATGGTAAAGGACATTTTGAAATTTATTGCAATCTTTTGATGCTTTTGGCTTCTATTTATTGTTTGAGCTCCCTATCATCACTCGTCGTGGCCACCATGATCTATCATATTATAGTGTGTTTTGATTGGTTAACATAGGGGCATATCTTTATCTTTGTTTTTTGTTGTTTTCCTGGCTGTCCCACGTAGTACCACCAATATCCCTGCAGTCTTGTGCTATGCTAGGACATCCTTCTATGCTTGTGGTTATCCCAATACCTAGCCTGACCAAAGTCATCACGACTTTGGGGTGTTGGGATAGCCTTCTTGTTTCTTGTGTTTTTTTATGCATTAGACACTAATCCACCTTGGTTCCACATACCATCGTACCTAGTGTCTTATGCTATAGAAAAATTCAATGCTCCAAAAATGGAAAATTTCATTAGGATTGCATTTCATTTTCTCTTCCATTTCATTACATGTATCCCCATCCCTTCTTTCTCCCTGACTTATGGTTTTGGTTGTGCAAACATTGATTCCTTCCATTTTCCCTTTTTCCTCAGGACTCCTATGGTTATTGACAGGTGTAGTTGCACACCCATCACCTCCTTCACTTCCATCATTTTACAAGCCCTTATTTACATTCATGATCACATTGAATTTCATTTACTTATTAGGATTTAGTTTCATTTTCGACCCATATTTTATGTTCACTATGTTGCATTTCATCTCATGTGCATAATCATTTTTAAGTTGTTTAGATTAATTAATTAGTCCACACCTTAAATTCATTTTATTCTTATCCATTAATCTTAGGTCATGACATACATCATCACTTTTATCACAAATTTTTAGGACCATATCCACATCCATAGCATTATACCATCATAAATCATCCATCACATCTTGCATCATAGGTGTTAGACATCATACATATCATCCACATAGGCATAGTCATAAATCATTCATCACATCATGCATATCATCCACATTATCCATGTAGGCATAAACATAAATCATTATAGGAATATCCATACATTGCATCATAATAATCATCCATAATGAAACCATGAACATACACATATCCATAAATAATTCATCCATCACATAATGTCAATAAGGGATCTTGAATATCATATCAAAAATAACAATACAATGTCCATCACATAGTCCATCATCATGTCCATCATATTTGTCATCAAATAAAGTATGAGTACAAAGATATGTCTCAACTCTTATCTTTGCTGCTCTGTATTGTATCCCATCCTGTACCTATCAAATACAGGGATCATATCCCTCTAATCTTCTAAACCATGAGCTGCCTACATCTGACCTCTGTGGTGACTCCAACACTAGCCCTCTATGTGGGGGAGTCTCTCTCAAGCTACTGTATCTGTAGGTATGCATCCCTGCTAATTGGGAGAGCACTAGCATCTCTGGCCTCGCTCAAACATAAGTAGGTACCTGCTATCCTGGATTTGGCACTGCTGAGAAATAGGCACACATATAGTAGCTAGCCTCTCTAATATACTCATCTCGCTCGGTCGCCTGTTGTCTAGCTAAGTCCCACTCTACCCTATACTTGTTCCAAAATCCACATATGGATCTTCTCTCCTATGCCCATGCACCCTGTGCTAGCCATAGCTGCTCAACCTCTACTCCCATCGGCAACACCTGATCCACATCTCTGTCTCTCTCCTACTGCATGTCCTATACCTGTTCCTACAGTCTCTGGACCTCTGCCCCTATCTTGCCACCCTATGCAAGCTATACCTTCCCCTATGCTTCTTGTGCCTACCCCTGTACTACATCTCTCTCCCTCTCTACCATCTATATCTATGCCATTGATACATCCCTTCCATCTTATAGGACCTACACCTGTGTCTATAAGGTGTCCCTCTCTGCTTCCAACACATGTACCCGGGCCCTCATGGCCTCCTCCCTCTCTTGCATTTGTCCCATGTATCCCACTATTTTCTTTACCATCTCAACTCTATCATGAAGCTTGTCTTGATCCTATCTCAACTCCATCCTCTCTCTTAATAGCCCCTCCACCTGTCTCCTCAAATCCTCCATATCCCTCTCCACCTCCGCCAGGGTCTCTACCGGTATCTTCTTTGTCGCTCCTCCTGACTCTCACCAACACCCCACCTATAGTATCATCACCATCACCTCTAGTCTATCTCGTTCGCATCTTGCCACCTCCCCTACCTCATGCTCCCTAGCTACCTCTCCCTCCAAACTAGTCACCTCTTTTCATAACTCGCTCACGTCCGCTTGAATCTCATCCACCTTGACTCATAGACTATCTCTCTCCTTCCGCATCTTTTCCTCATGTCACAACATCATCTTGGCCACCTCCTAGAAATCCCTCTCATCCTCTACCCACAATTTGGCTATCTTTGCTCGTAGCATGCTCAACTCATCCTCCAATCTATAGCTCATAGCCTCTATGTCTTTCATTCTCTACTCAATGATATGTAACCTTGCCTTCGCTCCTCTAAGCAGCACAGTCAGATCCTCTTCTATCGGTGACATCATAGCCAATGGGTGAATATCATGCATGTCCATATCCATCACCTTTGCCCCTACCTCATCTCCCATATCCATCACCAGTACCTCCTCCCTCTCATCCATCGCCTTTGCCTCATATCTCTCCTCCTCTGGCTCGATCTCCAATCGATCCCTCCTCCTCTTCCTACTCATTCATCACTGCCTTCTTGCCTCATCATTCCCTTGTCCTCCCTCCTATTTCTCACCTACTCTACCTACCTCCGGCTCTCTCCTCTGCTGCTTGCCTACTCTAGCCACCTCTGACACTCTCCTCTATTGTCCTCCTACTTTCCTGCCTTTGACTCTCTCCTCTACTGTCCGCCTACTTTTTCCACCTTTGACACTCTCCTCTATTGTCCTCCTACTTTGCATGTCTCTGACTCTCTCCTCTTTTGTCCCCTCCCTCTCCCTTTCCTCTATCTTTCCAATCTAGCCTCATTGTCTGGTCCAAATCCTAATGCCCCTATGATCAGCTCCTTTGGTTTAATCGAAAGGGGACGATGTCGAGAAAACCACACAACATAGCTAATCATCACCCTTGCATCTACCATCCCTCCGACCCTTTGAATAGGTCACTAGATCCTTCTCCAATGTCTCCCAATGCTCCCTCACAAAATCTGGTGGAATCAACTCCCTCCATGGTCACTCTCATGTAATCCATCTGAACCTCTCTACTCCACCTGAAATATCCTGTGTTAGCCCAAACTACCTAGTCACCCAGTCTGGCCTATGTTACTCCACTATCTGTGGATCCTTCCTGACTATATAACATTGGGTCATGAAATGTTCTCTATTTCTCACCTCATCCCCCCTCCACCTGGAAAAGCGTCGTGTCATGTACAGCCTCCACACTATCTCCTCCTCCTCAAGATCATCAAATAACATCCTCCATCCATCTAGATCCCCATAGCCCTGATCTTGCCACACCTAATCATACTCTGCACCATACCAATATGCCATTGGTAGTGTCTTATCCTCTAACCCCACCCTAATCACATCTAGCCTGGTCACACTAATGTTTTCACATGCCCATACATGTAGCAGTGTCACATGTGCCACATTGAGTCCCTCTCGGTAGCACACCACATGCATGGACCCCATGCAAAATCCCCATCTTTCCCCTCGACAATGTGTTGAATCACCTCCATGTAGCTAAGGTTGTAAAACCATCCACTCCTATTCAGTATTAGTATCTCGCTTATCAGTCCTCACAAGTATAGTGGCAATGCTGGTACTCTCAATCCCAAACACCTGTCCACGTCCAACCCCTTCTTCTGCATAGGCGGGTCCTCTCACTCGAACAAAACCTATACACTCTGATCCAGTGCCTCCCCCTCTGATCTCATTGCACTCACCAGATGACCTACTATGGGAAGCCTCAATATCCATGATACATCCTCCAAGGTCACCATCATCTCCCTTGTCGGGAGATGGAAGGTCGAGGTCGCTGAATCTCAATGCTTAATAAGGGCTTTCAACATCATCCGATGTGCTCTGATATACAGATATCCTAACATATGTAACATCCCCACCTAGGATAGGGCCTCATGGTCTTCTCTGGTCATCGCTCGCCTCTTCGCCTCCAACACCTCTGATCTCCTCTCCCACGTCCACAAACTATCAAAGTGTTGCACCCATATAACACACCATCTCAATCATCTTATCCTGTTCTTCATCTACTTTCCCCATCTCCTAGCCCTGGGTTCTCTCCTCACTAATTTTCCCTCCTTCTTTGGAAAAAAATACCACTTTCATCTCTTTTTCTTTCCCTTCCAACTTTTTTATTTCTTCCATTTTTTGTACCCCCTTCTTTCCCTTCGGCGTCCTCCCTTAGGGGTGTGCCTGCCCCTTGGGGTGGGGCCGCCCCTTTTGGGGCATGATCGCCCCTTGGGGTGAGGCCACCCCTTTTGGTGTGCGGCCGCCACTTGGGGTGGGGTCATCACCACCCATTGGGGAGGGGCCGCCCCTTTGGGGGCACCACCGCTCATTGGGGTGAGGTCGTCCATCCCATGGGTGCAGCCGCCCCTTGATGGGTGGGTTCGGCCATTGTCGGGGCACGACCACCCCTTGATGGGTGGGCTTTTCCCTCCTGGGGCATAGCCACCCCTGTTAGGGGCAAGGAAACCATTTTTTCTTTTCATCTACTATTTTTCTTCCCTCTTTCCCCCACACCTCTAAGATGCATTTCTACCTATCCGGTGGGAAAAATTGAATTTCACCCTCTACCCATTTTCCTAATCTACCCCCATCCCCAAACCCATGTTTTTAAATAGCATTAAAACTCCAAAATCAATCAAAAAATGTTGATAATCACAAGGAGGGTTTGGGCCTAACCTGGTGTGGGACTGCACGCTCGTGGTAGAATCTCCTTATCTTGTCCCCCCGATAAATGATGTCGCTATCGTAGTCCTCCGACATCTTCTCTCCTTGTCTTCTTCTTCTCTTTCTTTTCTCTCTCTCTCAACTGCTAGGTGTGCCAATGAGGAATAGTAATTCTAAAATTACTATTTATAACTTTTTCCCCTTTTTTTTCTCCTTTTTTTAAATAAAAGATATTTTTTCCCTTTATTTAACCCTCTTTTAATTCAACTAATCCTCTAACTTCCCAAGATAGCCATTTATACACCATGTGTCTATTTTCCTCCATTCAAAAGCCAATCTTCATGGTTTCTCGAGCTCTATCCAATGACACCTTTCATTTCTTCTTATCGAGAAGTCGTTTGAGGCCCCTTTTTCTTCCCCAACCGCCCTCTTGAAGGGGCATACCCTGCCATGTTCATACATTCTTCCTTATAGGTCAATTTCCTACGTGATTGGGGCATCTCCCTTCACTTCCCTCCATTTGGGAAGCTCACACAACCTCTCCCATGCTGGGGCATCTTTTTCTAGTCACTTCCTCTATAGAGTCATCTGTATTTTAGTTTTCTTTGAAACACTATTATTCTAAGAATATTTTGAAGAGGGGAAAAATGTAAACATCCAAATATAACCACTCCCATATGGTCAAAATCCTATCATTTATTCGTCTAATTTTCCTATATTAATTAAATGACCTATTTAATTAATATTTCACCTTCCTCTAAAGTTTCTAAAAGTATTTAATTAAATACTTTATCCTTACCATTTCTTCTCTAAATTAAATAAATCAATCAATTTATTTAATTTAGTTATTTATCTTCTTCAATTTTAAATTCATTCTTTCTCTCTCTGTCTCACATCCTCCATAACCTTTCCTCTAACCTGGATTAATTTAATTAATCCATGACTAAGATGTGCACATCCTTAATCAGGATTAATTTCATATCCTCCATATTTCGCCACTTTCCTCTAATCTTCATTAACTTTTCCTAATCACATGTTTGCACAACCTTAATCTAATCACTTACCTTTTCTGGTATGTCCTCTAAGTCAACCTTTCATAGGTACTTGCCTTATCAGGTATTGAACTCTTCCCCATGTGAATTAAAAATTCACATTTATTTCTCCCATGCATTTCTCTTCCCCATAACCTCTCATAGGTCACTTTAGTCACATGGGACAAGGACCTCCTTTAGAAGGACCTTGTCTTATCCACTGGGTACTTTCAATCATGTTAATTTAAAATTCACATTTATTTTTCCAACAACTTCTCCCATCCCCATGGTGACAAGAGAGGACTTTCTAAAATTCCCCACTTGTCACTATCACCCCCATATAGGGACAAAGACTTCCTTTTTGAGGAAATCCTCTCCAATCCCAAGGTAATTGCAAGTACCTTCACCTCACATATCCTTTTCCATGTCACTTGTTCTTTTTCCACCTCATATTCCACATGGCAAGATGTGAGGGCTTGTGAGTCCTCAAATCTCCACAACCCTCCATCTTGTCCATGATGGCTAAATCTTAGCCATTCATTCTTCTTTAAATTGAGAGGCTTGGTCTCAAATTAGGAAGGTTAGACAAGAGTTAGATCATTTTTCATTCACTCTCTAGCATTCAAGCCATTAGCAAACTTAGCATTTGCAGCCATATTAGCTTTCATTGCATCCAACTACCATCTTCATCACAATACCCACCTCCATTATTGCATGCATTTTCCATCAAAGGAGCATACAAGTAAGCATCATCAAAGGGCCAACCAACTCGTCAATCTGAACAAGGAATAACATTTCATTCTTTTTGTTGTTTTTGTTTGGTTTTAACTTTGGATAATCATTGAGTATTTATTTGTGTATTTTCCTTTTGCATTTCATTTAGTTTGTAGCTTAGAGTAGAAAAATACTTCAACACATTTTTCATGATTTATTTTAGGAGTTAGTTTTAGAATTTCTCTCAAACCCTTTAATCTTTTGCTATTTATTTAAACCTGGGTTAGCTTTAGGATTGGAAAAGCATCATTACATTTCTATATTTGATGAACTGGAGAGTTCTAGAACTTATTTGTAAGGCCCCTTGTGATTACCAACATTTTAACATTATCTCTAAGCTATTTTATTGCATTGTCAAGACCTGACACTAGAGTCCTTGGGGTTATCTCTTGAGGCTTGCTAATTGAGATTTACCTTGTTGGCCCAATGGTTGCCATTGCACCAAAAGATCAACCTATTAATGCTTGATACAACCACTAAAGTTAATGGATCCATGGGAGGCGGTTAGTGTATATCATGAATCCCAAGGGGAGTGCTGACCAACTGCCAACAATCTCCCCCTCAGCATTACCCAAGGGGATTCGAACCCGACACCTTTGGCTTTGATAGCAATTTTTGGCCCCATGGTTGTCGTTGCAGAAAAATATTGATCTATTAATGCTCGATACAACTGCCAGAGTTAATGGATACATAGGAGGTGGTTAGTCCATGTCACGAATCTCGAGGGGAGCGTTTACCAACTGCCAACATACCTTTCAAGAGAGATAGGATATTATATTTTTTCTGAGTTGTTGCTATATAGAAAACACCATCAACAAGCAACCATAGGGATATGAGGTCAAGGGTAAGGAGGAATTTGTGTGCAGGTTAAAGAAGAGTTTGTATGGCCTAAAGCAAGCACCTAAACAATGGTATTTGAAATTTGATAGTTTTATGGTTGAAAACTGTTACAAAATATGTCATTTTGATTATTGTGTTTATTTTAAGAAATTGGGTATTGGTAGCTATATTATCCTTTTTGTTTATGTTGATGAAATGCTTGTTTACGGGTCTAATATGCAACATATTAATGATCTTAACCAGAAAATAGCAAATTCATTTTCTATGAAGGATTTGGGTGCAATAAAACAAATCCTGTGTATGAGGATCACACGGGATAGGAAAAACAAAAAATTATTTCTATCTCAAAGTGAGTATGTAGAGAAGGTGTTGAAAATTTTGAGCATGCATAATGCAAAAGAATTTAGTACACCTTTGCCTAGTCATTTTAAGTTGACTAAGGATATGTGTCCAAAGACACAAGAGGAGGAAGATAAAATTTCTAAGATACCATGTATGCATCAATAGTTGGTAGCTTGATGTATGAAATGGTATGCACAATTCTAGATATTGCACATGTAGTGGGAGTTGTGAGTAGGTGTATGAGAAATCCAAGAATGGAACATTAGAATCTCGTAAAATGGATTCTTTGATATTTAAGAGGTACTACTTCAAAGAAACTATGTTTTGGAGGAACAAATTATACTCTAAAAGGATATGTTGACTCTGATTTGGTGGGTGATATTGATAGCAGGAGGAGTACTATAGGGTATGTTTTTACTATAGGAGGTACTACAGTCAGTTGGATTTCAAGGCTGCAAAATTTTGTTGCGCTTTCAACCACTGAAGTTGAGTATGTTGTTGCTACAAAAGCTAGCAAGGAGATGATTTGGTTACATTTTTTGGAGGAATTAGGACAACAACAAGAAGATAGCCCTTTGTACACTAATAGATAGAGTGCCATTCATCTTGCTAAGAATTTATCTTTGCATTAAAAAACTAATCATATACAACTCAGATACCACTTCATCCAGTCAATTTTGGAGGATGGATAGTTGAAGCTGGAGAAAATTCACACAAGTGAGAATCCTAGAAATATGTTCACAAAGGCAATTCCATGGGAGAAACTGATTTCCTCATCAGTTTTCATTGGCCTTCACGACTGATAATGGTGGACATAAGAAAATAGCCAGACCTATAATCTAGTGGGAGTTGCAAGTGCAATGGTTTCGTCTAGGATCAGTATCCAAATGGGAGATTGTTTGGTGTGGATCCTGATCAGTCTCCAAGTGGGAGATTGTTGGTATGTGTCGATTGATCACACAAATACTAGAAGCTTCCAAAAATATTGTTATAAGCGGTTGTGATGTATGTTGCGGTGTGTGTGATTCATGATATTGTAATCTATTTTTCACTAGATAATAAAATCATTGGATGGCTGAGTTTTTGTGGATGTAGCCCATATTGGGTGAACCACATTAAAATTTTGTGTTGATCTCTTTTGTGTTATTCTTCATTGTTATTTTTGAGTTATTTAATCTACATATAATTTTTAATGTTTATTGCTCCAATCTGTCTGAATCCTAACAATCATTCAGAAAATTATTTAAATTTCAGACTACTGACATAACTTGGTGTAGGGAAAAGTGAAAAAAATTCTAGCTTAGTTGTACACTTTGTTTGGGCTTTAAAAATAAACATGTATGTTTTTTTTGTGTGGAATTTAGGTGTGTGTGGTCTCTCCTTGCACTATGTGTGATCCTAGAGATCAAAAGTACCTTTTTTTCTTTATTTTTCACCCAAGTTTATACTCATTATGTATGCTATCCCCTTGCACTTAATTCGAGCCTAGAGATCAAAAGCACTAGTATCAATATTCATTGTTATTAGGGAACCTACTTATGGATTTCATCACCTCAAGTTCAACCTCAACAATATTTTTTGGTAGTGTATATAAAGGGGGAGAGTGAAATTTTTACCCCAAGAGTGATCTATCATCGTGTTTGGCTAAGCCTAAAGACCCTAAATCTATTGAGACCTGTATAGGTGAAGAGAATAGGAGATAATCTCCTAGACTCAAGAATGTAAATAGCCCTTCTTTCTTAGTTACCACTATGTACCTTGTTTTTATCAAGACTAGGACCAATGTTCATCAATATAATGTGGTATAAGGTACAATATCATGATTAAAATTACTCAACATGTACCATCTTGAGGAGAGATAAGATTTATTTCGACTTAAGGTGTCAAAACCTCTGAAAAAGGGAAAATGTGATCCCTTCAGCCACTGCACCCCTATCTATCCCCTCTTGAGATTGAAGTGTGCATGCACAATCCTATAGTGTCCTGGGTTGGGCCCAATTTAGTTCACAATCTTACTTGAATAAAAATTAGGCTATTAATATTCTTGGAGTATTTTCTTGTCAATACAAGTATACTCCATTCAACATTTTTACCTTAGAAAACATCAACCATTATGTATGGTGTTTTTATCTCTTGCCAAAAAAAAAATTGTCCAAATCTTGCAAAATTCACCCATTGTTTCATAGATTTACACTTCTAAGCATAAAATTACGCATCTAAGTATCTTGTAGTGCTTCTAATTTTTGATATGTTTTTATGCCTCCCAAGAATAATCACACTTTTTATTTATACTTTCATACATTTGATATACATAAGTGTGTTTTGATACCTAATGTTATGCTTCTGATACACAATTACAAATTTGACCTATCAATTAGTGCATTTGAGCTATCATTTGAAACTTTTGATTCACAAAATTATGTATTTGATCTGCACATTTTTTTTTTAATTTGAATCATGAGTAAGTGTGATTTGATAACCTATGCACTTTCTTGACAAATTTATGCTTATGAGACATAGTTTTCAACTTCTAATACATAATTTACCATTTATAGGACATTACAACTTTTGAGGAATACATTTTCACCTTTGAGACACATAATTGCACTTTAGATAAGTATAGTGACACTTTTAACTTGTGCCTAAATTTCAAAAAAAAATCAAAAGTCAATTTTTAGAGCCTTTGAGAAAATAGACCCGAGGCATAAGACTTTGTTATCCTCGAATTCAATTGAGCTTAATTTGTGGGATAACCCCTATGAAACTTGTCTATTTTGTAACCAACAAACTCTAAGCATGCAAAACGAGGAATATATTTCTTGCCCTCATACGTGGTCCCCTAGCCTCAGAATGCCAATATGAGCATTAACCCTTTTTGGTTCATCAAATTTTGTATTTGACCAAGATGTGAAAAATTTGTTTCCCTTATAGCAGTGCTGAAATTCAATTCCCTTGCAAGGCAAATGAAAAATAAAATAAAAGTGCAAGGTTGGTGTTTTTCATCGACCCTACATATCATTCACCTATTAAAGTTGTTATGGCATTGAAATTTCCTGCCCCTAAAATTTCAGGTTCCACATGATTTACATTTATGAACGAGTTTAATGAAATTTAAAATGGTTTTGAATCGATTTCCCCCCTTAGCATTTTCTTTTTTATGCTTTCTTTTTCTTTCTCATGATTTCTCATTGCTTAAAAAATTCCAAGTTCAAATTTCTCATAGGATTTCAAGTAGATTTCTAGGGTTTGTGCTAGTTTTCATTGTTCTTCCTTCTTTTCAGTTTCTTGCACACGCTTTCCAATATTTTCATGTCTACATTCTTGCAAGGAAATAATCACTTGCTAGTTGCTCTCCAAATGTCAAATCCATCTACAAGCAAGGGAAAAGAAATGAAGTTTAAATATCAGGGCGTGTTTCAAGCAACCTCAATCTCATCAAATATAGATGAGATCAAAGACACTGAAATGAGACATGTTGATATGTTTGAGTTTGTAACAAGGACTCAGAAGCAACCGTTAGATGAGGGAATGAGCTGCATAGTGCAATGTAACATTCAAATGGTGGCTTATTTTCCTATTGTGGCACATAACCCAGAGTCTATCCTTCAAGTTGCTTCTCATTACAACAAAAATGACATAAGTATCAGGGATTCCAATGGGGATATAGTCATAAGATTAGATGCATAATTTCTTGACAAATCTTTCATATGCCCTAGTATTGATAGGTATGCATAAATCACCAAGGAATATACATAGGAAGAGTGTGATAAAGATAGATATTCTACTAAGAGGTTGATTAACAACAAATGGTTGAAGAATTCTCGATCGGCTATCTCAATATGGCCCAAGAGTTTCCCTCGTAGTGATTTCATTGAAGAGGTGAATGATTTGATCACTATTCTTAGTAGAGTACAAGGTTTACCTACCTCATCTACATTTGAGGACTCGATGTATTTATACATCAAGATCATAAAGAGGGGAAAGCAATAGATCTTTTGGGGCTAGAAAATTAGTGATTCCATTCATGATCAATTGACCAAAGTGCATACAACTTAAAAATTATTCATGACATACTACTTGGTGTATACTGCTATAGCTATGAGAAATTTTCTTGGGTTGACATTAGAAGGAAATAGAAGGGTGACTCTAAGATATAATTATTTTTGACAGATTACTCTTGATGGGAGAATTCACCAGTTCTTAAGGGTAAATGATTCATTATTTGCTCCATTTTTGTGTGCATTTGATCCTAAGATGGAAAGAGAAAGAGTGTCAAATGAGGCATGGGCAGTGGTAAATAAGTATGGTTTCCTCTACCTACAAGTCCCCACTTTTACATATCTAAGAGTTTGTTGTTTTGTGGGATATCCATACATACTCCCGCAATACCCTAGTGACAAATTTGTCTTGATGGGATTGTGTAGACAGATAATTGTAGTTCATAGAAAATAGATGGAATCCCACAAGCTAGGATTCAAGTTTCCATTGACAATTGGTAGGTATTCCATTCAAACCTCTTCAAAATCCAAAGTCGTTGAATTTGAAATGTAGTTGGTCACATTGAAAATGTTCAAGAAAAGGCTAGATTTTTAATATTGAGGTATGAAGGATCAGATCAAGAAAGCACATGTTCATTTATATAGAATTGAGGATGTGTGGGTTGAATGTAGTTCTGAGGAAGAAATAAGAAAGTTGGATTACCGTAGGCTCACTTTGGAACAAATTGAAGAGCTAGATTTGGTTGATATTCCAAAGGGAATGGAAGATAATGGTGAAATATTAGATCTCACCTATGAGAGGAACAACATTGTAGGACCTCCTCTATCCCCTACGCAGTGGTCACAAAAGGAGGTAACTTCAATTCAAGAAAGGTTTGAACCAATTCTTGCTAACACCAATGTATGGTTAGAAGAAAAGGGAATTTAATTAAAATGCTTTCTCACTGGGTTGGAGGAGGAGGCACAAGATCCTACATATAAGAAATATGAACTGAGGATGAAGAACAAGAACGATGCTCCTAGTTCTAGTGTGCACTCTAAGCCCAAGATCAAGTTTGTTGTTAAAGGTGGTAAGAAGAAAAGAAAAGCAACCAAAAAAGGGCCATTTTTTGAAGGACAAGGGGAATCTATTTAAGAGGAGAGACAAATAGAGGAAGTACAACATGAAGAATTAGAAATGTGTCCTCATGAGAACATTTTTGAAGAACCTCCTATCTCCTATTCTCCTCTTTTTACTACTGTACCTACCCCCAAACCTTCTACTACAATATTTGATCAACCCTTTCCATCTACTATAGTCACTCCTACAATTTTTTTCAATGTTCCCCCCATAGTATCAATTCAGTCGATACATTCATCCCCTTCAGCTTCTATATTTGAAAGTCCCAAACAAGGTTTGGACAATGTGTCAGGATCACCTATGTCTCTACCTAATTTTTCATCATTGTCATTTGACATAACTCATTTTGACTTAGAAAAATTCATTTCTGAGTCCATGCAAGTATCAAGTGTGGAGATTCCTACTACTTTTTTGACTGACACTACTCCTATTGATACAACAAATTATGTGAATACACTAATGATGACTCAAACCATGGATTCTAATATAAAAGAGAGCTCACCACTTCCACCTTGGCTCTCATCTCAAACACCTAAGAGGAAGAAGGAATCCATCTCCACTGATTACTTTGACTTCATGCAACTAGCACCTGAAAAAAAAAGATCAAGAAGAAAAGACCCTCTCCAGGTTGTTGTTTGAAAAGGAAGGTAGCAGGTATGCGAAGGTGGCACAACCTCCTCCAAATAAGACTATGGAAGAGGTGGATATTTTTTATTATTCTATCACAAGAGTTGAGTTGTGGAAGATTAATCATGAGAGTACATGTTGGTTGTTTTTAAAGAACCAATCAGATCTCACCAAATACCTATGAGCTTTCCATTCTCAATTCTTGAATATTTGAGAGATAATTGGCCAACAAACGATATGAAGCCTTAACACTTCCTCTCCTACACTTTGAGCTCTATAAAACCTAGGAGGGTGATCCCACAATGTATACCTTATGTCCCTGTCTATCAAATTATATCATACGCTATATAACAAAGCATATGTATCCCCATCAGAGGCTAATTAGATGAAATCCTTCAATAAATGGGTAATTCCTTAGAAGAATCAAATACTAAGAGCTAAGAATATGATAACACAGACATAACACAAGTAAGACGATTAAAAGGTATTTATAAAACATGTTCTCACATTAAAGACTAGAACCACAGAGGAACGCATTAAACACTCTCAAATTAGTGTCTTATCTTAGGGTATGGAGTCAAGACAAAGCAAATTGAACTGTAAGGTGAATTTAATTCCAGAAATCCATGATTTTAGTGAAAAGGAATTAGTATTCACGTATTGATACTTAAGATCCACAACTACTTATAAAATCCACTTAAAATCTATGTAAACCCATCTTCTAATTAAGCTATTCTAACTGGTTCATTAAACTAGAACCATAATTACAACATATCTCACTGTGAAAAGACAATGAAAATCAATGAAATGATCCTTGATCATTTTTCATTAATAATCCACGTAAAATGAAACAATGGAGAGCCAATGAAATCACAAGATTAACATATTTTCCTTAGATATGCCTGGAAACCCATACAATTGACAAAATTAACTCTATCAACTCATAACCTAAGACTTCAACTCAAAACAAAATATCTTTGTGCTTCTCATTTGCACTGCTCAGCTCTAGAATTCAAAAAAATACCTCTACATATGGCCATGAATTCCCTTTTATAGAAAACAAGGGATAAAAACAAGCTTCGAGCCAATATGTACACATGTCTCGTCCCAATTGGATCGCTAAAACACATATTACTTCTTGTAGAGATACTTACACTTTCAAATGGAGGGAATAAATGTGAGAAATAATATTCATTCACAGCAACCAAGATAACCACCCTCCAAAAGGCACCTTGCAACATAATGATAGCCTTCGTACTATAGTAACCTCTTTTATCTTTCACAATGTCCACAAGAGGGAAAATGAGTCATCATCTCGATCAATATCAGCAAGAGTCCAGGTCAACACCAGTCATCATTTGTTTGTCAAATCTTGAGTTGAGGAGAAAACACATCTTTATACAATGTAACTTCTAAGGCCAAACCTATACTATACTTGACCAAGTATATGTATTCTCCTATTACATTTACAGCTCAAAATCACCAATGAAATTATTCTTCCACAACTCATATTTTGTATCCGAAGGCCAGTTGAACTCAATAATCTGGTCCATCTTATTTTTGTATGGGGCATATTTTATCATCATAGAAGTAACCTCCTTGTCAAATTCCTGGAAGAAACCAATGATGAAGGATAGCTTCTCAAGAGTATTATTCAACATGTCAATATCAATCTCTTTACAAATATATGATGCTTGAGAAACAATAGTTGCTTCAATATGATCCCTCCATACCTGTAGAGGTTTGATCCCATCATGTGTATCTTGTATATTAGGCAGCAATGAAGTATCTTCATCATGCCTTCAGTTATTTTATGTTTGCATCTATAGGGATTGCATAACCCTGAAAACTCTTCTCCCTAATCTCGCTGATAAATCTATAAGTTGGGATAACATTTGGGTACATGTACTCTTTCTACCTAGCTCCAATTTCCATAAGCTTCAAATTCTTTGCCCTAGGAATCCATTTATCCAACAATGGGGTAGTCAATTCTTTGTCCCTTTCTGATAACTTTTTTGCCTATATCATTGAAGCAGAACATGAATAAATACTATTTAAAGTATTCTGGATTTTCTTATTCATATGCTTCAAGATCGTGTGGACAAATTTAGAGTTAGATTCATAGATGGAATTTTGGGCTTGTTGGAGAAACACTTTGTATTCCTTAATTTGGAGGAGTAATTCCTCATTGGCAGGTTCAGTTGACAAGGTTGCTCTTGATATGCCTGGCGCTCCATCAACCAGTGGCTCTTGGTCTAGATTATAAGGCACAATTGACAATGTCTACATAGGTGGGGGAGATGGGGAATGAGTCCTAGGAGATGTGGATGCTATGTGACCTGGACCAATCAATCCTTGAGACTTAAAGGTCTCCATTTTTTGTTTCAATAATGTTATCTATGTTTCAAGCTCAACAACTCTTTGTTGACTCAAGCTATCCTCACCAATCAACTCATTATATTTACTCCTATATTCATCTCTTTCTTTGGTGAGGATTTCCACTATTTCCTTTGTGAACCTAGCCATATTGATAGCCATATCAGCTACCTCTAATGCAAGGGTATTAGCAACTCTCTTTATAATCAATTGTCCTTTGAAATTAGCCAATTCTGCTACTAGTGGCTTCCTATAACCAAGAGATAATGACCATATAGAAAATGCATTCCATTCCTCACTAAAAGTTGACCCTTGAAATGCCAATCTAGCCTCCTCCTCAGTTTGGAATAAAGGTCTCTCGGCTCTCCTTATTGTGTCTAGAACAATAGCATCAACTATGTTCCACTCAGGCAGTAACAAAAAACCACTCCTTTGCACTAGGGCCTGAGCCTCATCCGGTTAATATCCTGAAACTTCTTTTTCATCTCACCTCTTACATTGGATTTAATAACCTCCTTTGGGAGATCAAGGTGCAAACTTATTTCCTTGGCCACCCTCTTAGTATACTCTTGAACACTTTCTCTCCACACAAATATTTTAAATGCCTTAGTCTTGATGAATGAATCATCTTCGATGAATTCCTTGCATGCATCTTGTCTTAAATCATCATCATTGTTCAAGCCACTCAAATCTATTTTGCTCAGCCTAAGGTCACCCACTCTAGAGCTTGATTCCATTTATCTTGGGGGGGAAGGCATCCCATGTTGCATATCCTTAGGGATCGCCAAAATATCATCCTCATCCTCTTCAGAATAATTAACAACCCTGCATACCTCAACTTTTTGCTTCTTGGATGGGGGCTGCTCTGAAGGAAGAGATTCCCTAGGAGGTGAATCAATATCAATAATAATAGGAGAAGACCACCTAGGAGGTGATGGCATTGAGTTGTGAGGAGAGGCCACTCTTGATCCCTCTAATGCAGTAGGAGTTGGTAATGTTTGATTCTTCCTTACCTTCTCCTTCCTCCTAGAATAGATTCTTAATTTTGGTTCAAGCTAATAAGAAGGTCTCTCCTCAAGCACCACTATGGGGGCCCTGCTCTACTACCACTGATTTTCCTTTGTCTTTCAATGCACATTCGGCCCTCAAAAAACATACCATGTCCTCAAAATTATGGATGGTCTACAAAACCCTATTGATTTCATCTATAATATTTGGCATGGGATTATAATTAGGATCTCTCTTTGTAGCTTGCTCCATAATCTTTTGGAAAGCCAAATGTTTTTCTTTTCTTTCTTCTTGTTTAGAGGAATCCATGGTGTTTCTAATAACATCCTTAGGATAATAAAAATTATGTATGAACTGACCACCCCTGTGTACCGCCTTCAAACCAACAATAAAACCCTCCGGATCATGATTCCTTGAGCATATTATTTTCAACTGATAAGGTGCTAGAAACTTACTAAAATCCTTCCAAGCACCCTTGACCATCACAAAGTTAGAAAACACTGTCCATTTAGGGAATAATGACCCTTTCTTTTGAGAGTCAAGCAGATGTGATGTCTATGAGGTCCCCAATTATCTCATGATTTCAATAAATCCTAATCTTAAAGGCACATCCCTTGGGAAAAAATAAGGATTCACATGAGTTCCATATACTCTGAAATAGTAGCATGAGGGTAGGCAAATATATCACCCCAATTATGACTTAAATTCAAATTAGGCCTCCTCTCCATAGGCCTTAAAAATCATGGATTTCCTTTGGAATCCTAGGAGGGTTAAAAACCAAAAATCCTTTTAGCCTTGAGTCAAAGACATTGTTGAACACCACATATTCAAACTTTGAATCATCCTTATCCAAAATCTGTGTCCAACATTGGATAGTCAAGTTCACTCTCCCTTTTCTTCAATTTCATATCTTTTCCAAAAACTTTATCCCCCTTTAAAAGGAACATACGTATCAACAAGGAGTACCACCAAAAGCTCACTAGTTATTTTCCCTCTTTAAGTGTACTTAGAACTTGATGCATTCTTTCTGACAAGTATGTGGCATAGTCATAAACCACATTATAAGCTGAACATTGGAGGTGTGTAGCCATATACATGAGATCTATAGGCATGGTGGATGGTTCATCCATGTCGAGGATCTGGAAGAGGGAATAAACCGTCTTCTTGAAGTAACTAGAAAAATACCTCATGGGAAAAGGCTCCTTTTCATCTTTTCCAATCTTGATTTACCTTCAATTCTTTCCTTTCCCATTGCAGGAAGTATAAACAGGTAGGATTGTTGTTTTGAAAAGAATGTTTGTGTTTTTATACTCCTCCTTGAAATTTTTGAGTTCAATTGGGATCATGCTCACATCCCACTCATGTAGACTAAAAACATTCACAATTTCCTCTCTAGTTATTTTGACCAATTCTTTTCTTGTAAATGATCTAACGATTCTTGAAACAGGGTCATACCTTGAAGCAATATACTTCAATAGATCAATATACATATATATAATTGGTACCAATAGTTTTCGCAAGTCTAACCTCCAAGGGTTGCAAACAGGGACACCTAGATTCCTATTCCCAAACCAATTCTGAAATAATCACCATCCATGAATCGATAAATTTGCATCCCTGATACTACACATTTTATCTTTCATCCCCTCCTGAACATGATAACCATAAAACAAAGTTTCTCCCTCAACCCTTTTTCTTGTGGAGGGTTTTAATTGGTCCATTATATCCTAGGAAAGATTCCTACTTTGGGTTCCTGAACCTGACGCTTGAGCTTTGGGTTCCATAGGTAGAAACAGATACTAAAAAAACCCAAGGTTTACTGGAAGGGTGTAAAAGACCTAGCACCTCAAAATCAATACTAGGATACCAATTATGGGATGAAAATTTATAGAATTCAACAAGGCCTACCGCCTTTTAATGCATACCCCAGCCCTAATAAAGCAGGCTTTAAAACAAGCAGATGAAATCAAACAATAGATATCTACCCTAACTCAAGCTTTCTTCTTTTTTAAGAAAACGATACAAAGATAATGTTCATTCTACTTACGGCTTTATTTTGGTAGGAAGTTCCAATTTTGGATGCAATGAATTCTGAAATGTAATTTCTTGATCTTCTAGGGGACCTATGAATCATTGTCAATCTTTAGATGTGTGGAAAAACTAGCCTTAAATGCACTTATGTCAATGTTAGATGACTCTAGGTATATTTACTGCAATTACTATCCGCTCGCGCGAAAGGAAACAGTCCTTACATTTGTAATTTTGATTTTAAATCATGTTTGTAGATATGATCTTGATGTGGCACATTGGACAATATCAATTGCATCAAAAAAAATTGAAAACACGTCACCGTCAGTCACCATCCCATCGATCGATGAAGAATTCATCAGTCGGATGCCAAGTCATTCGTTGGAGGGCCCTACAAAACTTTCCCCATTGGCAAAAGGATACACATGTCACAATCATGCACACCACACAACAGGCTTTAAAATATAATTTTAAGGCTTGCACAGTGTGCACTCAATGGCTAGGATTTGATCATATTGCTTTATTATCACTATTGATTCTCCACCTTAATTGTATCGGGCACTATGGTGGAGATCGGGTCCCACATCCTACAAAGGGACACATGTCACAATTGCACAAGCCATGCAATTATTCAAAGATGGGTGATTTCAATCTTGCACAATGCATGCTCATGGCCAGGATTTAATCGTTGAATCCAATAGACCTAACTTTTGCATATGTGATTGAAGTTAGTCATAAAAGGGGGGCCATAACTAGGCAGATGAACATAGACCATGTAAATGAACATATTCAAAACCTAGGACTTAAGTTGAAATACTTTGGCCTGAGCATAAAAATATTTTAGAATAATAAAAAATAAGTGATGAATAACGGGCCTATGCAGAGGGGCCGGTAATGGCATGGGTATGATGACTTAAGTTGTTGCTCAAGCAATAGGCAACAGATAAAGCGGGTCAATTCAAAAACATGAGAACATCAAAACATGGGTATAGAATGCAAAGACCCCAGAATTTTAAAAGCTCCATTAGTACGAAAGAAGATGCTCAATCCATATTGAACTCTCTCATCAAGAAATTTTATGCAGTCAAGAAAGTGAAGGATTAGTATAATGCCAAGGTAGAACAACTAACTATAGTACTCTAGAATATTACCTAGTCTTTTGAGTCAGTTGAACCTATGGTTGTGAGCATTGAGGAATTGGTCATCTAGAAGGTGGAGAAAGTACATACAAGGGGCAGAGTAGTTAGTGAATTCCTAGAGAAAATGGTTACATAAGGTACCAAACTCTTGAGATTGTCTGTAAACAAAATGGAAAAGATGGAATCCATAAAATCAAAATTAGGCAAAACTATTGGTGCTTTCTCTCAGGAGCAACAAGACATGGAAAATAGTTAGCAATATTGGGTCAAAATAAAAGAGCTCAAATTGGATACATTAGTGGAAACTAGGATTATTCACAATTGGGAAATGTTTGTAGAGGTTAAGGAGACCATGATACATAAAGTGAATGGCATCAAAGATTTGATTGATGACTTGCAAAGTGCTTGAAAAGTCAACTAGGACAATAATTTGAACCTTGTTAATAGAGTTAAAGAGATTCCTTGTAATTTGTGTGATGATAATCAAAATTTCCTCTCTTTAGATACAATTGTCCAAGATTTTACCAACATGATCCAAAAAGAGTTCAAATATCAAGCCTTTTTAGTGGCTTCAATGGATAAGCTGCTAGATATTCAACTAACACTAGATAACGTAAAAGTGTTTTTAGGAAGGCATGATGAGGCTTGTGATATAGTGAAGGAATCAATCCTAAGATTCCTTTCTATTTCCAAACATACTTCAAGCCCAAATAACGACGAAGTTCAAGCCATCATGAAGAAGTATGTTGATTTCCTGATGAAGGATGTTGAATAAAGTTCATCTTTCCTTAGTTTAATTTTTAAGTATTTTATGATTTTATATAATTAGTTCTAGATAATTTACATGTCATTTTCAAAATTATAATTACATGTAAAAATAGAGAAGTTCCAAATCAAATTGGACTCTCTTTTCTGAATAAGTCAAATTAGTTATTTATTTTCCTAGATTAACTCTCAACTCTCCTCTATATATATGAGGGAGTTTCATTGTATTAGGACCTTTTGATCTTTTGAAACTAGATGCTACCATTTTGAAGAGCATAATTACAATCATTGAGTTGAATGTTCAAATTTGAAATTTATCAATAAAAGAAGCAAATTTCCTCCAACCTTTTCTATGGATCACATTTATTATATGTGAGAGTGTTCTTATGTCATTATTTTCATATTATCTTGAAGTTGATTTGTAAGTGGCATGCTATTTATTTATTGAAAGGGAATTCAGATATAGTACTGATAGACTTTGTGCTATCATATTGCATTTGGAGTTTTTGTGAGTTCGATTGAGAACATGTTGTCTTTGAGTTGCTCAATTATATTCTTGTGTATGAATCATGTTAAGAATGTGTAGTCTTTGAGCTGCAATTTTTAACTATATTCACGTAGTTAGTCTTTGAATCATTTTGGGAATAGCTTGAAGTCTTTGAGCTTTAAGTTGTTTCTCTTTCTCATGTGATCTTTCTATTACTTTTATAACCATCATGAGAAAGTGGCTGAAGAATTTACGTTTTCATGGACGTTCTAAGTTACTATCGCTCGCTGGTACTTTTGGGTATTGGCTATTATTGCTCCAACTAGTTTTATTTAAGGATATCATTGTAATTTTTTTCCCTTATTCTAAAAAAAGATAATATGCTAATGAAGAAACCCCCATGGATAATCATAGTGCACATATCTTAGTTTATTTCTAGTTGATTTTAGTGAGAAATAAGAAGGGAGCCTCCCCTTTATGAGAGGAGAGACTCATATCTCATCATAGATATGGCTAAAATCCCAATTTTTAAATTTGTAAAGGAGTTACAAAATATTCACCCAAAAATGTTTTGGCAACTCTGTTGGGGATACGAGCACTCAATTGAAGCCTCATGCTTTTGATTGAAGTATACAAGTACATTAGTGTCTTATTGTAAGTTTGTAAATATCTTTTGTTTCTAATTTTATTTTTGTTTCAAAGACTACACTCTGGAAGATAGAAGATATACTCACAGTCAAAGGGCACAAGGTCAGATTGATCCTTTTTTTGAGTTATTGCATAGACATAAAATTATTCCTTTTCCTTCATGGACAAGGTCACCATTACAACGCATAGGGAGTTATCCTCCTCAAAGAGTAATATCACAAATCCCAAGAAAATCTTCCAATTTTCTAAGAGCTTTACCAATCACATCAGTGCAAGACGCTTTGGCAACTCAACCACCACAAGTTCCTTGGGGTAACGCCTTTGGTCCTTTATGTTTGGTGGTACCCTTGCATGAACTCCCATGGGTTTCACATAAGAACATCCCTAAATTTTATGGAGATGAAAATAGTATTCTAATGAACATATTGCTTCTTTTTATATTGTGTGTAGTGTTCTTGGTGTGGAGCATGAAGATGTTTTAGTAAGGTTGTTTATGGAAACCTTACGAGTAGCAGTTGGTTGGTTCTATAATCCTATTCATTGTACTATTATTATTTGGGCCACTCTTCAAACCAAGTTCAAGTAAAGGTTCAAGCCTATTGAGGATTCCCATACCTTGTTGGCTCAACTTACAACAATGAGAAAAGAGTCACATGAACCCATGCAAGAGTTCGTGGCAAAGTTTAACAAGTTGACAACAAGGATTCCAACTAATGCCCAACTGAATTAGCATAATCTGAAGTGATTTTTCATAAATACTTAGTTTTCAAAGGTAAGTTTCTTATTGTGAAGGAAATCCCTAGCTGATCTTGAAACAACACAATAGTTGGCTACTAGTTTTGAAGATGATTTGATTCTTACCGGAAAGATAAGGAATAAATAAATAGAAAGAAATGACAAACATCTTCAAATCAAAATTCCTCAAGCACCACTAATCCTATGGTACAGAAGTTAGCAAACGAGTTTCTAGCTTTGAAAAAGAAAATGTCTAAAGGTTTTTTTTCTCCTTTCTACAATGACGTTCCAAGGAGAACCTATCCCAATTCTTCTAATTATTCTAACAATTATACGAGAAATCATAATAGACTTCCTGCATTGCAAGGAAGAATTGATCTTGAAGCTCCACCCACAAATGTAGCAATGGGGTACTATGAAGCTAAGAAAGATGATTATACACAACTATTATATCCTACTAATTTTGATCTATTCCAAGAGGAAGGAGTAGATCCGGCTAGCGACTCTAATACTGGCTTTTTGCAATACAAAGAAGAATATGATGAAGATCTTGTGACTGGTGCTTATGCTGTATTCACTCACTTACAAAAAAATCAGCTTGATCATCCTCAAAGTGATGTGATGAAAGAAAAGGATAACTCATGACCACTAGTTACTAGTGCTAAAAGGGGAGCTCCTTTTCCAGTTCAACCAAAAGATGTGGTAGTAAGTAAGCAAGTACTACTCATTTCCCTATGTCTTCTTCATTGCCTAAGATCAATACTTCAATTCCTAAGACCAGTGTTCCCACTTCTAACCTACCAATGAAATTACCCCATCTTCTTTGATGAGTTCTTTCCAATAATTTAATATAATTGACCATGCTAAGAAGACTAAGATTTAGATGTCTGAGGTTGAGTATTTAAAGGCTAATCCTGACCAGTTTGACAAACTTGTTAATTTTTTCAAAGACAAGGGAACCCATCCAAGATGAGACTCTTCTCATGACATCCCAACTATTTACAATCCTACACCTCCACAAATTAACTTTGTTTCTATTCCATCATTCATCTCTGAAAGGATAGATCCATTTTACATCTCATTGTCGGTAAACAATTACAAGTTAAGCAATTGTGTAATTATTTTTGGTGCCTCTAAAAATTTTATGCCCACTAAAGTGGCTAAAGCTTTGGGTCTAAATATTACCAAAATTTTGGGTTTTTGATTTTCAATGGAAAACAAACAAGTGCCTTTGATTAGGAAAATCAAGGATGCACAATTTTCCTTTGTTGCATTCCTAGACAAGAAAATCAAAATGACTGTCTTGGTGGCTGAAATTCCTGTATCATATGGAATATTGCTAGGTCATAAATTTTTTAAGGATGTAGGAGGTGATTTGAACATGGACATGTCTAAATCCCAAATACCCATTAAGGGTGCAATGTAAAAGTTTCTTTGTAAAAGGGAAGCTAAATTTTTAGTAACCAAGTCAGATGATCCAAGAGCTCAAATCCTTTTTGAGTCTTTAGGTATGGGTACATACTATTTTTATATAGATGAATATGTTGAGTCTTCAAGTAAAATTTCTAGAAATGAGTCGAAAACTGATTATCTTCTTCATAAAGAGAATCTTCTTCAAATGGTGAAACTTCTTTGAATGAAGAAGTTTCAAATTTTGAAGCTGCCAATTTGGGAGGTCCAAATGATGTTTGGATTATTGAATTTGATGGTAGCTATTATTCCATAGGATCAAGACTGGGGATTGTTTTTATATCTCCACAAGTAAAGTTATTTCATTTTTATTTTAAGCTACAGTTTGATAACACTAACAATATTGCAAAGTGTGAAGCATTATTGTTAGGTATGAAAGTAGTATGTAGAAAATGGATAAGAAACCACCACACTTAAGGTGATGTTGAACTAGTAGTCTTTCAGGTGAGAAACCTATATCAAACCAAAAATGAGTGACTAATGAATTACTGTAACTTATTTTGGGATGGCATAGAAGATTTTGAAGCTTTTGACATTTCTATAGTCCCAAGAGAGTACAATGATAGAGTTGATTCATTGGCAGTATCGGCTATTCTCCTAATTCCACACAAGGACTTCCATGGTTCTACCTACACTATTGAGTTAGTGTTTTGACCTAGTGTCTACAAAATTCAAACAAGTAGTAGATTTTTAATGATGATCATTAGATTGTAGCCTTTCTTGAGAAGGCCAAAATTTTCAACGATCTATACTTCAAAGGTAGTGATTCTTCACCTCGAAAGTCAATTTTTGAGATTGATCTTGACACTGGTGAAGAAGTATTGCAGCTCAAAGGGAACAAGATTCCTAAGGGGTTAGTATCTCTTGAGATAATATTTGATAAACATGATTGTTATATCAAAAAGAAGCAACAGTTTGGCTCTGATTCATCAAATGAAGTTGAGAAATTCAACTTGGGAACTGGAGAAGATCTAAAGATGGTAAATATCAACAAATCTTGTACTCCAGAGGAGAAAGAAAATTTTGTTGAATTACTATGGTAGTACATGGATGTACTTGCCTACTCTTATGAATACTTGAAGTCTTTCTGACCAAAAGAAGTACAACAAAAATTCCACTAAATGCAGGCTCTTTACTTCACAAGAAAAAGAAAAGGCAATACAATCCAAAAAATTTAGGTACCTTTCTTTTAGAAATCTAAAAAATGCTCAACGAGAGAATAATATTTCCTATTCACCATTCAACATGGATGGTGAATATCATTCTAGTTCAGAAGAATAATGGGGAAATCCACATTTGTGTGGATTTCAGGAACTTGAACCAGTCATTGTTGAAGGATAATTACCCCTATTGGTAATGGATCATTGGATGGATTTTTGAAATATAATCAGGTGGAGGTTAGAAAGGAAGACTAGCAAAAGACTACCTTCACCACACCATGGGGTAATTTTGTGTATCACAAAATTCCTTTTGGTTTAATCAATGTTGGTGCTATGTTTGAAAGAGAAATAGAATTATCCTTCCATGATGTCATGGGTAGGTTTATTGTTGTTTATCTTGATGACTTGATGATCTTCTCCAAGAAATATCAATGAAATTTTTATCACTTGCAACAAGTCTTAGAAAGGTGTCGACAACATGGTTTTTCCCTTAATCGTAAGAAGTCAATTTTTGGGGTTACCAAAAGAAAAATTATTGGTCACATCGTGTCCAAGGAAGGTATACAGACTGATCCAAAATGGGTCAAATCCATTCAAGCTCTTACTCTACCTTCAAGTAAGACTGTAGTTCATTCTTTCTTTGGAAAGGTAAATTTCTTGTGAAGGTTTGTCCCCGACTTCATGAAAAAGACATGTCATATCGTGGATATGATGAAGGGTAAAGCTAATTTTCATTAGAGTGTAGAAGGTGAATCTATATTCAATTATATCAAAGAATAAATTATGCATGCACTAGTTTTATTCTACCCAGACTACACAAAGGAATTCATCATGTATAGTTATGCTTCCGAGCATACACTTTTTGTAATTTTGGTGCAACAAAATAGTGAGGGGATTGAATCCCCTATTGCATTCATGAGTTTTCCATTAAAGTCTCATGAGTTGTACTCTCCAATGCAAAAACATTTTATTTTTTTTGGTTAAGGAAGTGAATCATTTTTGGTTCTACATACTTAACTCCTATGTTAGTGCACTAGTGTTAAATCCTACAATCAAGTCAATCTTGACATAGAAAGAGTTTGGTACCAAACGAGGAAATTGGATTGAAAAAACTCAAGATAATGACATGGGGATAAAGCCCACCAAATTGGTGCATGAGAGGGTTTTGTGTCAACTTATAGCAAACAACAAGCGAGATGAAGTATCCAAATATGAAGAGGTAAGCACCGAAGATGTTCCTACTATTCTATTCATTAGTACAACTAACAAATGGCATTCCAACATTGCTTACTTTCTCACATATGGGGAATGTCCAGAGCATTTGAAAGATAAAGAGGAGAGGACGGTAAATCTCAAGGCTAGAAATTTTGTCTTGTGGGACAACAGTTTGTACACGAGGGCTCCTGATGGCCCTTTTCTACACTGCATTGATAAGGCTCAACAAAGCAAGTTGTTGGAGTCTTTTCACAACTTGGCATGCAACGAACATTTCTTTGCACCAATGACAACTCATAAAATATTTTGAGCTAAGTACTACTGACCTACACTATTTTAGGACATGTAAAAATGGGTACATAGGTGTGAACTATGTCAATAGTTTGTAGGGAATCCTAAGTTGGTTGGCCTTCCCCTAAAGTTGGTCATCATTGAAGAACCCTTCCAGCAATGGGGTATTGAATTCATTGAAATCGTCAATCTGCCTTCCAGTGTGGGACACAACTATGTCCTCACAACCACTAATTACTTCACCAAGTGGGTGGAGGCTATTTTGGTGAAGCATGCTACTTTAGAGGTGGTGTGCAATTTACTAAAATAAAACATCATTTCCTAGTTTGATGTTATGAACAAAAGAGTAGCAAATAATGCTACTTCATTCTTGTCAATTGAAATTACCAAATTTTGTTTTGATAATGGGATCACATTGTTACATTCTTCAGACTATTACCCTCAAGGTAATGGTTACACAGAATCCAACAATAAGAACTTGGTTAGTATCATTCAAAAGTTGGTAGATGAGAACTAGAGATGATGGCACAAGGTGTTGTATGATGCTTTGTGGGTAAATAGAATCACCCCAAAATGGGTAATAGGTATGTCACCTTTCCAACTCCTATATGGGTTGAATACAAAAATTCCAATAACTTTGGAATTGCCTGCACTAAAATTGGCTAATTCCATAGAAGATGAGACATTTAACAATGCTATGGATAAACACATCATGTTCCTCTCTAAATTGGAAGAGAAGCATGTTCAAGTGGTGAACCATATTTTGGAACACCAAGATCAAGTCAAAAAGAATTTTGAAAAGAAAGAAAAGTATCAAGATTTCTAGGTTGGAGATCTAGTTCTCTTGTGGAACAAGAGAAGAGAGCCCAAAGGTATGCATAGGAAGTTTGGTTCACTGTGGAGAGGACCTTTCAAGATTCACCAGCTTTGTGGTGAAAACAATTTCTTTCTCACATACCAAGATGGCACTCCATTTTCACTACCACACAGTGGACAACATCTAAAGCACTTCACTCAGTGAAGTGACAGATGAATTATGTAAATACTTGTATAATTTTTGTGTCTTTTTTCTTTTTGAATCTTTTTGTTTTGTCATCTAAATCTACACCCAATGGATGGAAAAAGGTTCTTAGAGACTAGGACTCTTCTCCCTTTTATCCTTCCAAAGAGTGATTTAAGGAAGCTCCCCAGTTAGAGCCAACCGTTATCCTTGAATTCAGTTGAGCTTAATTAGTGGGATAACCCTTATGAAACTTGTTCAATTCGTAGTCCACACACTCTAAGCATGCAACATGAGGTAGATCTTTCTTTCCCTCATACATGGTTTCCTAGCCTCATAATGCAATTTTGAGGATTAAACCTTTTTTCGTTTCGTCAAAATTTCCATTTTAGACCAAGATGTAAAAAAAAAAATTTCAAGTTAGAATTGTTTTTTCCCTTACAGGAGCATTGAAATTTAGTTCCCTTGCAAGGAAAATGAAAACACAAAATAAAAGTGCAAGGTCAGTGTTCTTCAATGAACCTACATATCATTCACCTATTAAGGTTACTATGGTGTTGAATTTCCTCACCCCTACAATTTCAAGTTCCACACGAGTTGCATTTATGAACGGGTTTAATGACATTTAAAATGGTTTTTAATCAATTTATCCCCTTGGAATTTTCATTTTTTATGTTTTGTTTTTATTGCTCATGATCGTTTGTCTCTTCTTAGATTCTAGGTTCAAAGTTCTCACAGGATTTCAAGCATATTTCTAGGGTTTGTGCTAGTTTTCATTGTTCTTCCTTCTTTTTGGTTTCTTGTGCATGCTTTCCAATATTTTCTCATTTGCATTCTCACAAGGACATATTCACTTTCCAGTTACTCTCCAAATGTCAGATCCCGCTCCAATCAAGGGAAACACAATGAAGTTTAAATATCAAGGTGTGTTTGTAGATACATTAGTCTCATCAAATATAGATGAGATCAAAGACACTGAAATTGGGCATGTTGATATGTCTGAGTTTGTAACAAGGACTTAGAAGCAACCGTTAGATGATGGAATGAGGTGCATAGTGCAAAGTAACATTCAAATGGTGGATTTTTTTTTGTTGTGGCACATAACCCAAAATTTATCCTTTAAGCTACTTCTCATTACAATAGAAATGTCAGAAGTGTCACATATTCCAATGGAGATGTATTCATAAGGTTAGATGCAAAATTTCTTGACAAAGCTTTCACATGCACCAACATTGACAGGTATGCAAAAAAAACCAAGGAATTTGCACAAGAAGAGTATGATAAACATCTAAATTCTGCTAAGAGGCTGATTAACAACAAATGGTTGAAGGGTCCTTGACAAACTGTCTCAAGATGGCCCAAGAGTTTCCCTCAAAGTGATTTCATTGAAGAGGTGAATGATTTGATCACTCTTCTTAGTAGAGTGCAAGGTTTTCTTGCCTCATCTACATTTGAAGACTGGTTGTACTTATATATCAAGATCATAAAGAGGGGAAAGAAACAAATATTTTAGGGCTAGTAGATTAGTGATGCCATTCATGATCAATTGGCCAAAGTGCATACAACACAAAATTTCTACATGACATCCTACTTGGTGTATGATGTTGTAGCTACAAGAAATTTTCCTAGGTTGATGACAAAATCTAACAAAAGGGTGACTCCAAGCTATAATTATTTTCTACAGATTACTCTTTATAGGAGCATTCACCATTTCCAAAGGGTAAATGATGCATTATTTTCTCCATTTTTGTGTGCATTTAATCTTGCATTGGAAATAAAGTGTCAGATGAGGCTTGGGTAGTGGTAAATAAGTATGGTTTCCTCTAACTGTAATTCCCCACTTTAACATATTTGAGAGTTGGTTGTTTCATGGGATATTGATGCATTCTCCCGCAATACCCCAACTACAAAATTGTCTTGATGGAATTGTGTAGATAGATAATTTTAGTTCATAGCAAATATATGGAGTCCCACAAGCAAGGATTCAAGTTTCCATTGATAATTGGTAGGTATTCCATTCAAACCTATCTGAAATCCAAAGTCGTTGAATCTAAAATGCAGTTAGTCAGATTGAAAATGTTCAAGAAAAGGCTAGATTTTGATTACCAAGGTTTGAAGCATCAAATAAAGAAAACACTTGTTCATGTACATAGAATTGAGGATATTTGGGATGACTATAGGATGGAGGAAGAAATAAAAAATTTGGATTACTAGAGGCTCAAATTGGAACAAATTGAAGAGCTATATTTAGCTGATATTCCTAAGGTAATGGAAGATGATGGTGAATTCTTAGATCCCACCTATGAGAGGAACAACATTGTAGGATCTCCTTTATCCCCCATTCAGTGGTCACAAAAGGAGGTAACTTCAATTTGAGAAATTTTTGAACCAATTCTTGCTAACACTAATGTATGGTTAGAATAAAAGGGAATTCAATTGAAAAAATTTCTCACTGGGTTAGAGGAGGAGTCACAAGATCTTGCAAGTAAGAAATCTGAATTGAGGATGAAGAATAAGAACAATGTTCCTAGTTCTAGCGGGCCCTTTAAGCCCAAGATTAAGTTTGTTGTTAAAGGTGGTAAGAAGAAAAGAAAAGAAGCCATAGAAGGGCCATCTATTGAAGGACAAGAGGAATCTGTTCAGGATGAGAGGCAAATAGAGGAAGGAAAACATGAAGAATCAGAAATGTCTCTTAATGAGAACATTTTTGAAGAACCACCTATCACATCTTCTCCCATTTCTACTAATGTACCACACCCCACTCCTCTTGCTACAATAGTTGATCAACCCCTTCCATCTGCTACAATCACTCTTGTAGTCGCTATCAATGTTCCTCCCACGGTGTCAGTCCAATCCATACATTCATCCCCTTTAGGGTCTATCTTTGAAAGTCCCAAACAAGGTTTGGACAATGTGTTAGGATCACCTATGTCTCTACCTAGTTTTTCATCACCATCATTTGACATAACTTCTCATTCTGACTTAGAACATGAAACATCAAAAAATGGGTTCACCAAAATGAGTGAAGAAGATGATGAACCACAATTTTTCTAAGGGATATTTCACTCAATTATGAGGGCTAAAATGTATAAATAATAATAATAAATCTCTCCTAACTATTATAACAACAATGAGGGAGGTTTTAAGAGGATAAAACAATGTGTACCTATTTGGGAAATTAATGTTTCAGGGCCCACTAAGGACTCATTCTCCCAAGGTGGAAAATGGGGTCCCTGTTAGGGTTTCTGGAAAGTGCTTTCTAGGTTTTTTTATATTAGTCTACAACTCCATATTTCAAATGTTCATTTCTTTAGGCCTCACTAAGGACTCATTCGGCCTTAGTGTAAAATGGGTCCTATTAGGGTTTCAAAAAATTGAATTCTCGATTATGTTCTTCAATGTTTGCACTTCCAGCTCCTTGGTGCTCAGCTCCCGAAAGTCAGAAATAAATTTTATAGAGCTCTTTTTGTAAGCTTGCAATGTAGATGGAAAATTTACAAGTTGACAACTTTGACAATTTTACTCCAATCTTGTTCTCCACTTTATCTGTAACCTGGAAACCTGGAAACACACATCAAAGAGGAGAAAAACTTGTTGATTGTTAGAGGATAGGGGTTTTCCTTGGTCAAACCCCATTTAGGTAATTAAACCTTATGATGAAATAATGAAATAGAAGCATGAAACATGAAATGTGAAATTATGATACCTTGGATGATGTCTTGGAATGCAAATCTACAAACTAACATGAAGTGGCAATGTAGAATATAGATCTTGATCTTGAATTAGATGTGAAACAATGCTTGCAAATGGATCATCAATACTACATCAACACACATTAGCTCAACCACATGTTTGATGCACTATGCCTTTGACATGATGATACGACCTTGAATTGCTGCAATAAAACCTTGATAATATACCTTCAAAGTCCTTTGAAATTCTCTTGAAGTGATCTATAATTCTCTTGTTCTTGATCTCATAAAGTTTTTAGGATTTCTTAGATGAAACTATGTGAATTAGCCTTATATTTATACTAAATCTAAGGATTAACCCTGAAATTCAAATAAACCAAGCCAACATCAAATCTAGGATTGAAAATAATTAAAATCTCACCACAAATAAATTCAAAAAGGGGTGTCCTAAGTGAGGAGGACCCATTCACCACCTTGGGTGAATGGATCCTAGCACATTTTCCTAGGACCAAGATTTGGGGGGATGAAATAACATCAAAAACCCATTTCAAATATGTGAAGAAAGGGGTATCCTATGTTAGGAGGACCCATTCGCCACCTTGGGTGAATGGGTCCTAGCACATATTTCTAGGACTCCAATTTTGCAAAGTTAAATGTCATGCAATATCATTAATGGGTTTCGGGATAGATCCTTGAAAAATGCAATTAATAATGCTTAGATTTGAATTAAAGGGCCAATTAACCTCAATTAACAACAATTAATTAATGAAACCCTAGATTTATATGAAATTTTAAGAAAACACTTCACAACACCCTAAATAAGGCATACATTAACTACATTTTATCTTTAAAAAGGGCCCTAGACTCAATGTGAATGTGTAAAACACATTACAACACTAAATAAAGGCAAAAATAGGTTCATTTGTCATTAATTATTACCAAATGTAGGAAAAAGGGATACTTTTTTTTATTAATACATTTTTCCCCCATGACAAACTCACACTAAAGTAGACATTCAAGAAACTTAAGTATGCAACAATAACAAAGACACATAGTCATACCCTTTAGAGGCCAAGAAAAAAAAAGAAAAACAAAGGATCAAGCCTCCCATACCATATTGAAATTGTCCTCCTGACAACTTTGATAAGGCACCACAATGATATACTTTTGAATAATTTTCAATGTTATATCTATAAGTTTTTTTTAAAGGGGATTTTTATTTGTTCATGTAAGGTATTCTTCTTAGGGAACATCATCTCTAATGTCTCCAAGAGAGGACAAGTCAAAGAGTATCAAATTTCCACTTACTGGATGTTGCTTGCTTTGCATCATACCACTAAGGGAGATTGTATGCTTAGAAATATCACACTCTTGGAGGAAATCAAACCCAATGGCATGACCAAGAAAAGGACACGTTACAAGAAAAAAGAAAAACATGCCATGTAATATACCGAAAGATGTCATCGATGTATGCCCCCACTTTAAAGCAATTTCTAACACCATTACTATGAGAAATTTCTTTAAAGTAGCCAATTTTTTCTCCTAACACATGAGAGCTTTCCTCAAAAAACCCTATGCCAAGTCATATGTTTTCAACATAAAGCTACACCTTGAACAAGGAGGGAAGGGGTTGCCCCCAAAATGCAACAACTAAAGATAAATCAGTATGTCACATGTGAGCCAACTTAAGGCATGTCATCCACATCCCAAGCTTACTCTTATATGTAGATGGAAGGTGGTCAACTAGCCAAAAGAGACAATGACAAGTTCCATACGAGGATAAAGCTACCTAACCCCTTGCCCTCACTAAGTGAAAGATAAGGGTAAGCCAGGATGATTGATGAAAAACTTGGAAAACAATATTAATTATAGGAACTAGGTGTTTCAACACAAGGAAGAGCACCACAACCCTTAATATGTTGAATTTTATTACCCAAAGCCTTACATTCATTAGTAGAATGACCATGAACTCTATGACATGCACATAATTAAATCTTGTAGTAAAATTTATTTTGTGTTCTTGGAGGGAGAGATATCAAATGATCTTGAAGGAGTCTCAACAAGATACTTTCTTGATCAACAATAGAGAATGCTCCTTTATTTTACAACAAAGATATCTCGTGCTTAGTACAAGATGTCATACTTACACAAGACTATTTAGATTGCAATATTTTTTATCTCCTTGAAAGGAGGGTGTAAAATCTAACAAATTCCAATTGTTACTAATACATTTCCTAGGAGTTCTTTGTGTGATGACATTAATGTTAAGCGAAGACTTCTTTGTTTCTTTAGTTTCTTTCGAAGGAAAATAACCAAGAGCACTAGTGTCTATCGATTCAAGATACATTAATGTTAAAGTGAGCTTAGAAGAATCCTTTGTAAGAGTTTTGATATTAATTTAAGGCTTGTTTGTTTCTTTCGAGGGACAATAACCAAGACCATTAGTCGTTTCTTGCATGTTAGGCTCTATAGGGACACATATACCTTTTTCTCTAGCACCACATCCTTTTCCACTATACCCAAGTTGTTTCATAACAATAACCAAGACCATTAGTCGTTTCTTGCATGTTAGGCTCTATAGGGACACATATACCTTTTTCTCTAGCACCACATCCTTTTCCACTATACCCAAGTTGTTTCATAAGTTCATAACCTCTTCCATAAATCTTTTTCATTTATTTATGATTTAGTGGTTGTTCATAATCAATTTCATCATTTTTTTTTGTGTAATTTATTTGATCTTCTAAAGTATTTGAGGTGGATGCTTTCAAATTTAATGTTGTATTTTGTGTCGGCATTACCGCTTTTTCTTTTCCTTTTTAGAATCTTTGTTGATGATCGTGTATTTGCCCATGAATGCAGGTGTGAAATTTAAGGAACACCAATCAGCTTCCAATAGCTTAGTGACTTCATCAATTTTCTTCTTGCATTCTTCCTTTGTGATTTTCACTTTTTCTTCTTGTTTCAATACTTCCAAAGGGTCTCGTCCTTCTCTCTCATCAATTAGAAAACTTTTAGGTTGAGGATCAGCCTTAAGTGTGTAAACTTTGTTTTTGTAGACATACTTCATGACACGATACAAAGTAGAAGGCACACCACTCATTTCATGAATCTAAGGTATTCCTAACAGGGCATTGTAAGAAAGATCGTTAGGCATAACATGGACTAGAGTTTGTAATGTTAATTTCCCAAATTTAATTGGTAATGTGATGACTCTCAGCAGTTGTTTTCCTATATTATCAAATCCACGGATAGATAAAGAATTGGGTTTAATATCGCTTCTACTCATTTTCATATTTTCTAAAAGGCTCACACTACACACATTCAAGGTCGAACCATTGTTAACAAGGGTTCATTTTATCATGATTTTCTTAACATAGACTATAATATTGAAATCTTCATTTCACTTTTGAATTTCTAAGGAAGGTAACTCTCTTTGGTGAAAAACAATATCTAATTTCATCTTATTCATTCCTTGAACTATCACTGCAACATTGTTTGAACTAGTGTTAGGAGGAACCATAAATTGATTCAAGGCCATTTGAAGCATTCTATGATAATTAGGTGAGGTTTGAATAAGATCCCATAGGGATATCTTAGTAGGAGTATTCTTAAGTTGTTCAATAAGATTATATTCCTTTCCATTGTTCATAGGTAAACGAGGAGTGCTAGCCAAGATAAGGTTAGGCAAAGGTTATGAAACAAGAGTTGTTTGTTGTTACCTATTTTTCCTTGTATTGTAGGTATGTGTAATGGTATTATAATTGGTTTGTTGTGAAACATTACCATCGTCAAGTGAAAGCGTGTTTGTGGGTGGTTCAAGGATAAACACGAGTTTGTTTTGAACTTGTGGTTTTTGTGAGGGTGGGTAAAGAATTAGTAGATTCTTAGGATGTACTATAGGGTATTTAGGAGGTCCAATAATCAAGGGGGGTCTAATGGAAACTTGTGCATTCATAACCTCAACAATTTCGGTTTGATGTATTTTTAATAAGGGGAGTCTAGTGTCATCTTTTCACCATCATCTAAGGAAGTCACATCACTATTATTAGTGTTTTCATTTTCTTCCACCATGATATCTTCCCTAGTAGGAGAGTTTTTAGGAGAGCTATAAACTATATGTTCATGACATTGAATGTTTGGTTCTTCTAAAATAAATTCATCACAAGTAGTGGAGATGGCATTCACTTTTTCAATATTGGTTTTCCTAGTAGGAGAGATAAGGGAAGATAGACAAATAAGACTCTCATAACTCACATTGGTTTGATCTTCTAACACCAAAATATCTTCATCACAAATAGGAGAGATATTAGGAGAAGACCAAATTTGATTGTCATGATTATCCACCATTGTATTCTCTTTCACTAAAGCATTCTTATAAGTGTGAGGGATGGAATTTTTCTTAGCATGTTTAGAAAGGTAGGATACTAACATTGTTTGACCAAAAATGAAAAGTACTTCTAGCCATCTTATGCAATGCTTTAAAAATATAAAAATGTATATCCAAAGATGAAGAGTACTCTTATCCAATTTATGCAAAGCTTTAAGAATGAAAACAATGTGTATCCAAAAATGAAAAGCACTTTTATCAAACTTATGCAAAGCTTTATGAATGTAAGCATTGTGTATGCAAAAGTAAAAAGTAATTTGATCCATATTATGAAATGTTTCAAAAATGTAAACATTTTCAGATTTTCAGACTTAAAACAAGGTAATTTTTTGATTAAACTATGCAATAGACTAAAAATGAATTGTTGTAAATGCCATTTTTAAATTTTAACAATACCCTAAATGAAGAAAATTGAGCTAGATTCAATGAATTTAATGAAATAGAAAACCAAAAAAATTGAAATAAAAATAGAAGCCTAAAATAGAGATTTCAGATTCTGGAAATTCATATCAGCACCTGATCAGGGACTCATTCGCCTTTAGTGGCGAATGGGTCCTGGATGAGGATTTTTGAGATGTTTTTACTGATTTTTAAGTGTTTTTTAATGAGTTTGAAATGCTAGAAAATGTAGGTCAAGCTTGATCAGGGACTCATTCACCCCAAGTGGCAAATGGGTCCTAGATTAGGGCTTTTAAACTACTTTTGATTGAATTTTATGCTTTTTTCAATGTCTTTCAATTTGAGGTTTGTAACAATAACCTTTAGTTTCAGATTTTCTGGAAATGAAATATGAAATGCAAGTTTGAAAAGGTGAGAAATTGATGAATGTAAAGACCTAATTTGAAGTGTAATTTTGTTTTGGTTTTCAAGTGTAAATGTATGTAACCTAAATGATATGCAAGATGAATTTTTTTTGTATTTTTCATAGTTAGAGAATGTAAAACCATGCAATTCTAAACCCTATATGAGATGCAAGTTTGAATGCAAAATAGAAAACCCTAAATGAGATCTAATTGAATGTGAATAAATGCAAATGAATGCAAGAAAAGTCTCCAAAATCAAAAAAATACAATATTCAATAGGTCAGGTTCACCATTATGTTTTGATTAAAGGTAAAAAACGGGTTTTGAAGGGGCCTGACACCCTTTACAACAAAAGAAGTTGAATTGAAAGATAAAGACAACTAAAGCATATCAGCCCAACCCCAACAAGACCACAAAAAAAAGTAGGATGCCAACCAATAACATTACATATTGTAGACATCTAAATTTGACCATTGCCACATGGTCAAAATCGTCTACTCTATTCATCTATTTCATTAATAATGATTAAATAATTTATTTAATCAATATTCCATTTTCTGCCTAAGGTTCCTAAAGTATGTAATTAAATAATTAAATACTTTACCTTACACCTTTTATTCTCTAAATTAAATAAATATGTCAATTTATTTAATTTAGTCACTTAACCTTTTGATTAAAAATCAATTTTTAATTCCTCATTTTCTCTCTCCTTGTCACATCCTCCATAATCCTCTTCTAATCTGGATTAAATAAATTAATCCATGATTTGGATGTGCACCACTTAATCAATATTAGTATCACATCCTCCATAATCTCCCACTTGCTTCTAATCTTTCATTAATTATTCTAATCTTGTGTTTGCACAACCTTAATCAAGGTCATTAGCCACATTTAGCATGCCTTTTTAAGTCAACCTTTTCGTTTTCCTTTCTTGGCCTTGACTCTCTTTCCCATGTGAATGTTTAATTCACATTTATTCACCCTAGGCCCCTCTCTTCCCCATGTGAATTTTTAATTCACATTTTATCCTTCCAAGGCTTACTTTATCCCCATGCAAGTTCTAGAAAATTTGACTTGTCATTTCACATCTGCCAAAGACTTCTAGAACTTTAGACTTGTCACATCACTCACATGTGGAAAATCCCCACCTTTTTGGAAACTCTCTCTTATCCATTAGATTATCTCAAGCATGTGAATTTTTAATTCACATTTAATTCTCCAACCACCTTCCCATTCCCTATGGATATTTTTGAGGAATTATAAAATTCCTCAAATGTCTTTTTCACTCTCATTTGGGGACAAGAAGTTCCTTTTTGAGGAAATCTTCTCATCCCCCAAGGTACCTACAAGGTACTTGTCCTTCCTCCACATCATCTTATCTTAATCCATCTCACATTCCACATGTCAAGATGTGAGGACTTGTGAGTCCTCAACTCACCATAACCCTCCATCTTGAACTTGTTGGTTTAATCTCAACCGTTGAATTCTCTAGAGAATTCAAATTTCTCTATAAATACCCCTCTCTTCTCTCATTTGAGGGAGACTTAGCCATTTGCACCCTTATGCTACCAAATTGTTCATTCAACTTGCAAGAATTTAGCCTAGCCATTTAGCCATTAGAACTTGCATTGATCATATTGCACACCTTGCATACACCATTTCAATAGCCATCTAAGGAGCACACAATCTTTCCAACATCAAGGGCCAACCAAGGAATTTTTAGCAAAGAAGGTATAATCAATTGTCTTTTTTTTGTTATCTTATTTATTTGCATTATCATTCCTTAGGATAATCTTGAGGTGTATCTTTTGTGTTCTTCCATTAGTGCATAATAGTTAGATTTGCATTTTAGAATAGGGTAGACATTTAAGGGATCACATTTTTGGCACGCCCGGTTTGATTGCCTATCCGTTTTTACCATCATCCTTTCCCTACATCATCTTGAACTTTTTGATGGGGACCTACATGATAGAACACATGTTAATGTCTCCCTGGATACATATGTCAACCTTATGGGCTTGGGGGAAGATGACCACTCTAGTCGCAAAAGTAAAAACAAGAAAAATAAAAAATGGTCATCTAGTGAAAACCTTTCTAAGGTGCTTCTTGACCTAGAAAAAGTAAAAATAAAGGATGCATCTGACAATAAAAACCTTAATGAGGCACTAGAGGATGGATATGTTCATCTTCCCCTTGTGGGAACTCTATTGTCTACACGATCATTCATTTTGATCGAAGAAAATCAAGAAGTCAATCTAGGCATTGTAGAAACCCCGAAGATCACCTATGTAGCCAAATCATTATTAGAAAAAGAATATGTTGTTATCACCTAGCTTCTCAAAGATGGAATCATCAAATTTTCTTGGTCATACTCAGACATGCTTGGATTGGACCCTGCTCTAGTAGTTCACCATCTAGATGTTTGCCCAGACGCCAAACTTGTCAAGTAGAAAATTAGAAAGATGCATCCACAGGTAGCCCTATTAGTTAAGAAATAATTGGAGAAATTAATAGATGCTAGCTTCATCAAACCCATTGATTATTCTGACTGGATCTCAAACATAGTGCTTGTCACTAAACCTAATGGTGACATTAGGATTTGTATAGATTTCTGGGATCTCAACAAAGCCTGTCCAAAAGATGACTTCCCATTACCCAATATCGACATGTTCGTCGACATCACTGTAGGACATGAGATGTTATCCCTTATGGATGGATTCTCTAGCTACAATCAGATTCAAATTGCACCTGAATACCAACACAAGACCTCTTTTACAATGCCTTGGGGTATCTTTTGTTAAAATTTTATGCCCTTTTGTCTCAAGAATGTGAGAGCAACATATCAACAAGAAATGACTGCTATATTCCATGACCTCATCCACATTATCATGGAAGATTATGTTGATGATTTTCTAGGAAAATCCAAAACCAGAGCAGAGCACCTTGCCATTCTGAAAAGGATCTTTGAACGATTGGAATAGTACAAGCTAAGATTGAATCCCAAAAAATGTGTGTTTGGTGTCACGTCAGGTGAATTGTTGGGCTTCATAGTCTCCCGAAGGGGAATCGAGGTTGATCCTACCAAGGTCAAAGCTATCATGGAAATTCATCCCCCTCGAAACCTGAAACAATTAAGGAGCCTTCAAGGAAAGCTACAATATATCCGTTGATTTATAGCCCAGCTTGTAGATAAATGCCAGTCATTTGCCCACCTTTTGAAGAAAAACTCCACCTTCAAATGGATTCAATAGTGTTAGTTGGGTTTTGATAAGATCAAAGAGTAATTGGCCCACCCACCAGTCTTGATGCCACCTATTCCAGGGAATCCCCTCTTGTTATACATCTCTGCCACTTCAGTTGCACTAGGGGCACTCTGGCACAACATGACGAGTTTGCAAAGGAGCGAGCAATCTATTACATCAACCGAACAATGGTCGGTTATGAATTGAATTATTCATCAATGGAAAAAGCATGCCTCACCATGGTCTTTAGTACAGAGAAACTCAGATATTATATGCTCAACCATCTTGTCAAACTAATAGTAAAAATTGATCCATTGAAATATTTGTTATCCAGAACCACCTTAACTGGCTAAATGGCCAAGTGGGTCATGCTCCTAAGAAAATTTGATATAGAATATGTGGATTGAAAATCCATAAAAGGACAAGTTATAGTTGATCAGTTGGTTGATGCACCCCTGGTAGACACTTACCCTTTGGTCACCGAATTCCCATATGAAGAAGTCTTTGTCGTAGCATAAGTACCCACCTGGATATTATTCTTCAATGGTTCCTACACTCATAATGGATCAGGGGCAAGAATTATGTTTTTTACCCCTCAAGGTGATTACATCCCGAAGTCATTCAGGTTAGCATTCCCATGCGCCAATAACATAGCTAAGTATGAAGCCCTCCTCACGAGACTCTAAATGGAAAAATAGTGGCACATAACTCACTTAAGAGTCTTCGGCAATTCCTTATTGGTCATTAAACAGGTTAATGATGAGTTCCTAAAAAAAGATGACAAGCTACTTCCCTACAAGAACATGGTGGATGACTTTAAGAAGAATTTCACCTACATCCAATTTGATCAAATTCCTAGGGTACAAAATAAAGCTACTGATGACATGGCTACTATTGGCTCCCTGATCGACATGCCCAAGGATCAAACAGAATGTGAGTTCCTCATTGAACAACTCTTAATCCCAACATATGATATCCATGAGACTGAAATGGTGAGTGACATCGTGGGTCCCACTTCCCCTTGGTATCAAGATATTTATGCTTACCTGCATGATAACATTCTACCCCCAAACCTTACCTGAAACCAATGCAAATCCTTTATCCAATGATCATACTGATATGTCATTATTGTTGATACACTTTATCATCGTGGATATGATGGAACCCTCCTTAGGTGTCTCGATGAGACCGAATCCCATAGTACCCTAACGGAAGTACACAATGGTATTTGTGGGGCCCATTCAAATGGTATGGCTTTAGCTAAAAGGATTCTTTGAGCTAGATATTAGTGGCCTATGCTAGAACATGACGCCTGCGAGTTTGTAAAGAAATTCCTACCATGTCAGCAACATGCAGATCTAATTCATGCCCCGACACAAGACCTACAGCCTTTGGTGGCACCATGGCCCTTCTCTCAATGGGGTTTTGACTTATTCGACAAGATCTATCCCCCATCCTCTAATGTTCATACATTCATCATCACCACAATTAAGTACTTTACTAAGTGGGTGGAATCATTGCCACTCTCACAAATAACGGGTACTCAAATTTCCAAGTTCATTCTCTACCACATCCTCTGTCGATACGACATACCCTCTACCATCATTTCCGATAATGGAAAGCCTTTCAAAAACCAAGCCATGAAGCACCTTTGTGATACTTTTCATATACATCATTGGTCCACACCCTATTACCCCCAGGTTAATGGTTAGGAAGAAGCAACCAACAAGACCCTCATCCGCATCCTCAAAAAGGTTGTCAATAATACTGGTCAAGATTGGCACCTACACATCCACCCCGCCCTCTGGTCATGTCGCACCTCCATCCATACCCCTACCAGTGCCACTCTGTATTCTCTTATCTATGGAGCCGAAGCCATCTTTCTAATTGAGGTCAAAATTCCATCACTAAGAATCTCATTGAAAAATCTTATCACTGAGGAAGACGCTCAAGTTGCTAGACTCAGCCAGTTGGAGCTATTAGATGAAAGATAGATTAAAGCCTATGATCACCTCCAAGCCTACCAAAAAAAACTCAAACACAGATACAAAAAAGAAGGTTCACCCTCATCAATTTAATGTTGGTGACCTTGTCCTTAAAGAAAATCAGCGCACCCAGCAGGACCGCAATAAGAAAGGCAAGTTTGAAGCAAACTAGTTAGGTCCTTATATCATCATTGCAAAGTATGGGTGTGAGGCATAAAAAAATTCCACTCTTGAAGGAGAGCCCCTAAAGGAGCCTATTAACATCATGCACCTCAAAAGAATCTACACCTAGATCTATTGAGATATTCTATCCTACCAGAAAAATACAAAAACATCAAAAAATAAAAAAATACAAAAATACAAAAATACCAAAAAAATAAATAAATAAAAATATAGTAAAAAGAAATAATTCATCCTATGGTAAAAACCACCCTCGGTGGCACCTTGGATGGGTATGGATGGTGAAAACCTAGCAACAAGCGCCTTTCGTATAAGAACATAATCATTATCTACCTCATGCCCTGGTTACTTTATGATTCATACATCAGCTCCTCGATCCCCCTCATCATATCAGTCCTATCCTCCCATCCGCTTCCATCCCCTGGCCACTTGGTATATTTTTATTGAGAATTGGACGAATATCATCTGCTATCTGACATCTTGAGCTTTTACCCTAATCTGAGCCTATGTCATCTTGATGTTTTAATCATCTCCATTTGGTGTCATTCTTGGTTTTCCTGAACTACGTTGCCCCTGCGCTTTCACATAGGCAAGGTCGATCACTTGATCTGCCCCTAAGGCTTTGTCCTGTGTCTATCATCTATTGTTATTTGTCCTTGTCTTTGGAAAACTATGTTGCCCCTGCACTTTCACGTAGGAAAGGCCGATCACTTGATCCACCCCCGGGGCACTTTGTCCTCCATCATCTGTCACCATTTTTCCGCTTTCCAACCTTAATCATAGTCGGTCTTTCATCCTTGTCAAACTACATTGCCCCTACGCTTTCATGTAGGCAAGGTTGGTCATTTGATCCACCCCTGAGGCACCTTGATGCTTTTTTGATGGTCGTCCATCATCTGTCCTCAGCTTCCCCTTTTCCTTTTTTGCCATAGTCGGTCGTCCTTTATCTTTTCCAAACTACATTGCCCCTGCACTTCCATGTAGGCAAGGTTGATCTTTTGATCTGCCCCCGGGGCTTGTGTTTGTTCTATCTTGGTCATCCATCAGTTTCCATCAATGCACTTTCCGCTCTTGTCCATGGTCTTTTCTTGAACTACGAGGGCTTTGTGCTTTCACGTAGGCAAGGTTGATCTTTGATCAGCCCTCGAGCCCCTAGGTCTTTAGGGTATGTCAATTCTCTTATCATCTTGTTGTCAAGCATGTCCCTATCATTGCTGATTTTTCACAAACAAGATCTTCTAGTGTCAAGAAATCTGATTGATGGCAAACATCCTGCATCATCTAGGTCATTTTAGTTTAGTATCCCTCATCGGTCTTAATAGGATGCATCCTTCCTAACAGACCACATCAAACCCATCCATGCTTATGATCTTATGGGAAAGGACGTTTGAAATTTATCATGATCTTTTGATTCTTTTGGATTTTGTTTCTCATTTGAGCTCCCTATCATCACTTTTCATGGTCTCGGTGATCCATCATATCATGGTGTGCTTTGACTAGTCAACATAGGGGCATCTCTTGATCGTTTATTGTTGTTCTTTGTTGGGTTGTCCCACATGGTACCCACCAGGATTCTTCCTAGATTTTTTGTTATGTGGGTACATCCCTTCGTGCTTGTGGTTATCCTAATACCTGGCCTGACCAAAGTCTTTGTTACTTTGGGGTATTGGGATAACCTTGTTTGTTGTGTTTTTTTCTTGCATTAGACACTTATTCTCCTTGGTTTTATCTACCATGGTCATTGGTGTCTTATGCTATAGAAAAAATCAATGCTTTGAAAGATGGAAAATTGCATTCATGTTGCATTTCATTTCATTGCATATCCCCTTCATCTATTCTCATTCCTAACCTTTGACTCATGATTTCGGTTGTGCAAACTATGATTCCTTCCTACTTTATTTTCTTCTCAGGATACTAATGGTTCTTGACAGGTGCAATATCACACCCACAATATGACTATCATCTACCTACATTCCCATCCTAGTCCTCATTGATACAAGTATGTTTGCATTGTATTTAGTGTGTCAATTCATTTTCCATCCATATTGCATAAGTTCATTAGGTTAAGTATCTTAGGTTCATTTATCCATATATTTCCATAATCACATTCATACATGCATCACCATCTGCAAATACATTGTTAGATCCATACTAATTACATCATATACACAACAACATTTTCATACATAAATAGTCAACATCATGCATCATCACATCACCTATGAACGCATAAATAAATCATTAACATAATGCATAGTAAAAGCATCCACATAAACATAAATCATCATATACATGTGTACATATTACATCATCTATCATAAGAACATAAATATATACCCATATGCATAACATAAATCATCCATCACATAAACATAACGCATAATGTCCATGAGGACTATCGCATATCATGATCAAAATCATACAATGTCCATCTCATCATAATATCCAGAACATAATCACATACATATCATCCTCAAATAAGTAGCACAATCCAAGGATGTAGATCACATCCACTCCTTGCTAATATGTGTTAAATCTCCATCCTGTACTTGTCAAAAACCTGATATCCTGTCACCTGCTCCTTGAGCTTCCCACATTTGATCTCTAAAGACAATCAAGCACTAGTCCTCTATGTGTCAGAGTCCCCTAAGAATCATGACCAGGAGTCCCCTGATAACCACCAAAGCATGGAGGAGTTGGCTGAAAGTTGCTATACCCTCTGGTATGCATCCCTAAAGACTGAGATGGTGCCGACGACTGAGGTACCTGCCTGACATAGCATGCTATGTGTTGCACTGGATTTGGAACTTCCTTCTCATAAGCACACCTCTAGTAGGTCGAATCCTACATGTAATCATCTCTCTTTCCAACCTGATATCTAGCGGCATTCTGCTCATGCTTGTATCTATCTCACTCTTTTGCTAATAGCTCGTTGCTCCTTCTCCCATGCCTCCTGCACTGTCATTAGTAATTGTACCTGCTCTATGGCCCTCTCCCTTTGTGCCTGTATAGTATGTAATTGTGCTTACAATCCTTGTATAACTAACTTTGTACCATCCCCATCACCCTGCACTATCTGTGACTGACTTTGTGCTACATCTCTCTTAGCACTCTCTGCTTGAGCCACTACTACATCTCTCTAAAACTGTAAGATCTGAACTTGTCTCTATGTATCATCTCTCTCCCCCTGTATCACCTGCACCTGTATCTATGCACTATCTCTCTCCTCTTGGAGGGCTTGTACATCTGCATACACTGTGTCCCTCTCCCTCTGCACTATCACTAGTTGGGCCTCTACTACCTCAACCCTCACTCTCGCCTCCTCTAGGCATATCTCTACGGTAGATACCCTCTCCTGAAGTTCTATCCTCTCCCCCAATATTCCTACCATTTGTACCCTCAGTGTATCCATCTCCCTCTCAGCTTGCTGAAGACACTCCACTAAGATATGCTCTGCTCCCCCTCCAAACTCTGGTTGTCCCCCCATTTGTGCTATGGTCATCGCTGCCTCTAACCTATCTCGATCCCAGGTCACCCTTGCTATCTCACCTCATACTCCCTCCATCTCTTTTCGCAACTCATCCCTCTCTTTCTCTCTCTCTCTACATCACATACATTTGTCATCAATTGACCCACAACAACATCAAACTCTCTCTGCCCTATCTCCCTTATCCTCTATACCTCCACCTCTACACTCCTCAACTCCTCCTTCATCACCCATAGCCTCTCCTGGGCTCCCCTCAGTAAAACCATAGGATCATGAACTGGTACAATTGGTAATACTACTAATGGCTCCACCACATGAACATCCACATCCATCACATCCATCTCTACCTCCTCCTATGCCTGCTCAACCTTGCTCCTCACCCAAATCCTCCTCAGCTTTAATCTCCTCCCCACCCTCATTTATCTCCTCGATTGTCCTACAGTCCTCACCTCCCCCTCTGACTCCTCTCCATCCTCACTCATCTCTCTCTAACACATGGCGCTCCTGCTCCACTCGGATCTCTAGCTAGACCCTCCTCTATCGTCTACTCCCTTTCATACTCCCTGGACGTCCCCTGGCATCAATCTCCCCATGTGCTCCATCCTATTGACCTATGGCCCTCACCTTCTCTTGCTCATCTCTCACCTAAACTCACCTTCGCCGTACTCTTCTACCTATATCGGTCTGCCTAATAGCCCTCCCCTCCACCTCCCATAGCATCTCCACCTCTGGCTCACTCCCTTATCTCACCACATCTCGCTCTGGACCTCGCACATCCTCCTGTTGTACCACTTCTATCCCTAGACCTCTTGCCTCCATCTTCTCCCCCACATCCATCATCTCTCTAGCCCTTCACCACTGTCGCCTCCTCCTCCTCCTCTCTGGCTTCCCTCCAACCCCACCCTCATTCTCTCTGCTACTTGGTTGTGATCCAGCCCCACCCTCATCCTCTCCACTACTCTATTGTCCCCCTCCCTACTACATCTCACCTCCCTCCTATCTCCCCTCCTCTCCGCCCTCCTCTAACCCCCACCCTACGGCTACCACAATCGACACCTCAAGTGTAATCCTCTCCCACCGATGGGTGAGAAACCACTGGACATACCGCTTTGTCACTCCTGCATCCTCAGGACCAACTGCCCTCCTTGGATAGGGCACCACACCTACCATCATCCATGCCTCTCTGGCCACCCTCACTATCAGAATTCCCCCCCATGGCTGCTCTCTACTAAGCCAATGAAACATGGTAGGTACTATTAGAATATCATGTATCCACCCAAACTACCTCTCCACTCTATTTGGTCAATGTGTCACCACTATGTGACACTAGATCCCAATCAAGACACATCTGCATCTAAAGTAACCTTGATGTATCTCCTCCTTTTCCCTCCATCCCCTAAACCACTGATACATATATGGGTGCCATACTATGTCGGCCTCTCATAACTCATCCAACACTCTCCTCCAATCGCCCATCTCTCCCTACATCTCATATCGCAAAACACATCCCCTAGATCCCTTGTAACCCCAAGCAATAGGCTCCCTCTCATCCACCTATCCTCTCCTCACCACTATGAGCCTCATCACCATAATATGCTCCCAATCCCACACCTGTAATAGTGTCATATGCCTCATGCTTAGTGACTACCGATAACAAATCACATGCATATCTCTATATAACTATGGTAATACACATGAGCCCCATGAGAACTGTCCCTCTCACCACTCGACAATATGTCGAATCACCTCCATAAACCGTAGACTGCAGAACTACCTGCTACAGTCTGGTAGCAATATCCCACTAATTTGACGAGGAGAAGGAAGATGCAAGAATTGAGCTGGAGGCCCTTAATGTCAAAGCCATTGAACTTAGGATGGAGGACAGCAAAGATCGACATGACTCACCCAAGGAAGGACCCCCGATGCCCAACTAGCTAGAAGGCTAGCTCAAAAAGAGAACTCCCACCCTAAAGGATCCAAAAGCAAGACTGGAGGCAATACTAGCTAGAGCTCAGATTAGTACCAAGAAGGAGAAGAAGCCAAGAATCAGATCAAAGGTAATGATGGATGCCTCTGGATCCAGGGCAGTGAAAATAGCTACACCAGTGGTCAGAGAACAAGGAATAAGCTATAACATCTCCACCATTGATTTGGGAGTAGCCACTAGGAATAGAAGGTCGACCACCTCCGGAAAATTAGTCACCATAGTGGTGCACCTTATCCAACAGGATAAGGTTTCAAAGGAAGAGCTAAAAGCACAGGTGGTTGATCTGACGGCCTACATTCAACAATGGTCATCCAAATGAATAGCCTACCACATCATTGGCCCCACCACAGTTGTTGTTCCAAGAATAGATCAAAAAGGTGGAAAGAAGGAGGAACTTGGATAAGACCACGGAAAATTGGTTCTGGCAGGTCATGGACATTGGGAATACGGGCATCAATTTGGCTATCCAAACAGAAAACAAGTTCCTGGAGGTACAAATGTCTCTTGAAGGCACGAAGCAAATCTGTGAGGAGTTCCCAAAGATGTATAAGGTTGCCTACCCAAAAATTGAGGCTATCCTTGCACTGCCAAGTGAGGTATGGGAAAAGGACCTTTCCTTCAAGGATGATGACCATTGGTTGATGGATGTATGGAAGTGGGACTTCAATCACCGAAAGGGGAGGCTGGAACAGATCCTAGAATGAGTAATTCTAGATATTGAATGGGCCAAAGAGGCCAGAGGAGATTGTGCTAAGTACCTCAAGCTGATAATAGGGTATGAGATACCTGCTGTTAAGATCAATCTGGAAAGCATAAAGCCTCACTTCTGAAGGAGGATGGAGAAGGGAATGTCAGCTGAGGTTACCATAGATTTTATGAGCTTTGTTGCTCAAGCTTTCACCTAGTCTGAGCTTTTCAAGGATAACCCTGCCAGGTATGACGAAGACTGGGAAAAGCTCGTTAACAATTCCAAGGAATGGATTTACCAAGTGCTAAGATCTGACATCATTGAGGTTGACAAGCTTCGGTCGATGATCTTAAGATTCATGGAATATGCAGCTTTGAAGAAGCGGGAAGGCAACCCTATCATTGATGAAGAATTTCTAAGAGAATAGTCGTAGCAAAGAGCAATCAGCAAAAAGACAAAATGCTATAGTGCTTCCACTAGAAGACAAAATGCGGAAAAGACAAAAGATGTTTTTAAAATGTAATATATTTGGGGGTAGGTGAGACCCTGTTGTAAAGTGAATCTTGGCCACACAATAGAATTGAATCTTGGCCACTCATTTTGCTTTTTGGAAACTATAAATAGGGGTCTCCTCCTCTCATTTTGAGAGAGTTGAGTTGTTGTAAAGACATGTTGTAGAAATTGCAATAGAAATACAGTAATTTTGGTGTATTTTGGATTTTTTCATATGTTTCATGATTCTTCTCCCATAAGTTAAGATTCTAGTTTGAGTTGCTTTGTTGTTCTACTTTCCTTTTTAGCTGTCCTTGGTAGATTTTGTAATGTCTTTGGTTTTGAATATTCATGTTGTGTGTATACTTTTAGTCATTTACTGCTGGTAAGTGACTATGCAAAGTTATTCTGGACTATGGTTTTATAGCTGCTCTTTAAACTTTATCTATATTCACATCTATATGGCGAATGAATGATGAAATATCTGCAGTCCTTAGAATATAGCATAGATTTCATGGCATTGTGAAATTTTTGGTTAAGTGAAATTCTATTTTAAGGAAACTGTCCACAGTAGGAACCTCCATGATCACTGTTCATCGGTAGTTGTAGGCCAAGAACCTTCTCTCTTCCTTACCCTTTTCCTTTTTTTTTAGAGATAACCTATGGTAAGGTTCATTGCACATTGTAAAGCCAAATTTAACGATAAGATGGAGTTCAATACTATTGTTTGAACCTATAGAAAAAGTGCAATAATTTCCTATCCAAAAAACTTTGTTCGTAGATCCAATTCTCCTTCAGCTTTGACTCACGTAAGATCGCCTTGTGATTCCAGCAAATCACAACATACATAAACTGATATATTCCAAGCATTGTCATGACCTGACATCCGAGAGACATTGGGATAGTGTTCTACAATTTGATTGTGGAAGATTATCTTTCAAGAGAGGTAATGCACCTACGCATTACCTGTGTTGAGAAGTGCATAAAAACACCATCAATAGTTAATAGCTTAGAAGTGTTTGGCTATCACTTAGTCTATGCTATTTGATTTTTCCCATCTTACATTGGCCTTCAAAATGGTCATCAAGAAAGGCATATAAAAATGTTGGTTCCAAATGCTATCCCAATCAAAATTCCAAACTCAATCATCCACCATCCCAAGTTTGGAAAATAAAAACTACTACATCCAAACATCCAAGTAATCCTTCCATGGCTACCATCATCCATCATTCCACAAATTGTACCTCACGAATTCGTCGCATCTTGGCAGCAACTCTTTATCATAAGGACTCTCATGGTACTTTATCATGATGTGTGTATTTCGATAAGGCCAAACCTAGTATCAGAGAGGATCAAAAAAACATCGATCATTTGTATGCAAGTGTTATGATCCTAACAAGACAACTACTCCATCAAGGTGACTATTGGCATATCATGAAACCGGTATCTACATCAACACCATCAAAGGATTTAGAATAATCAGTGATCATACAAAACATCAAATCAATATAAAAAAATCAAAAAAATTGTCACCTTGATGAAAACCTGGCAAACAGGTGTCTTGTGTGACATCATAAAAAAAAATCAAAAAAGAAAGAAAATAGTAAAGAGAAAAAATTTGTCCAATAGTGAAAACCATTTTTATGGTGCATTGGATAAGTACCATGATGAAAACCTAGCAAACAGGCATCATGTGTAAAATAAATTATCTATGTGGACCATTACACTTGGGGGAAAGTTGTCTCATCTCCCATGCCTTTTCATAAAATTTCCATCTAATCCATATCATTTCCATCCTTTTGATAAGAAATGGGGCACAAACACAAATCATGCTTTGGGAAAATTCTTGACATGTCTATCCTTTGGTCATACATTACCCATGAAATGTCATGTCATTTCCTTCATAGAATTTATCCAAACCCATATCTTGGAAAACAAAATTATTCCTATGTGAAATAGTCCTTGGAGATCATATCCCAATTCTTCCATCCAATAATCCTCATGTCTCTTATCATTTTCCAAAATCAATCCATTATCTTTTTATACCTATTGCTAGACTTGGTTTCCCTTGTTATTGGTTTAAGGATTCCAACTCCCTTATCCAAGTTCCCCCCATAATCCCATCTGGTCCTAAGGTTAGTCATTTCAAATGCAACAAGCCTAATCCATACAATATTGCTATGCTCTCTAGTGCATTATCCAAAACATTCATTGGATTTGTTCTTAGCCTTGCTACAAACCTTGGTCCTTTAGTTACATTATCATCCACGGGATATGTCTTTCCTAATCCTCATGTTGTTTCGGGATGTGTCCTTCCCATATCAAACAACATCATCATCACCATCACCTATCAATTGGTTTTTAGCTTGACTAGGGGCAAGATCATGTTCATCCTTGGGTCCTTGTGCATGCTTTTTTGGTTGATTGTGGGTATCTTTCACATGCATTTTCCATGATCCTTATATTTATCATCCATAATAAAGTCTCATTCATCCATAATAAAGCGTCATCCTTTCCATGGACTGAAGACCACCAATATTTAGCATCCTTTGCTTTCATATCCATTTGTCGCATTCATCATTTCCCTTCGTACACAGTAAATTGGTCCTATACTTGACTGGGGGGCAATTCCTTGACTTGCATCTTCATGGGAAATAATACATGGTATCAACCCTTTAAAACCTTTAAAATCCATAAAAATCATAAAATGTCCTAAAAAAATCCAAAAAAATCAAAACATTTCACAATCCAAAAAAATCAAAACATTTCAAAATCCAAAAATCAAAACATTTCAAAAAATCCAAAAACAAAACATTTCAAAATTAAAAAAAAATCAAAACATTTCAAAATCCAAAAAAAATCAAACATTTCGAAATCCAAAAAAATCATAAAATCCTCAAAATCCAAAAACATCAGAAAAATTCAAAACTACCAAAAACTAGAGTCTGACTCTAATTATGAGTCTGAGTCGGTTTTTTTAGAGTGGTCGAACTACATTGCCTCTGCGCGGTTGCTACGTAGGCAAGTCTCATCTTAAATAATCCCCTGAGGCATTAGGTCAGTCCCTTTAGGTTGTCCAAGTACAATCATGACTCAGTATTTTGTCGAATAAGACAAAGTCAAGTCGTGTCGAACTACAAGGTCTCTGTGAATTGCTACCTAGGCAAGGCCATCTATCGATGAGCCCCCGAGGCCCTCTAGGTCAAGTCCTTTAGGGTTCATTGAGTCGGGTCATTTCCTTGGTCCAAAAGTAATCATCATTCAATCACAAAACAACAAACGAATGAAATATTTCATCAATTGATTATCTTGCCATCCATCAACCTGGTCATTTGGCTGGAATGGGGCATTATGTTGTTTGTCTCATTTGGTCTTATCTCTTGTCTTTTATCAGGATGCGTCCTTCCTGGGATTAGACTTTCTCAACCTTGTCATTCACCTTAAGCAGGATGTGTCCTTATTGTAGTTAAGTGTCTTGTCAACACTTGTCACTTGGTCAACTTTATCAGATGTGTCCTCTACCTCAAACAGGATGTGTCCTTCCTACGGTTGGGTATTGTCACATCGCTTGGTCATATTCATCAATCTTTGTCAACCTATCGATCAAATCAATTTGTCATCTTTTATCAATTTTTTAATCAATCCTTGTCAATCTATCGATCAAATCAATTTGTCATCTTTGTCAATCAACTTTGTCACACCAATCAATCTTATCAACTTGGTCAATCAATCTTTCCTTCATCGGGATGTTTCCTTCCTAAGGCTAGGTGTGGTCAATCAAATCATTTTATCAATCCTTATCAACCTATCAATCAACTCAGTCATCTTGGTCAACCTAATCAACCAATCAAACAATCATCATTATCACTGGAAAATGCTATCTTGGCAAACACTTTGTTGGTCTAGATTTTCTTATCTTTTCAATTGGTTTTGGGTCATGTTATTAGTCTCCTCGAGGATGTCTTATCAATATATTTAGAGGGACGATGATGGATCATGGCCTCTTTTCTTTTTTTATTGCATGTGGTTTGTCTTGGCAAAAATACTGGGACAATCGGGTCCCTAGTATGAGCTGGGGCATTCCTTGTCTTTTTGACTATTTGTCTCTCCCTAATGGTCACCTTGCACACCTTGGTTTATGTCATACCATGGTGTTTGTGGTCCATTTGTGATATTTTTGATGCCCAATGATGATAAATATAAAAATGTAAGCATGAAAGTTGGTTACCTTATCATTTCTTGTCAATCTTCATTCCCCTTTTCTGCTAACATCCCATCTCCCTTATTGTTTTTCCATGCTAACATCCATCTCTTTCATGCTAACATTTCTTCTATCCTTCATCCTCTAGTCTTATCTTCCATTTCAAGAGCACATTCATATTTTTTGAACCCACATGTCCTCTCGAGGGGGCATACCACAACCCTCTTGGTCATCCTTCCCCTTTCTCTTTACACTAGGGCATATTTCAGAATTAAATTTCTTTGACACAACATGATGAACTACATTATGTCAAAGAGGGGAAAAATGTACAGACTGAAAAATGTCCTAAGTCTATGAGCAACATTTTTCCTTAGTCGTCATCCTCTAATAATTAAATAATTTTAATTATTTAATTATTCTTGATCATATTCCTTTATTAATTATTTAATTAATTAATTAATTCACTTTCTAATCTCTATTCTATTTTGATCAATTAAAATAAATTAATTGTGTCACTAATACCCCTTTCTTCAATAATTAAATAAATCATTATTTATTTAATTATTTATCTTTCATCACATGTCTATAGTTAGATAATAATAATTATTTGACCTTTTATTCTTCTATAATTAAATAATTGACAAAATTATTTATTTATGTGTCATTCTTCTCCTTTAAATAATTGATCCAAATCAATTATCCATATTTAATTTCTATCTCCTCCTTTAATTAAATTTATGAATTTAATTAAATCTTCTTTTCCATTTCCTCCAAATAAATTATTTAAAATAAATTATTTATTTGCCACTCTTCATCCTCCTCCATTTTTGAATAAATTATTTAAAATAAGTTATTTATCCCTCCATTTTGGTCAAAGATCCCCTGTCATTATTTCATGTCATAGCCATTGGGCGTCATAGTCATTGGCATCATATCTTTTCCATGCATGGCATATTCTAGTTGCATCAATTTTCAACCATATATCTTGGCATCTTTCTAGAAACTCGATCTTGGTCATCCATTTCATAACCTCCCTCTCATGAATCCTCATCCGTTGATCTTAGAATCTTTCTAGAAGATCAATATTGTCTATCCATTTGAATGGTTGTCTATTAAAGGAACCTTTCTCATCCATTTTTTATTTAACAGTCATTATCTCCAACTTTCTTGCTTACTATTTGCAGGTGTTTGCACAAATTCATCAACAAATCTGAGGGAAAATATTGCATAAGAAGAAGAAGGAGAGACAAGAGAAGTAATCAACTATAATGGGGAGTATTTCATTTACTTTTTTTTAGTTTATTGCTCTCTTTTATTTGTATTCTCTTGTTTGGATGAGGTTAATAGCTTAGAAGTGTTCGGTTGTCACTTAGTCTATGCTATTTGATTTTTCCCATCTTACATGTTGGAAGATTATTATTTGAAGTATAGGATATTTTGATTGAACCAAGTGTGGTTGTTGATTTATTATTGTATTGAGTGTTTGTGTCAAGTATTGTGTCTGAGTGATCTAAGTTAACCATTTTAAGTGGGTGATCTCAAGTATTAGCACCAAGTTGGCTTGGGAGACTTTATTGGTTTGTTATTAATCTTTATATTATTGATATATGTTTGATTGAGTTTATCATCAAGAGTTGTGGATTGTTTCTATTTTGAGTTTTGATCTCCCCTTAATGATGTTTCACTCATTATTTCACTTTTGTTGCATGGAGATGTGTTTATTGGATGAATGAGATTTTTTTTCATTGATGTACATTTGTGCAAAAGAGGAGTCAAATGATGTCTCATTTCAGGTTGGTTTAACTTGGTTTTGATTTTTTTTAGTCACGAGAACCCATGTGTTATCTTCATCCTTGGGTAGATGTTTACTTACTTCCAGAGGCTAGGGGAGATTGTGCATTTGCGCATGTTGTTGTCGTATTTATCTATTTATCTTGAAGATGTGTGCAAGGGTGGTACCTCCTTGATTTATGGTTATTGATACATTATGTATTCACAAGGGGTTCATGCCTCGTGTGTTTTGTTTAATGAATCTCCTTTATGTGTTTGAGTGATGAGGAACACCCCTTTGCTTGACTTTGGTTTTTTGCTAACCGTAAGGGAGAGTGGCTCTTCATGGGGGCTAGTGTACAAGTAGTTGTCTATGGAAGATTTCCCTTAAATAAGTGATAACCTAATTAAAGTATCTAGTGCATTGGGTTAGTAAAACACATAACAAGACTAAAACATGCACCTCACCCCTGTCATTAGTGCTCTCAAAGGCTAAGGATGGGTGGGAATAATTGGTTGGTAAGGTCACTGCCTTGTCTCCACGAAAGGTAAGTGGCTCCACATGAGTCACCGTATGGGGTGGCGCCTTGAGATAGGCTATCAGGTTAACTATAGGTGGAGGTGATTCCTAGTGTTAGGTAGTCTATTTAATCCACATTGATGGAGGCAGCTCCTAGTGTTAGGTAGTTTGGTTAATCCATATAAGGCCATGCGATGACACTCTCCCATTGTACCCGCTTGTCTTCCCTTGCTCTTGTTGCCTCTAGATTATTATTGTTGTTGTTTATGTTTTATGTGGTTTTGTGTCGGGTCGTGTTAGTCTTGTTTGTTTGACCTGGTTGGATGTGGATCCTTTCTTTTCTTCTCCTAGCATGAGGGGTGGACCTTCGGGTCCACATGGTCGGGTGGAATGTGCTACGCACCCCATTGGGTTCCCAAGTTGTGTTCATGAAGCAAGGAGTGGAAGCAAATGCATATATTCCAGGGCTTCACTTGATTGAAGATTGTTCTATGTTTTGTATATTATTCTTCATTATCATATCATTCTGGATTATGTTGTACACTTCCTATTATTATAAGGGAAGCATCTTTGTAATGCATTAGTAGTTCCTTAATGTGTTGTATCTATGGAAATATGTTCCACGAATGTAATTATGAACTTGGAAGTTGTAATGAAATTTTATGATATTCATGTATTTCTTTATCTAGTTTATTTATGTTTGGATGTATGTTATTTTTATGTTGTTTTTTAATTCACGCTTCTATTGTTTATTTAATTTGGTTTTGTTTAACGATGTTGTTGGTTGGGTTCGAATCAAGTAGCGCAACCATGTAACCCAATGGGACTAGGTTGATGTCATATGGATTATATTAATGTTGATTAATTATTTATTTGTGGTTAATGTAGTTGTTTTAAAAAAAATGTGTTTCATTTATTGTTCATTGTTGTGTCCTATGGGGTTAGAAGTCTATTTGGATGCAAACCAATCAAGCTCCAAGGAAGCCTAGTGAAGGGCCAATTTTACTAAATCAAGGGGACAAGGGATCTCAAAATAATTGGAATGAATCAAGGAGAGAGAGAAGGGGAAACAATAACAACTTTAATAGCAATGCTAGTGGAAATGAAAGTAACTTTGGAAGACCATAAAAATGGAGGGGACCAGTGAAAGGGCTTTATACATGTGGTGGGGACCATTATGTGATTAATTTTCCAAGAAAACCATTAGATTCACAACCACATGGTAACCCTCTTCCTTCTCAAAGAGTTTCATATCGACAAAAGATTCATGTTGTAGCAGATAATCGGCAAGCGGATTACCAAAGTACTCCACTGGAAGTATCAGGTACTTTTTTTGGAATTCTCATTTCAATTTTAATAGATACTAGTACCATAGAAAATTTTATTTATCCTAGAATAGAAAGTCAAATGTCTAGAAAAGATGGCTACATGGAATAGTCTGAGGTTGTAGAATATGTGAACCAGACAAGAGCTGAGGTAATTCAATGTCTATTTGATGCAAGAGTTAAACCTCCAAGTTTCTTAACGGAAGTGAATTTGTACGTAGCTCCCTTAGGATCTTATGATGTCATCTTAGAGATGAATTGGATATGGAGACACAAGACCAAGGTATATTTTTATGCGAAAGTAGTAGAATGTTTAGACTATCTAGGTAACTAGGTGCCAATGCAAGGAATGCCTAGAGAGGTTAAGTTATGGAAGATATCCACTATGCATATGCATAGAGCAAAGAAGAAAGGTTGTTTACTCTTTGTAATAAAAATGGAGAAGCTTGAGGAATGTAAGGAATTCATTTCTCAAGATGATATAGTATATTATGGACCTCGAGAATTTCAAGATGTTGAAGAGGGTGAAATATTGAAATCTAAAAAATCAAATATATGAAATATCCTATTTTATGGAAATTTGAGGATGTATTTCTAAGAGAATTGCATAGATTACCCCCTAAGAGGATATTTGATTTCTCCAATCGACATAGTACCAAGGTTGGAACCTATATCGAAACTAACTTATAGGATGACCACAATTGAATTAGTGGAGTTAAAGTCACAACTAGAAGAGTTGATGTCTAAAGGATTGATAAGACCTAGTGTTTCACCTTGGGGAGCACCAGTAATCTTTGTAAAGAAGAAGGATGGTACATTGTGCTTATGTATTGATTATCGGTTGCTTAACAAAGAAACGATAAATAATAAGTATCCATTGCCATGTATCGATGATCTCTTTGATCAGATGCAAGGAGCAACAGTGTTTTCGAAGATTGGTCTACATTTGGGTGTCATCAATTAAGAATCAAGGATGAATATACTTTTTAAAACTTCTTTCAAAACTAGATATGGACATTACGAGTTCACAGTCCTACCTTTTGTGCTAACGAATCCACCACCAACATTATGAACCTAATGAACAATGTATTTAGAGACTATTTGGATAAATTGGTGTTAGATTTCTTGGATGACATCTTAATCTACTCCAAGAATGAAGAGGAACATCTCAAGCATCTAGAGATTGTTCTACAAATATTCACAGAGCATAATTTATATGGAAAACTCTTGAAGTGTACCTTCTTCCAAAATAAATTATAGTATTTGATTCATAATTTTGGCTAAAGGGATTTTGGTTGATCCAGCGAAGATAACAAGGGTGCTAGAGTGGTCAGTGCCAAAGAATGTGTCAAAATTTAGAATTTTTATGGGATTGGATGGGCATTACTATAAGTTTTGATTGGATTAAACTATGATTGATGTTCAGGGTAAAACTATCCTTGTAATTTTATCTTAAATGGGTGAATGGATTGAGATCAATCTTCGAGAATTTTGTAAGTTCCCTAGTTTACTCCTCACTATCAATCTGGGAGCGTAGGCTTGTGAAATATATTCGGGTTATTTGCCTAAGGGCTGAATCTAGAAAGCTAAGTGGGGATGGATGCAGCTACACATACATTGCATTTATTCAGAAATCCAGTTTTCAGACCTCCTGTCACCTGTGTGACAGGAACCTAAACTGAACAGTTTCCAACAAAACAGATTAAAACTAATCAACAAAATAGAAATAATAATTCTTGCTAACACTCAGCTATTAGGAGCAGATAAATAATGGAATGTGAAAATTCTCAATAAATTTCATGCGTACTATTAAACACTCCAATTAACACTCATCTAGAATAATCTGCTAAATCGAATTTATATAGAATAGTAAACACATCGATTAAATCTTGTTACAAAATGAACTAATAAATTGAATACACTTTAGCATGATATAAACACATCAATCACCAATACATCAAATAGTGATTAACATCGTATTAAATAGCACAATGATTGAATGATCAAATCAAACTAAGAGAATCTCATTACCACACAACACACGGATACTACAGCTAGTCATTGGGTGATCGAGGAAGTAGGCCCATCCTTCTCCAATTTCCAATGAAGAAACAAAAGCTTACTTTACTCTATTCAATGCTTATGCAAAACACGATTTCAAACTCTAGTCTTTTTTTATCAAAATGATAGTTTGCAGATATATATTATCGATTACTAACTCGAGTCTTAACATACATATATATAGATTACTAGCCACATTGGATAAATTTTCTTGCTTATCTACTTGAACGGTGGGTGATTGTTTCTTGTCTTAAGAAATTACAGTCGAGGTTGACCCACTATGTATTATCTTCTTACCCTTAGAGTCAGGTGTGGTATTCTTTTTACCTCCAGAGTCAAGTGTGGTGGTCTTAAAATTTTCCCGTTTGATAGTGGAACCTTTGTCCTGCCTACCACTTGACCCTAGGGTTTGTCTAACATTTTTCTTTGAACTAATAGGAAAGTCCCCTAATTCAGAACCCTCATTAGGTGCATTAGAATAGTGTTCACTTTCATTTCCTTCATTAAAACCAGACCCCTCTTCCTCTGAATTAACAAGATATTTTTCCTTATTAGGGGAGCCCTCTTCCTCAGAGTGTTCGGAGGTGTTAGGGAGGTCTTCCTCCGTAGAATTTTTTGGGGTGTCATCTACAACAAATGAATCCCAATCCCATGGAGGGGAGAATTTTTTTAACTCCCACACAATCAACAATTTTATAAGTTCGTGATGGGCTAATGAGTTCTTACTACCCTTTTGAATAGCTTTTCTCATTTGCATTATAGAAGAATACAAAAAGAATGGGAGATTCACAAACAAACCCCAATGCAAATGTATCAAAAGTCAAAAAAAAATTAGCATAGACGTACATATACCTCCCTTTGTAGGTTATATATTGGATAAAAAACCATGCCACATGATTCCAGGGTGGTGGAAGTGAAGCTAGCTTCATGCCTTGTCCAGAGACGACTTCAACCAACTCCCCACATCACAGGAATTTCTTGCAAAGGCTCTTAATATCTATTGCCCTTGTTGAGTTATCAAGTAAATAATTCTCCCTAGATAGTGGCAAGTCGGTGACATCTATTATGGCTTCAACTGAAATAGGGATTTCCAAACCATAGACCCATGCTCGTTTGTTGTGACATGTCATGGAAAATTTGCACGCCATCTTCTCATCATACCCTCACAATCTTCTAAAGTGCGCATCCCATCCTGCCTGCTTGAATATTTTATACGCTTCACCCATTGTCAGAGCCTTTAACTCATTCATATTCAGGGGCTCAAAATGGTGCCTATGTTCTCCTTCCATAATGCTACCATGAGGTTTGTCTTGAACCAAAATAAGGCACTCTCATCAACTTGGAATAGTGTACAGACATAATTTGTTAGCAGATAAAGAAAACTGCGTAAGGGAAAGATTTTGGGAACAACTTAGAGCAATTATCAACAATAGGAAAAAATGGCAAGCCATTAACTAGATTTGGACGGTAATTTGAAAGGGAAATTATGGTGAGTTACAACCTATACAAAGGGTGGTAGTGGTAATGTTACGAGATGGTTGATTCCAAATAATAAAGATTTTTAACATCCTAAATAGATGCAGCTTCTCAGAAAATGAGGATAGAATGGGCAAAATAAATACAACATGCGATATGGTTACAATTTGACAATTCCTATGGTATGATTAGATGGTGCTCTCCCCCTAGTGTAGCATGTGGCCCGCCCACGGGACACATCACCATTATTAAAGAAAATATAAGATATAAAATAAAATAACAAAGAGAAATAGGAATGTGAAATATACCAATACCAAACTGCATGTGTATGGAATATGATGTGGAGGTGATGGCACCAGGAATTGATGAAACAGAAGGACCCAATCAAATCATATGATGCAAACATGAGTATTCCAGTGAAGCAGTGATAGAAGAAGGTCACGTACAGTGATGATGAGCAGTGTATCATGAAAACTATTGCCTACGTGGATGGGTATAGAGAAGAGTTGTACCACAAATTTTGGAATGCCACATGGAAAAGGAAGGTTGGAAGTGAGCAAGGCTGACACGTAAACAACCCAAGAGAGCAGCAATGGAGGAAGTACATCAAAAAATGATGGAGCAGCCAAATATAAGTATGTAAAATCCCGTAAAATATATGATCAAGTAGCAACACGAGGAAGGAGGTGAAAGAGACACAACATAAGCCAACAACCAGCATGGAGCATTAGGCTACAAAAAGACTGACCCGGAGCTCCTATCCAGAAAGTGACATGAACTGAGTATCAAAATAACCAGGTAGGACAAAGCATCTAGAAAAATAGTTGACCTTGCAACGAATAACACTAGACCTTCAAAAGGCCCTGAAGTAGCAGAGAATGAAGAGCCTTCCCTGTGAATACCAAAGAAAAAAAAAAGGTTGTGGAACATAGAAAGAAGCTCACATCACAAAGATGATATGAGGTTAGGATTTTTTTTATTATTATCTTTCTCTTGATGATAGACCGCCAATAATCTGGTTTTCATCCTATCACCGCCTAGAAGCGTTGGGAGGCCGGTTTTCACTTCTAATATTTATTTAGTAGTTGATGCTCGTCGGAAGCCGGTTTTCAAATGTTAGTCAGCCAACAATGCCCGAAGGTTTTCATTGTTGGATCTTTTATTGCAATAATATATATATATATATTAAGAAATCAATTTCTGAGCAAGCCAAAAGGAACCATAGTAATTTCCTTTGCCACATCACAAAAGAACATTTCCTTGGAAAGGGGTTGCTTGTAAATTTTTAGGTGGTTCCCGTTGATGAGAAGGGTCCTCTGTTTGGAATCCACAATGCATAGTCTAATAGAACCATTTTCATAGACGGTCTAAATTTCATAAGGCTTGAGCCAGTGGGTATGGAACTTCCCCTTGAATTCCTAGAATCAAGAATCATATAATGCCCAATCCCTAGTTTGGAATGTTTGTGACTAGATAAAGTGATCATGCCACTGTGCTTGTTGCTTCTGTATGACCTCTTCATGAAAAAGGGCCTCTAGTTGCATTTCATCGAGAGAATGGAGTTGATAAATTCTATCCTTCTAAGCATCGCTAAGATTCATCCCGATCTGAAGTGTTGTGCGAAGAGTTTTTACTTCAAACTTGATAGGGAGAACAACCTTCTTACCATAGACAAGATCGTAAGGTGTTAAACCAGTGGTGGTTTTGCATGTAGTGTGGTAGGCCCACATAGCTTCAAGAAGTCACACAGCCCAATCTCTTTTATGGAGGGCAACAATCTTGGTAAGAATATTCTCAAGCTCTTTGTTGGTGACTTCAACTTGTTTGTTGTCCTGTGGATGGTATGGTGAAGACTTGCGATAGTGAATCTTGTATTCATGAACCAAAGCAGAAATAAGACTAGATGCAATTTGTGGGCCTTGATCCATGACTATCTCTCGAGGAACACCAAATCTAATGAAGATCTTGGTATAGAGGAAATTGGCTACCTTGGTGTCCCATGCATGTTTCAGAGAAACAACCTCAACCCACTTGGTGACATAATCTATACACACAAGGATGTATTCCTTGTTTCATGATGGAGGGTTGATAGTGCCAACAAATTCAAGCCTCCATTTTTCAAAGGGCTCAATGGAAAACTTAGGGTGCAAAGGCATTTCATTTGAGCACATGGGGTGGCCCATATGCTGGCATTTATTGTAGTGGTGAACATAACGCTTACAATCCTTATGGATTGTAGGCCAATAGTAGCCTACAGTGAGAATCTTCTGAGCAGTCCTCTACGCGGTGAAGTGTCCCTCGCATGGCTCTATGTGGCATGCATGAATTATATCGAAGACATCATCTTTGGGTACACATCACCACATGATATTGACAATGCCAGTACGGAAGAGAAATCTGTAAATTCATGTGTATTATCCACTAAGTCCAACCAACTTTAAGCATTCTCTTGGACAAAAGTGTGGTGGGAACTTGCACATGACCAGGTAATTTTCAATGTTTGCGTACCACATACTCTTTGAAAATATGGCAAAGAGATGTTCATCCGGAAAGGTGTCATCAGTTGGAAATGGTTCCTCATCTTGCTATTGTAATCTAGACAAAAATTATGCAACCATGTTCTCACGACCAGGCTTATCAAGTATAGTAATGTAAAATTCTTGGAGCAACAGTAACCATCTAATAACTCTACCAGTTACAATAGGTTTTTTCATTAGAAACCGAATTACAGAATGGTATATATGAACAAACACTTTATATATGGTAATATAATGATGAAACTTATTAATTACATAAACGACAGCTAAGAACTCCTTTTCAGTTACTGTATAATTTACCTCAGCCTCAGTGAAATTTTTGTTGATGTAGTAAATGGAGTAGAAGACATTATCTTCTTTTTGTCCAAGGATGGCCCCCATGGAGGAATCTAAGGCATCTGTGTGGATATGAAAAGGTAGCTCCTAGTTTGGTCCTCTGAGTACTAGTGTGGTGACAAGTTTATTCTTGATGGTTTCAAAAGCTTCTTGGCATAATTATAGGCCTGCGACACCATTTTCCACATAATTCTCATATTCATGGTCATGATTAAATAATGTTAATTATTTAATTATTTTCTAAAGTCACCTATCCTCTATTAATTAAATAATTTTAATTATTTAATTGATTCATTATTACCTTTATTTCAATCTAGATTAATTAAATAAATGTTATTTATTTAATTACATCGCTAGTTAAATTAATCCCCTTTCTAAATTAAATAAAATATTATTTAATTTACCCTTATGACACTTTCAACTATAATTAAATATTCATTTTAAATTATTTAATTATTCTTTAATTTTTTCTACAGTCAATCAAATAAATTTTATTTCATTTAATTTAATCTCTGAATTTCGAATGTTGAATTAAATAAACTATTTAATTCATAAAAAGAATTATTCCTAGCATATTCTTCTATAATTAGATAAACTCTTAGTTATCTAATTATTCATTTACCACTTAAGTCGATATTTAATTTGATCAGTCTATTATCTCCTGATTTAATATCTGATTGTTTCTGACAAATAGAGTTTATGGTTTAATCACTTAGTCTTATTCTTCTGTGTGAAAACTATTATTAATTAAATAACTTTATTTATTTAATTAATTCATTTGTGCATTCAAACACAACATTTCTTCTTTATCTTTTGAATCTGAGTCGATCATTCAAAAACCAATTTTCTATAAATTGACCTGACCTTTGTCATTATTACTCCTCCCAAAATATTTATACTTTTAGGAAGCTTATTCAGTAATCTTTGATATTTTGTTAAATCATTATCATATAGGCCATACTTGCATACTTAAGAAATCTGAGAGCAATTATTATACAATGGCAAAATGGAGAAGTGCAATCGAGGTTATTCATGGAATTATACAGATGTTCGACGAGATCTTTCTTTTTATATATGATTTTTAGTTTCCATTGTTCTTTGTTGTTAGTGTAGGTTAGATTTAGAGTTAATTGCATTTAGAATTTCTTAACACTTCTTGTCTTTTGTTTTTAATTAGCGTTACATTTGGTGAACCTGATGTGAAGACACTATCTTCAAAATCTATAGAAATTTTGAATTTTGTAGGTACAGGTACGAAGAGATGCATTTGCAGTACGAAATGATGCAACTAACATTCTGAGCCGCATATGACATTACACAATGCATCTATGCTTTTCTGCAATGCAACTAAATGGTAATAGGTTTTTTTCAAAATTCTGTGTTTTCATTTTTATTTTTTAGCTTTTTTACAACTAATTTTGAGTTTGCAGCATGTGTTTAGGGGAGTTAACATAGTTTTTGTAGGACGATTCATAGAAGACAATCATATAAACTCTTTTGGAGGACAATTGACAAAGACGGAGAAAGAAATCAAACTTTTAATCACTTGTCTTGTAGAACCTTTGTCGAAGAAATTTGTGAAATTTACTAACGAATTGTTTGCAGGACCAAAGTCGAAGATAAAATTTTAAAACAAAAAAATTGCTTGAGTAGAATAGATAATCGTCATTTGGGGTTAAAAAGAATCATTGTCTTTTGTGTTTGGTGCATTTGCACAAATTTTTAGATTATAACTTGATTCGATAACAAAAGTATCCTCTCCCCTTGTGCATTCATGTGATCTTGGGTGTAAGAGAAACTATTATTAACTCTAGAATTTTGGCTTGCTTTGGTGGGAAAAAGTACTCACCCCAAAGCGACTCATAACAAGTGATGAGCTAAATCCAAGCTACTCCCAACTAGTATATAAATTATAATGTTGAGGAAATCTTAGCATTACAGGAGCTCCTACAGACCAGCAATTGATTCCCCTAGTACCCTAGTGGTGCATCAAAACCTATAGAGTGTAACCTCTACAGACTGGGATAATATTTGCTCTCGTGTGGCCTTTTGAATAGGTGTCCTTACTAAAAATCCCATTGTTTATAGATTAATCAAAACCCCTATTTGTTGGTGCAAGAGGTCGGACCTCTAAAGTCGTCTCACGTTCATACATTTCTTAGTAGAGATGAAATTTTTTCCATCGGAGATTCATGGGAACTAAAGCTTGGCTAACCCAAGAAGTGTGTGTCATGGAGGGGAGCCAGTGTGGTCAAGCTTCTAGTCATTCACTCTGAATAAGCATAGCTTGGGAAACCCAAGTGAGAATTCAGCAAGTATTGTCATTGCCAGCCTTAGGATTGTACATGTTTTCCAGAAATATACAGATTCATGATTATCAAACCAAAACATTTTGTTTTCAGATTATCTACATTTTCCAAAATTTGATCACGAAACCCCAGTTCATCAGAAAACTGCAACTATCAACCTTAGTCACATATGTTAACCAGAAACTCACAACTGTCAAAACTAAGTCCACTATCATTTAACAAAAAAATTGAGTCACATATGTTTAACAGTAAGTTGTATTTGTCATCCTAAGTCGCATCTATCATAGTGAGTCACATTTGTTTAAAATTTAGCTGCATTTGTCATAGTGAGTCGCATTTGTTTAAAATTTAGCCACATCTGTAAACTTGAACCGCATTTTCCTGAGAACCAGATAACCAAAATTCACTATCATAGTCTAAAACTAAACAGTTATATCAGTCTTTGATTTTCACGGTCACCCTTGGATAGAAACCAGAAAGTTTGCTCATACTTTGCACGATTCCATCCTTTAGGTGTCATTTAGCTTTAGTGATATTACAAAACTTAGTTGCATCTTAGGAGTCTTTACTATGTTCAAACTTTTAGGAAAATTACCTTTCATATCTTAGAATAGGATAACTTTCCACATTTTGGGAAAACCCATGCTTCAACAAACATTGTCATTGAACCTAGTCACTTGTCAACAATATATTTTGTCCTACTTGTGAATCCTTCTAGCTCATCAGTCTAGTTTGGGAGTTCACCTTATCTTTTAGTCCTAGTCCTACACAGGTTCCTTGACAAGTAAAATTGTAGCCTTGGTTAAACTATAGGTGGTAGGTAACCTCATCTTAGAATCATTCAGAATTAATTACCTTAGGAGTTTGCTTAGAATTTTGCATATTGTCATTCTAGCATATCATCATTTTAGGAATTCCTTATTTTCAATAAAATACCAAAAAAATAGTAGCATTCATTCATTATATCCATAAATCCCAAAAACATAGACTAGATCATATCATTTTTAGACGTAGTTTTGCACTACCCCATTTTGAGAAACATCTTTCATGTTCGAAACAAGGTCTAAAAAGAAACGTAGATAGATGGTTGATTCACAGGACTTCATCAATCCATTTTCAAACATACCATCAGGGACAAAAATACCTCACAAAGCCTTGCTTGAAAACTTTGTCACTAGAGACACACATGGAAATATTTTTGCAGAAGACATAGACGTCGTTGTCCAAGATCCTGAGTTTGCGTCTTTCATAGATGAGTGTTTGGCACAATATCCCCAGAGATATTTGGCCAAATTATTAGTAGAAGGTTCCACTCTACCTCCAAGATTTGACATCCACAAATTGAAAACTTCATCTACCCAAGGGACAAACACTATAACATCGAGTGACTCTATTCCTCATATTACTGCAGCTATACCATCTAGAATACCTACTCAAACTAGCTCAATAATACACATGACACCATTTGGTATAACACAAGGCCTAAATTTTATTGCAGGAGCATCCTCATTGAACCCTTTTGGTATAAATACTAGAAGTAAAAGGCCCAAATTTGGCATAAACATGACACAAGCTATACCACACAGATCAACACCAATACTACCATTTCGCAAATAGGGGTGATACAAACAAGATATATACCTACGCCAAATCAGAATCTGACATAGAATATTGCATTTCAGAACACTTACATTGATCCTAACAATGCAACCAACACATCTTTAACACTAGTAGATGTTCTGCAAAATCAAATACAATCCCTCCAACAACAAAGGGATAATAAATCCATGTCAGGAAAATGAACCATTTCAGCACAAGATTTATGTCCATGTCCCTTTTATAAAGCACTATACATGACACCCTTCCCACACGGATATATTATACCAAATTTTCCTAAGTATAATGGGAAGAGGAATCCTTTGGAACATATAAGGGAATTTTCCACAACATGCATGGACATCTCATACGACCCCACGTACCTTATGAGACTTTTTTTGTGAACCCTTGTTGGGATAGCATTGGAATGGTTCTCTAAACTTTCATAAGGAATAAAATCATGGGGAGAATTGACTGAAAATTTTGTGGAACACTTTGCCTTCAACATTGACAATGAAATCACTATAGCTACCTTGTGTCACACTATGCAAGATGACGGAGAAAATTTTACCACCTTCTTCAAGAGATGGAGGAGTTTAGCTAGTCAATATCCTGTTGAGATACCAGAGAAACAAAAGTCACAATATTCCTTGAAAATATTCATTCAAAACTAAGAAGTGACTTAAGAGTACATTGTTGACCTCTTTTTTGGACTTAGTGCAAAAAGGAATTATACTTGAGAAAGCCCTTATTGACAAAGGGGAAATTAAGATGCTAGGTAGGAATCCAATTGTTCAGCACCAAAATGCCCCCAATGATAGAAACAAATTTTGGTCCAAAAATAAAAATGTAACAAATGATGGTATTGTTGATGCTGAGACCCTACATGCAGGGCCGGTCATTACTTTTAGAGGATGCAACCTATCTCATTGCATACCCAACAGTGTTGATCAAACTGCCAACTTTGTCCAAAATTCACAACAACAACGACTACAGAGGAGATTTCCAAAATGTGATTTTACCCCCTTAGGGGAACCAATCAAGACAATTTTCAAAGAACTAGTAAAACATAAACTCATACAACCTCTAGAGCCAAAACAGTATGATCCTAGATAGTTTAAACCCTCATGGTGGGATGACAACACCTTTTGTGATTACCATCAAACTAAGGGACATAGCCTACAACAATGCCAGCAACTGAAAAACATCATACAAGATTTTGTTGAAGATAGAACCATAGAAGTCAATGGGGAAAAACATACCAAAAATAGTGACCACAAGGTCTTCATAGATCCATTACATGACCATGGGAAATTAAAGGCCTCCAGTTCGGGAACTAAGAATAATACCTCAGCCAACTATGCCAATACCAAATAAGACTATAACCAAGGTCTGATCATCAATCATATCCGAGTTGCTGATGAAAATATCCACACCATTACCATAAAGAAGCGTCATGAATGTGATGTCAATACACATAGAACTAAGATAACTATTCTAGGTCTTTCATCGGAGCCACAGCCACAGTCTTCCAAGCCTGAGTATAATTTACTTGACCAACTAGGGAAGACCCCAGCACAAATATCCATCTTGGAATTTTTGACCATATCACCAGATCATCGAGCCATTCTTGACAAATCCTTTCAAACCACAATAGTCCCCACCAACTTATATGTCAATCATTTTGAAGAGATGGTAGATACTTAACTAATTCTCATCATGCTACTTTCTCTCAACAGGATTACGTAGCCAAAAATACCAACCATAATGACCCATTACACCTTGAAGTTCTTGTCCATCAAATGAAAGTTAGACGAGTCTTGGTAGATGGAGGAGCATGGTTGAATCTTTATACCTTGAAATTGGTTAAGGAATTAGGTTTCTCAGAGGCATGCATAAACACCACTAAGAGCATAGTCATCAAGGTGTATTTTGATGAGGAAAGATCATCTAAAGGAGTTGTAACACTCCCTATCAGAATTTTCCCTGTGGTTATGGACACTAATTTCCAAGTCTTAGATCTTGTCCTTCCCTATAATTTGTTATTGGGTAGACCTTGGATACATACTATGAAAGCCATACCTTCCACTTACCACCAATGTCTCAAATTCCCATACAATGGCACCGAGATCACAATCGATGGTGATCTAGATCCTTTCCAATATTGTACTAGCTTACATGAAATACCACAACGACAGGTGTCAGTTAATTAGGTGACTTCATCCTCCACTTTATCCCTATATGTTGATCCATCAACTCTTTCCAAATCATATGCATCCCCAACACCATCATCCACTCCTAAGGTCGAGATCCAAGATAAGGGCTATGGAGAATATCATATGAAAGCATCCTATTGTGTTAGCCAGTTGTTTCCTCCTAAGTCATATGGTTTACCCATAGTAGATAGGAGATATTCCATTGTCACATTACATGTCCCTCCTTCAATGAATTTCACAAAATGGGGAGAGTTAAGTAAAGAAGCTATGGAACAAGAAGATGTCACCTCCTAGTTATATAATGAAAATAATGAAAACCCTCCACCGTCTATTCAAATATCTAAAGATTAATATGGAAAAGGCTTCATGATAATGCAAAGGAAAGGATATGATGAACATAGTGGGTTAGGACTACATTAGAATGGAAGAACTAAACCAATCATCATTTCTCAATGACCAAAACGCCTAGGGCTAGGGTTTCAACTGATTAGGATTGGCGTTCCTAGTATCTCAGCACCATCACAAGAGGAAGTAAGTGCTTCTAAAGACATCGAGATATCCCATGAACCATCTGACCCATTATACTACGACTCCCCTAACTCAAACGAATATGAATGGGATTCCCTTTCCTCCACCAGCATAATGGACCTAGATAAGTTATTTGGGGAACTTGATCAAATGCTAAAATCCTCACCAAATCCATCTGACTCCCGTCCTCAAAATTCCTTGATAAAAGAAGAATGGCTCAAGCTTTACTATTAGGAAACCCTTGATCATATTTCTTGGGAACCTAATGAACCAGCTTCTGATGACCTAGCCCTTATAGTGGTCCCGCCATAGAGTCTACCTATCCCTAGGAAAAAGAACAAAAAGGAGCTAGTCCAAAACTTTTGTGACCATGTCAACCAATCTATCCTCACCTTGTCAGCCTCCACATTTGATAACTTTGATGATGACATGCCCCTAGTATATCCCCAACTTATCGAGTGGGATCAACAAGGAACTCCCATCCTAGACATATTCGAGAATGACGAAGCAATAGCTGAGTTCATGGGGTTGCGTGACGTCATACCTAGAGGTGATCATAAGGTTGGATTTACCATAGACTTGGATAACATGGCATATTTTGGGGAGTCTGTTCACCCTTCCAGTTGCAAAAGTGAAAACAAAAAGAAAAACAATGAAACCAATCAAAATGACAAGTCCTTAGGTGAAAACTGAAAGGCACCTTTAGATGATGAAACAGTAAAAATAAAGGATGCATCTAAGGGAAAAAATCTCTCTAAGACATCCAAGGATGGAGGGTTGAACATTCTCCTAGTTGCTAAGGCAAAATCACCAATTTTAGTGGAAGAATCTATCGAGATAAACATAAACACTGAATATAATCCTTGGGTAATTTACTTTGTAGCATCTTTGACAGAGACAAAGCAACTGGAGTTTCATGACTTCTTTACAAAAAGATAGATAAACTTTGCATGGTCATATGTCAACATGCCTAAATTGGATCCTGACCTTATATTCGATCATTTGCTGCTACAACCGAGTGTTAAGCCCATGAAACAAAACCTAAGGAAAATGCACCCATAAATTGTGTTATTAGTTAAAGTTGAACTTAAGAAACTAATGGATGTCGGATTTATCAGATCAATAGACTATGCATAATGGATTTCTAATCTTGTGCCAGTAATGAAACCATCTAGGGGAATCTGCATCTATATATACTTTAGAGATATCAGTAAGGCATGTCCTAAAGATGACTTCCCTTTGCCAAACATTGACATGATAGTGGACCTAACAGTAGGGTATGAGATGCTATCCCTCATGGATGGTTTCTCCGGATATAATCAAATCAAAATCGCACCTGAGGACCAACCCAAGATAGCTTTTACATGCCCATGGGGAGCACATTGTTGGAATGTCATTCCTTTTGGGCTCAAAAATGTTGGAGCTACATACCAACATGCCATGAAAACTATATTCCATGGCCTTGTACATACTCTCATGGAAGACTATTTGGATGATCTGATAGCCAAATCATTAACAAGAGATGATCACTTGTAAGTCCTAGATAATATATTCCAAAGACTAGAAGAATACAAAGTAAGGCTAAATCCAAAAAGATGTGTCTTTGACGTTCAATCAGGTAAACTTCTAGGATACATCATTTTGAGACGAGGCATTGAAGTAGACCCAACAAAAGTAAAGGCTATAATGGACATGCCTCCACCAACCAACATCAGTCAGTTAAGAACATTACAACGGAGACTATATTCTATCAAACACTTCATAGATCAACTAGTAGACAATATACATCCATTCCAACACTTACTCAAAAAAGGGGTACCGTTTGTATGGACAGCCAAATTCCAAGAAGCTTTTCAAAAGATTAAGGATTACCTGCTTACACCACTTGTGTTAATTCCACCTACAGATACACGACCTTTGATATTATATATTTTAGAAACTCAATCAGCATTAGGAACTTTACTTGGACAAAATGATGATGAAGGTCATGAAAGAGTAGTATACTATAGCATTCATACTTTGGTGGGATATGAGCTAAACTACAGTCACATAGAGTGTGCTTGTCTTGTAGTAGTTTTTTCTACTCAAAAACTTAGGCACTACATGCTCAACCACCAAACCATGCTCGTCACCAAGATAGATCCTTTGAAATATCTCCTAAGTAAAGAAACACTAATAGGTCGATTGGCTAAATGGGTAATGATACTTAGTGAATATGACATCCAGTATGTAGGAATAAAAGCTATAAAAGGGAAATTTATTGTTGATCAGTTCGCAGATGCACCAATTAAGGCTGAGAATCCTCTAGTCATAGATTTTCCTGATGAGTTCATCTTCATCGTTGACAAAACAACCACATGGAAGTTATACTTTGACTGGTCCCACACTAATCGTAGTTCAGGAGCAGGCATACTGTTTGTTACACCACAAGGCGACACTATTCCTAAGTCATTCAAAATTTATTTTCCATGCACAAATAACATAGCGAAATATGAGGACCTTGTAATAGGACTAAAAATGGTAGTCCAATGGAATATTAAGCATTTACAAGTTTATGGAGACTCTCAGTTGGTAATTCGACAAGTCAATAACGAATATGAAACTAAGGATGAGAAACGTGCCCCATACAAGTGCATGGTAGATAGTTTTAAGAAATATTTTGATAACATCAGCTTTCAACAAATACCCCGCATTCAGAATAGGGCACCAGATGCTATGTCAATCGTTGGTTCATTATTTGATATACCTAGCAACATGCCTAAATTTGAGTTTTTGGTAGAGCAAGTTTTGGTTCCTACCTTTGACGTCCCATATTTTGTGATGGTGTGTGAGCTTTTTGGTCCCACTTCCCCATGGTACAAGGACATATATGACTACCTCAATGCCCAAATCCTACACTTAGACCTATCAAACAACCAACGTAGGACCTTTATCTGTAAGTCTTCTAAGTATACCATCATCAGAGATACCCTTTATAGGCGTGCCTTAGACAATACTTTGTTGAGATGTCTCGATGTTGAAGAAGCACAAGCAACCTTACATGTAGTACATGAGGGTATATGTTGATCCCATTCTATCATTCTAACCTTAGCTAAGAATATTATGAGAGTAGGCTATTACTGGCCTACCATGGAAAAGGACTCATATGTCTTTGTCAAGAGATGTCGACAGTTTCAAGTACACAAAGACTTAATACACGCACCAACACAGGAGCTCCATCTGATAACTTCACCATGGCCCTTTTCCTGATGGGGAATTGATCTCATAGGTAAGATACATCCTCCATCTTCCAATGGCCATAAGTTCATCATTACCACAATTGAATACTTCACCAAGTGGATCGAGGCTATTCCTATGACCTACATTACCGACACTCAAATTTCCAAGTTTATCCTTAATTACATCATTTTTCAGTATGATTTCCCTCAATCCATCATCACGAATAATGGCCACCCATTTAAAAACCAAGAATTTTTCCATCTCTGTGAAGAAGTCCATATCCAACATCATTTCTCCACTCCCTATTACCAGAAGGAAATGGCCAAGCCGAGGCATCTAATAAAAAATCATCAGAATCCTCAAAAATATTTTCAATGACTTTGGTCATGACTATAATTTATAGCTTAATCCATCCCTTTGGGCTTGCTTCACAAGCATCCACACTCCCACCGACGCCACTCCATACTCCTTGGTATTCAGTTTTGAAGCCATCTTACCTATAGAGGTCAAAATTCCTTCCCTGAGGGTATCTTTGAAAGGTCATATTGATGATGAAGAGTATCATGTATCAAGACTACATGAGTTAGAATTCCTAGATGAATGAAGACAAAAGGAACTAGATCATCTGCAAACATATAAAAACCGTCTTCGTCGCAACAATAATAGGAAATTTTTGAATAAACACTTTGACATTGGTGACTTGGTCTTAATGGAAAATCCAAAGGATCGGGAGCATATCAACTCTCCACCCCTAAAGGAGAACCATTATCATCACCAATCAACAACCTTTATTTGAAGAGGTTCTATGCATAGCTTCTAAGAGCCTTTGTCTTAATCATAAAAATACAAAAAATTAGAAAAAAAAATTGTTACCTACATGAAAACCTGCCAAACAGGCGTCTTTATAACACTGAATTTTTTTTTTGAAAAAATCAACAAAATAGTTAAGATAAATAATTCATCTAATAGTGAAAACCACTTCGAGTGCGCTTTGGATAAGTACCATGGTGAAAAACTTGGCAAAAAAGCACCATCTATAGTCGATTTCGCTTATTCATCTACCATCATTCGAATTTGATTCTCCTATCATTTCACCCATAGTAATGTTTTCCTTTCCATAACTTGGAATTATTGACATCAAGTCCACTCCACATCCTCATTCCATCCTATTGGTATTATACCCAACTAGGGGAAAATTCTCTACCTACATCATTTGGACCTTGCAGTTGTTGTTCCAACGTCATAAAATGTCCTAGAAAAAAATCCAAAAAGACAAAAATCAAAGCATGTCAAAAAATCCCAAAAAAAACAAAAAACAACAGAGTTACAGTCAGTTGTGTCAATTCAGTCATAGACATAGTTGAACTATGTTGCCTCTCTGATTGGACGTAGGCAAGGCCATCACTTGATGTGCCCTTGAGGCATTAGGTTCATCTTTCTAGGTTTGTCACATAACACACACATAAAATCATGACTCATTCTTTGTGCATCAAAGTCATTGGTTGTGTCAATCTACGAGGTCTTTGTGTGTATAACGTAGGGAAGGCCATCAATCGATGAGCCCCTGAGGAGGCCACACTAGGTTAGTCCATTAGGGTTTACCATATTCACTATCACACACATCAGAAATCATCAATTTAAGTAAATATTTTTCAATCAATTTTGTCAGTCAAAGTCTAGTTGAACTACAAGGTCTCTTAATGTATAACGTAGGAAAGGTCATCAATCGATGAGCCCCCAAGGCCGCACTAGGTTATTCCTTTAGGGTACGTCGTGTCAGTCAACATGAGTCATACATTGTCATCACACACAATATTCAATACATCAAGACAAGTCACGCATCAACAAGTCAAACAAGTCAACAATGTCATCAAGTCAAAATAATCAACTTATGTCTTATACAAGATGTGTCCTTCTTGGCAAAAGACATTATCATTTAGGCAAACAATCATCATAGCCTTATGCAGCTTGTCACATCAACGACATCATACTCAATGTCTTATATGGTATGTGTCTTTTTGAAACCATGCTTCATTATGCCTTATACAGATAGTCACAAAATCGAAACCTGACTCAACATCTTATACAGTATGTGCCATCCCTGACATCAAGCTTTATCAAACAATCAGCTTATCAAACAAACAACAACAGATCAAATTTTGAAAAATATTCTTACTAGCTTTTGACTTTATGACTTGTTTTGTCTTATCTTTTCATATGGCTTTGTCTTCAAGTCTCGTTACTGGATTTCTTGAGGATGTCCCATGAAGGATTTAGAGAAGCAAGGATGTTTCAAGACTATTTTTCTTTGACTGATGTTTGTCGATTGTCTTTTAAACTTGGTTTTCAAGTCAAGTTACTAGCTTTCTCAAGGATTTCCCATGAAGGATTTAGAGGAGCAATAATGTATCCTAACTATATCTTTTTCTTCAATTGTTGTCTATGATTTGTCTTGACAAAAAGACTGGGAAAATTTTCCCTTAGTGTGAGTTAGGACACTCCTTGTCTACAACTGTCTGTTTTTAGCAAGTGGATGACTTTGTACACCTTTTTCTATCTCATATCATGGTGTTTACTATCCATTTGTGTCATGTCCCACCCAATGATGATTTAATGCAAGGCTTAGTTTATATTTGGAAAAATATTGAAGATTCTACATTCTTCTAAACAACCATCTCTAATACTAACATTTTGATTAATCTGCGCTAACATTTCTTCTATCCTGCATAATGACAAAGTCTTGTGACACATAAAAAATTAATTAATCTACATATGCATTTATTTTACAACCATCATGTAGACATCATCATATATATGAACATATTAAACCATACATCTATTCTACATTTCAAAACAACACAAAAATATACATACCCATCGCATCTAGGTAATCATGACATACATGCATTTACCATTAACAATTGTACATATTATAAATATACACATAGCATTTTCCATAATCAAATCATATTTGCATCTCATTATTATAAACATAGAATTCATACATGATAGTTGTAAATACTATGCATTCATCATCACATAGAATAAATTCATCATCTCATAGAATAATTAAACATCATCATGTAGAATAAACACATCATCATAGGAAAATAAAACATCATAATCCATAACATGTGCATGTGATAAATAGAACACTATAGAACACTGCATAATCATGTAAATAACTACAAATCATATAATCACCACCAAAAATGATATATATATATATATATATCGCTCAAAAATAATATGTGTCATAGTACAATGTCAGAATGTATCAATCCAGAGGGAGCTCGCAGGCTCTATGATCATAATACAATGTCTCCAAATATAAACATGTCACTAAGAATTAATCCCATTGCTCCCATTTGGAGTTTGAGGGGGCGACTATCGATGAGGTACTCACTGTGCAGAAGGAGGCATGTCATATGGTCCTATCCTAGGTGGACCCACCACATCATTTGTGCTCTATGAATAGCTATGAGACCTACTCTGGGAACTGCCACTGTGTGCCTATGAATAGTTGGGAGCTCATCTCTTGCGAGGTACCTCTGCTTCATATAAATCTCTGTAATATCTCTCTCGATCACTGGCTTTGACTAACTCTCGAGAAAATGTTGCAGCCAGTCCATTGCATAAGGCCCTCAACTCAACAAACCTTCCCTCTGTCTCCTGCATCCTAGCTATTGCCTGATCTCTATCTAGGTAAGCATTGTCTCTCTCCATCTGCATCGCATCTCGCTCTTCAGTCATTGCCCTCACCCTCTCCTCCAAGGCCTCTACTCAGGAATGTAACTATACTAATCTCTTATCAATAGGACCCTCCTCCTCCCTTTCTGGTCTCTCTCCCACCTTTACATCCCAATCCTCCACTATCCTATCTCGGAGCTCCCTCTCCTGCTCCCCCATCTCCTCCTCCTGCTCATTATCCTAGTAACCAGCTAACAACCCAAGAGCATCTATCTTCATATCCTCTCCACCAGCCTCCTCCTTTGCATGCTCCTCCTCAATGGCCTCCTCAATTTCATGCTCAACCCCTATCTCTGCCTCCCCTCCTCCACCAAAGTCCAACATTGGAACATCCTCTCCCTCACCCTCCTCCTCACAGATGGGTGAAAATCTATGTCCTCTCCCACCTCTCCTCCCTTGTTGACCCTATTGACCACCCCTCCCACCTCCACCTCTCCCATCATCACCTCCACCTCTACCAACTTTTCCACCTCTAGCACATCAACCTCTAGGTCTTGTGCCCCGTCTCTCTACTAGAGCTAGCTGATATGGATCTATATACGGAATAGGCCTGTGAACTGCCTACCAAGCATCATATGCTGCAATGGTGCCTGTATCTGCTACACCACCCCTCCAACCCCACTGTACAAGTTGTAAAGCCTGAATGTCTACCTTTGTTGTCACCATAGGAATCATGGGCCCCCACAATGGCACCTCTCTAGAAGACCGAGTGAACTCATCTCGCCCCCGAGGCTCATCCTGAACCTCCCCAAACTGTCTCAATACTCGATCCAGTAGGTGTCTCTCAATGGTATGAGCACTCGCTATAGTCCTCCCAATCAAATATTGTGTATTTCTGCAAAAGGGTAAATGCCTATCCTCATCTCTCCATCAAGCAAAATCCATATAAGGTCTCCAAATAAACTGAACAAGTATGTATATGGCATGTCTCCAATAACCTATATCACCAACATGGCTCTGGGTAATCGTCCCTACATAACAGAAAACATAGGGGGACCTAGCATCTAAATCAGATGTCACTGGGGGATGAAACACAACAATGTGTTCCCATGCCCAGATCATCAGTAAGGTAGTACCACAGCTCATCGACTATGCATCTCTATATGTTATGTCATGTAAATGAAAATACAACATGGCTAATAAACATAGGCCCCATGCATATACTACCTGACGCTCTAACATCCCAACTAGCATCTCCCCCCACCCAACAGGAAAACCATGACCTCGTTGGTCAGGAAGAATAATCCCAGCAATCAATGTACATAGCATACAATCAATTTGTGCATATCTCTCTGCTAGTACATGCCATCTAATCTCATAGTACTCAATACCAAGTTGTCTAATATCATCATAAACATAAAATTGGGTGATCTCATTGTAACCTCTCTGGGTATCATATAAGACTCTCTCATCCATAATAGGAAATCTCAAAATCCAGTATACATCCTCTAAAGTAATTGTAGCCTCTCCAGTAGGCAGATGAAAAGAGGTCTCAGAATTCCATCGCTCACAAAGAGCATTCAACATACCTTTGTTAGCTCAAATAGTGGGCATAGTGCAAACAAGATGTAACCCTAGACTCCATATCAAACATGTCTCAGCACTCTGTAACTGGTCTCGCAGCTCATAAGTGATCGGCCTCGATTCTCGGGTGTATATCGGATCCAATACAGTCTGCAAATGCATCAAAATACTTTGTGTCAAAAATATAGAACATTCATTTTTACATCACAAAAAATTTCAAAATTTTCAAAGGCAAATGCATCGTTTCAGTATCAAATGTGGTGCAATATTTCACATGTGTCATTATAATTTGCACATGCATTGCATAAACTCAAGTGCATTGTTTAAACAGGCAGATGCATTGTTTTAACACATATGCATCACACAACCAATCACGCCTAACTATCATATATATGTGTCATAGTTTTTGCAAATGTGGTGCATTATTATTGTCATACCTATTATGCAAATGTGCTGCTCCAAAACAAATGTGATGCACTAACCTACATGTGACACTTCCATTCACAAATGTGATGCATTCATATACAAGTGGTGCAAACAAACTCAAATGTTTTATTAACCTAAATGGCCTAAATGGACCTAGACGTGTTTGCACATATGTTTCGTTCTGCGAGCAAATCCGTCGTGTACGAATGTATATGCGTTGATTATAAAGCAACACATATGTAAATTAAACTTTAAGTGCCTAAAAAAGCGTGAAAATTGAAATATAAAAAGGTGGTTCAGGGGTACATACCGGGGGTTCTGCGTCGGCCGAGTGTCTAAAGGTCTGAATGTGGTAACCATGATGCTCTGTGTATAGAACAGGAGACATCTTCGCTACGAGCTCTGGAGCAAGATCAAGGTTTTCTCAAAGTCTAGGGGTGCAAATTATTTGTTTTTTCACCCAAATCCTATTTATACCTAGGGTTTTGGAGGGTTTTTCTTCAACCTTTTGTACTAGATGCACTATTTTCCAAGTTCTAACATCCATTTCACATACCAAATCACTTCAAATTTGATTTCTTTCACCACCATCAAACTTCTAACTATCAAATTACCTAATGAGGACAATTTCCAAATTTTTCAAAAAAAAATCAAAAATTATAATTTTTCCCAAGGGGACATTCCTTAACCTATTTCACACCGGGGCACGAAGGGGCATATTTTTGATTGATTTTCTTTGACACAATGTGATAAACAACATTGTATCAAAGAGGGGCAAACTGTAGACACTGAAAATTGGTCTAGGCCTCCGACACCATTTTTCACATAATTCTCCTATTCATGGTCATGATTAAATAATGTTAATTATTTAATTATTTTCTAAAGTCAACTATCCTCTATTAATTAAATAATTTTAATTATTTAATTAATTCATTATTACCTTCATTTCAATCTAAATTAATTAAATAAATGTTATTTATTTAATTACGTCGCTAATTAATTAATCTCCTTTCTAAATTAAATAAAATATTATTTAATTTACCCTTATGACACTTTCAACTATAATTAAATATTCATTTCGAATTATTTAATTATTCTTTAACTTTTTCTTCAATCAATTAAATAAATCTTAATTTATTTAATTTAATCTCTGAATTTTGAATGTTGAATTAAATAAACTATTTAATTCACAAAAATAATTATTCCTAGCATATTCTTCTATAATTAGATAATCGCTTAGCTATCTAATTATTCATTTACCACTTAAGTCGAGATTTAATTTGATCAATCAGTTATCTCCTGATTTAATATCTGATTGTTTCTGACAAACAGAGTTTCTAGTTTAATCAGCCAATCTTATTCTTCTACGTGCAAACTATTATTAATTAAATAACTTTATTTATTTAATTAATTCATTTGTGTGTTCAAACACAACGTTTCTTCTTTATCTTTCATATACAATCTCTATTCTTCTAAATTTTGAACAGTCTCAACAACAGGTTAAATTATTATTTTATTTAATCTCTATCATGCAGACTTTTTCACTCGCATTATTACTAACACTGAATCTCTATTGCATGGCATTCATTAATCTCTTTCTTCAATCTATCTTTTGAATCTGAGTTAATCGTTCGAAAAACAATTTTCTATAAATTGACTTGCCCTTTGTCATTATTACTCTTCTTGAAATCTTTATACTTTTAGAAAGCTTATTCAATGATCTTTGATATTTTGCTAAATCATTATCATACAAGCCATACTTGCATACTTAAGAAATCTAAGGGAAATTATTATACGATGGAAAAATGGAGAAGTGCAATCAAGGTTATTCATGGAATTGTATAGATGTTCGGTGATATCTTTTTGTTTATATATGATTTTTAGTTTCCATTGTTCTTTTTTGTTAGCGTAGGTTAGATTTAGAGTTAATTGCATTTATAATTGCTTAACACTTCTTCTCTTATGTTTTTCCTTAGCATTACAAATATTATCTTCAGTAGGTTCTTCCATGTCTAAGGCTTTATCAATGGCCAAAATTGGCAATGACTCATCTAAGTCACTATCAACCCAAACTAGATCCTTCGTCTCTAAAAAGGGTTGCGCTGGTGGGTATAGAGTCAATTGTTTCTTGTGCTCACCATTAGAAATGACCATGTTTCCTGACTGGGAATTGATAAATGCATCTACAACTGCTAACCAAGGTCATCCAAAAATCAGGGGGTATCCCCCCAGCTTAATTTTTGGCTGCAAAATCACAAAATTAGTTGGGTATTCCCATGAATCAATAGAAAGGATTACATCTTCAATCATACCCTCGTGCTTGACCAAAGATTGGTCTACCATTTAAAGAACTGTGGGAGTAGGTCTAAGTCCCTCTAATGAAAATCTTTCCTTTGTTTCATTTGTCATAACATTAATTGCAGCGCCCAAATCCACAAGGGTATTAGGAATACTTACTTTACTGATAGATACCTTAATGACAGGACTCCCTAGATCTGATTACTTTGGAATGGTTATGTTCTCGAGCATAAGATCTACCAATTGTCTAATAGCTTGGATGGTCTTCGACTCTTGCTTCTTATTTTTCTTCTGAGTACATAGATCTCAAACTATTTTTGTATAGATGAGGATGTCCTTAATAGCCTGCAACAAATGAATCTTGATGTTAAAATTATGTAACTCATTAAAAAGATCAAATTTAGGTTGAGAGACTTCCCTTTGTATTGGTTCAGACTGAAATCATTTGGGAAAGGGAGGTTCTTTGACTGGCTCTACTTCTGACTCTTCATTGATTTTTTTAATGGTGGGCCCTTGAAGAGCCTTTCTTGATCTTAATTGAACTCCTTCTAATTCTACTATGTTTATAGGATAAGTGGGGTAACCTGTTGCTTCATTATTATACACAGGTTGGGTTGCCTTATTGTTGGGGTTTGGGTTTGATTGGGCTGGCATTGATGTAGGTCTTGGTGGTTGTGTTGGATTGTTTGTTGGATTGACTGGCTGAGCAGTTGATGATGGAAAAGCCAGAAGAAGTTGTTGTGACTGTTGGTATGGGTTGATCATGGGAGGAGGTGTAAATTGTGATTGTGATGGATATGGTTGTTGTTTGTACGATGAAAGTTGTGGTGATTATGGCCTCCATGCATATTGTCACGGTTGTGAAGTATACTGATATTGTGGCATCCATTGAGGTTATGGGGTTTGTTGCCAACCCCCATACCATCTAGGTTGATTGGAAAAAGGATTGGGTTGGCTAGGTCCAGAAGCAAGATAATCATTCATCGTGCTAGGGTGCATTACTCAAGGTGGAAAATCTCACCTAGGGGTCATGTAGTAGATGGGCTCCTAAGAATATTCCATATCAGGCACACCTACAGGAAGAGGCCTCAAGGTAGAACTCATACTGACTTCTTCTAGGGATGAGATTTTTTTCCTATTGTACGAGCAATCCTCACTACCATGTTTCTTGTGAAACATCAAACAAAACATAGATAACGCCTTCTTGGCTTCCTCTTGCTTCCTACGGGTATAAATATTGTCTATTTGTTTACCCATATGACTTAACAAATTTGTTTTAATATCCTCAAGTAAATTGCCTATTTCACACTTTGTTATATCCGTTGCATTACTTGCAATATAAGGCTTACTTGGATAGTTCCTTCCCAAATGATGAGACCTTGAATAGTTCTTGCAAATATCACAGATATCATCAAATTCCATTTTGGATATATTCCCTTTACCTATTAAATTTAATTCATCCATAACATCATCTCTTATTCCTTTAAGAAAAAACATTTTAACAGCGTCATCATTAAGTTCCTATTGGTGAGACCGTTGAAGACTAAACATGAAGCGTTTGAGGTATTCCTCCACAGACTTGTCTTCCTTTTGTGTCATGCGGAATATTTCATCCCAAACCTCCTTTGTTTTGCAATACTCTTGGTACTTGGTTAGGAATAATTCCTTCATGACTTCCCATGTTCTAATATTCCTGAGGTTTATAAACCATCGTAGGGTGGCATCCTTTAGTATAGCTGGAAATAGTTTGAGTTTTTGTGCATCGCTTTGATAATCATAGTTGTGGCACAACATATCAAATTCAAACAAAAATATATTAGGATCCTCAATTGAAAGACCATGGAAAATAGGCAAAACAGAATGAGGAATGTTCTTCATAGGAGCATCTTGTTTGGGATGTGTGATTGGAAACTCAAAGGTAATCGGATTATTGTTGGCTAATGCCCCATTATGATTGTCATTGTTGTTGTTGTTGTTTTTGTTGTTATTATTGTTGGGATCCATGATGTCTAGTTCCCAAGGGGTAAAATAGGTTTTAAATGGCTCTTGGGTCTCTGAAAATGGACCATCTTTAGTCCCATAAGACTCTTGGAAGAATTTTTCAACCTTTTTGCATAATATCTCAAAAGAGCTTGGACAATTACCTGCAGGTGTCTCAACAATAGTGGTCTTTGTTGGTTATTTTTTAAGAACCAAACTTATCTCAAGAAACACCTATGGACTTTACCATTTCCAATAATCAGTATTATAAAGGGATTGGCCAACAAACCAGTGGAAGCTACAAAACCTCTACTCCTACACTTCAGACTTTGTAAAAGCTGGGAGGGTTATCCCACAATGCATACTTCTGAATTCATACAATTATAATCAAATACATTTACAATAACAGATACTTCTCATTAAGCTATTTAAGATCCTAATACATTAAATAAGTTGGTGGCTCATTTATCAACATATTATACTTAAAACATGAGAAGGTGGGACTATAACATGTAACAACTATAAAAGTAACCACAAGAGTTTACAAAATAAAAGTGATTAGTTGACAAATCAACACAAAAAATGAATCATGAATACTTCACATGAACCAGTGCCTTTATCCTGAGCATGGAGTCATAACTAGCCTATATGATTAGATAACAATTCATGAATAGAAACATATAATTTCAAGAGGTGTGGCATTATATCATTCTCCTATTACATTCATGACTAATACTACTTATCAATATCCAAGCACTTGATTCTTATGAGTTATAATCACATCCAAGCATTTACATCAATTCATTGAATCAATAAGAAAGAATGAAATCAAACATCCACTGGTAAACAATGGAGACAAATAAAAGACATCTATAACTCATAAAATGAATGCAAGGAGAGATAATAGCCATGAAATTGGTATTTCTAAGTATATATTTTTATTTGTTGTTATCCAAACTACATGCAAAATTATGAACTCTCAAACTTAAGACAAAAAATCTAAAAACATACTTAGTATTTCTTATAATTAACTATGTTAATTGCATAAAACAATGAACCCCTACTTCCTAGCCCTAAATTCCTTCTTATAGAAATGAAGGAGAAAAAACAAGCCTCAAGCCAGAAAGTAAACATGTCAAAACCCTATTGGACTACTAAATCAAAGATTCGTTCATTTAGTTACAACATACTTCCAAGAGGTGGGAGACATGTGAAATAAATGAGTGTACTCCTTGTTCATTGCAAGAGATCAGGTCCAATCTTCAAAATGGGTTCAACCAAACAATTACCTCAAAACTTGTGCCCACGCACCAAAAAGAAAAGAAGGAAAAGCAAGACGAAAATAGAAAAAGACAAAAGGTAAGACCACGTCTACAACCCTATCATCAAATCAACCTTGAATAAGATGCACTATATTTTCCATACTTTAACATAAGCCTAATTTGTACTAAATCTAGGCTATGTAGTGCATTCCTATCTGTCCATTATTCACCATGGTTGCAGACCTCAAACTTTCAAATCATCAACTTGCCATCCTTAGTGTAAAACCCCCACTCCTTCCAAATATCTGCCTTTCCATGCTTGGAATTATTCTTTGTGGGCCAATCAAAATTCATTAACTCATCAACCCTTTATCTGTAAGGTGCATATTTGGTGACAATCTAGTTAGCTTCCCTATCAAATTCTAGCAATACAGTCTCAGCATGGACTAACATATCCATATTCACTGTCAATGTGTCCATATCAAATTTCTGGAAAATTTCTATACCTTGATCTAAAATAACATGGTTTACTTCATTTCTCCATTCCTGCAAAGTCTTAAAGCTACCATCACTCCTTAAGATAGATGGGAGAAGTCCATGATGAGATTCATGGAAATATTTCACCAATTCCCTTATCTTGTTCTCCAATGTTTCAACATTCCCTTTGTATTCCTCAATTTTATTTACCAGGAGAACAATAGATTTAAACCTCTTAGGTGAATTAGGATCCTCCTTAACCCCAATACCCATCAGCATCAAGTCTTGTTTTCTAGGGATCCAGATCTCCATAAGTGGGATGGCCTTTTCTCTGTTGATATCAAACATTTTTATGGCATCAACCATGGATGAATAGCTATAGTGAATACTATTTAGTTTGTTGTTCACTTTTCTATTCAAGTGCTCCAGGACTACTGTGACAATCCTCATGTTGCTCCTAAAAGTATCTTCATCATGACTTTGACACTTTTCTCTCTATTCACTTAATTGTCTAAGAACCTCTTCCTTTTTGACATCCCCTTCATCCTGTGACCCTTCTGACACACTGGGATCTACTATTGAAATGGGAACATTTCCCATATTATATGACACAATTTCCCATTAAGTACTTACATCAATTGTAATTTCAAAGGATATGTCCTCTTGTATAGTAGTGGGAGGGTCAGTATCACCTTGTTTGAGCTTTCTAGGCTATAATTTTTTGCAATACATCCTCTAACAATGTTGTCTTTGTATCTAATTACATATTATTTCTCTCAAGATTTCCATACTTGACCAACAAATTGTTCAGTTTTGTTCTAAGTTTTTCCTTATTAGTTGTTACAGACTCCAGAGTAGCCCTGGTGAATTGTGCATCATGAACAGAGAAATTTGTAGCTTCCAAGACTGATGTCTCTGACACTCTTTTGATTATTAGGCCTCCCTTGTAATCAGGTGGAGGCTCAGTAATGTCTAGTTTTCTTGTTTTGGGCGCTAAAGACCAAATAGCCAAGGCTTCCCACTCTTCACTAAAATAAAACCCTTATAATGCAAGTGCAGCTTCTTCCTCTGTATCATAGAGTGGTCTGTCACATTTTTTGATTGTGTCAAAATAAATGGTTGAGGCTAGATCCCATTCTAGTAACAACAAGACACAACTTGTTCTCACTAATTCTTGACCTTCCTTAGCAGTCATGTTTTGAAACCTGGCTCTCATCACATTCAACACCTTTTTCTGAATGACAGTATTAGGCAACTCTGGATGTAGGCTCCTCTCCATAGCTAAATATTTTACTTACTCATCTTTTTTAGACCTATAGGCATAACCCATAAAATCTTGAGTTTTCACAGATGAGTCATCATCCAATAACTTAGTACATGCCTCAACTCTGATGTCATCACCTCCATTTAGCCCTCTGAGATCAACATTACTTAATCTTTTTCCCAATTGACTAGTTCCCCTTACTACATATGTAGTAGGAACTCCTTCCTATATTTCTTGCTCAAATACCCAAATGTCATCATCAAAGCCTTCATCATCATAATCCACTAAGCTAGCGGTCACAGTTTTCTATTTTTTCAATGGTGGCTCCTTAGGTGGTACTTTACTAGATGGTGGAGAATCAACATCCATAACTTCATACTCTATCAACCTTGGTGGAGGCGGGGAAGAGATTTGTGGCACAGGAGAAGGAGGTTTATGTTCCTCATGCTGAGTGGGAGCATAGGGTTCATCAAATTTCTTTGTTTTACCCTTTCTTCTTATGAAAAACTTTATTTTTGGTTCCTCAGGGGATTGTGATGTAGACTCCCCTTCAATAGCAGAAATCCCTTCTCCACTTTGTTCTTCAGAAATTGGAGCTTTCCTTTTATCTATACTAACCACCCCTTCAGTTTCAAGGTGGCCTACTATTGTGTCAAAATTTCTTGTAACATGCTCCACCTTTTGAATTATGTCCTCAATCTCAAGAAGGATTCTGAAATCAGACTCTTCCTACTTTATCTTCCTTTGCATCTTGTTAAATGAAATCCACCTCACCAACCTCTTTTCTTGCTCCACACTGTCATATATATTCTTTATTACATCCTTTGGATAATGGAAAATATGAGCATATTGGTATCTTTTTTTTCTATCATTCAACCAGGCCATAAATCCTTCAGGATCATATCTGACCCTCTCAATTTTCCTTTTCATTTGGTATCCATTGAGCACTTCAATGATACTATTCCAACCTCCTTTAGTCATCATAAAATCAGAAAAATGAGTGTATAAAGGAAAGAAAGTTCCCTTTCCCTGATTTAACAAATGTTCATTCTCAATGTTTCCTAATTTCCACATAACTCAAGGAAACCTATTCTTTTAGGCACAAACCTTGGCAACAAATGAGGTGCTACCTTAGAACCATAGACTCTTAAAATAGTAAAATCAGGGAGAGAAATAGAATCTCCCCAGTTATGATCAATGCCTATATCATGTCTTCTTTCCTTTAGTCTCAAGAAGTCATGTAAAGCAATAGGAACTCTAGGAAACCTCACAATCAAATATTTTTTCAATTGAGAAGCAAACAAATTTTGGAAAGTGACATAATCATACGTCCTGTCATCCTTATCCAAAATAGTGGTCCAATATTGCACGAGCAAATCCCAATCACCTGCCTTTCACTCCAAATCAATATTCTATCCAAAATACACTATACCCTTGTATAAGAACATATGCATCAGCAGTGAGTACCAGTTGCATCCTACCCTAGAGTCTCCTTTCTTTAAATCTAACCAGCCCCTCATGCATTTTTTCAGAAAGATATCCTGCATAATCATATATTGCACAATATTGGGGATGCTAGATTTGGGAATCCATATGCATCCAAGCCATTGGGATTCTAGAAATAGGATCATAACCAATTATCTAAAAAATGGAATAGAAAGTCCTCTTGAAATAAGGAACAAAATAATTGATAGGGAAATGCTCCTTATCATGTGATCCTATCACAGTCTTTTGTTCTACAATTTCTACTAGAAATCTTGGTAAAACGTGGACCCTAAATGAAGCCTTGGTCTTTTCATACTCTTGTCTAAGAGCTTCTTCATTATCTTATATATTTCATCACTCCATTTAGTGAGCTTGAAAACAAGACCCAATTCCTCCATAGTGATTCTAACCATTTCCTTTCCATCAAAAGTTATGATAATCCTTGTGACTGGGTCATAGTTAGCCGCTATTGCCTTCAGCAAGTCAACATCCAAATAAACATTTGGCACAATTAGCTTTCCTAGATCACAGCTCCAAGGGTTTCATATTTATGTTCTTGAACCAGCCATAAAACAATTCCCATCTAGTATAGGGTAATTTAGCATCTTTGATAGAACTTCTTTTGTCAAACAGACCTTCTTCTATTTGTGGTCCCCAGGGAATCAATTGACCTCTAGGTTTATTGCTAGTGGGAGGTGGTAACTGATCCATAAGGTCTTTATCAGAGATCTCTTGGGAATAGAAACGTCTCCTTTGGATGAAGTTGTTTTTGCTTTAGGGGCCATAATGCAAGAAATATAATCAAACAGCGTTTTTTGGTCTAACTGAGCAAGGCCTACGGCTTTTGTAAGGTTTTGGCATGAATTATTCAAATGCGGAATTAATGAAATTCCATTTTATAAATGTCAAATTTAATAGCCAAACCAAGAAAAAAACCCTAACAGACTTAAGCTTGAGAAAACAAAACCTCTCAGTAATGCCAAAAGGAAAATGATAATTGACTTATTATTTTTGTGCAGGTTGACATCCCTAGTTCCGACATGAGAAAATGTTGAGTGACCACAATCTTAGCTCCTAGAGTGTATTGAGTGTACTTGCAATACCGAATTATTCCTTTGATGTAAATATTAATAATCATGCAATTCCTTACTTCGGTAGCTCAATTTCCTTTCAGTTACTAAGACTCCCTCACGTGAACCAAAATGATTTTCTTGCTATCAACTTTGTTTTCAATGTTGGTCATTGATTTATTCAGCCAATTGATTGATCCGCAATCCAGATTTAATTATCTTATTATGAAACATCCGACTATATACAGCTGAAACAATTTCCCAATAACAGGAGGCCACATGGAAGAAAATGTGTGTAACATGCAGGCCCTACCATCTCTTTGTCTTTTCAATCCCAATCCACGTGTCAATTTGATGCAGAGCAAAGAGGAAAAAATCAACACCTTCAACAAACGAACTTAGAACATCTTTAACTCACCTTCCTTTGACACACTTATTCAACTATATTTCCCTTCAACACAAACACTCAACTTGAAAAAAGGAGTTCCAATATGTCACCAAATCTCTCACAAACCTTGAGGATTCTTCAAAATACATTAGTCATCAACCAATTTACAGACCCATACCTTATCATCAACAAAAACAATACAAACTTGAAAATTCCCAAATCAGTTATTAGGCCTTTTAGGCCACACAACAAGGTTAACTCAATCCTCCAAGCCCATTTCTCTTTGTAAAATTAATAAATAGATTCAAAGGTAATTGCACCAAGAATATAAACCATTCCCCACTCATTGTTCATATAATTTTTATAAACACTTATTTCAGACCATCCCTTTATGACTACAAAAATAGGACTGTGATATTCTGTCCTATCAGGACAGTCACTATACAATGATCTCAAACCTTTAAAATTCACCAAAAAATACTTAAATTGAATTCTCAAGGCTTCTATGCATCCTTTTTTTAAAAAAATTGCACAATAAAGTCTCAAAAGAAACCAACAAATCTCATGAAACTTCTCTGCATACAGAATTACCAGCCCAATTCAATATATTGCAGACATAAGGCTTATTTTTTTAATGCTTCCACACTCAAAAAAAACTAAACCAATGTTTGGAACAGATTATATTAGACCTGAATATGCTTAAAATAATTCCAAAAGTCCATTCACAAAATTATTTCTATAAACCCCAAGGCTTTACCCCCTTCACTACCCTGTTCCTGGCCTGAGACACAATTTTCAAACATAAAACTTCAAACTTATTCACTTTATTCTTAATCTTCTGTTCTAAACCCTTTAGATCATGAAATTACATCCATAAATTAATAATATTACCAAATGCCAATAATTTTCATTCATGACTACAAGAGAAACACGAATTTAAAGGCTCTTGTTACCCTAAATCAGGGTTTTCACTGTTTTCACAAAAAATACAGTAACTTTTTCAAATCTCCACCAATTCGCATGAAACAGAAAAAAAATGAAAGGTGATTAATTCTATTGCCATTTACACACCATTAACCATGAATTTGAGCCCGTACATATCCGTACAAGGTCTGGAATCAGTGATTTTTTGAAGAAAAATGGATAAAAATAGAGAATTTCATTAACTCATTCTTTTGTTCAATCACCCTCTAACTTCTAAATGTACCAAGAGCCTTTTTAAAGAAATAAAACATGTATTTTGAACTTACAACTACTTCCAACCACCTAAAACTAAACTGACCCTACATATTCCATTTGTTGCATTTGTGCAACTTTTACATTGTTTTTGCAATTTTGCACTTTTATGTTGACAACTTTTGGATACATTGACACATTTTAACATTTTCTTAAATGACCTCCTAAAATACATGAGAAATGAATAAAATAACCTTAATACAATGTAATAACATCAAATTCCTAAATTTCCACAAGGAGGCATAATTGAGTCAAGGTGTGCCTACACCACAATCTTCCCTTACCCCCGTGAGCCATAACTCACGTGCAACTTTTATCAACAGGAGGACAGGGAATAGTTGGGATTGAATTTGGAGGCATCATCGTATACACTTCTTAGCTAGCTCCAATTTTATTTCTTGTACAATATCAAGGGCTCAAATTAAAATATCTTTGGGTACGAGAGATATATGGACTTTAGTAACACACACATTACCCTCCATGTTGTTAAGATTTATTCCACACAACAAACACCCGCTTCCCCGTCGAGAAACTGGAAAGATAAATGGGGCCCACATGGGATGGCGGGGAGTAGTCCCAATTGATCCACCTCACCCGCAATCAACCATCATTCAAGGTGACATTCAGCAATATTAATTCTTGGACCGATCATAGAGAAGATAGGTGGAAATCACCTGCTAGCCCACATGGTCACTTCAATAACCAAGAAAAACATACGGGTGCTCAGGGAATGACCCAAATGTGGCCACCTCAATTATCATCAACCGTTGATCTAGCTTTAGCAAGCACTTGTGCATCTTCTCAACGATTTCAGGCCCACAAATCATCAGTAACACATGTCCTTTTCTCGTGATCCCGAATGAATAAAATAATTCAAGATAAAATAGGATGGGCAAGTGGGCGATGGTTCAGATCTTTTTCATTGATCGCACGTCACACAGTAGCTTCCTAGACCTACACATGTAAAAATGTTAACCCTAAAAGGGACCTATCCTAGAACAATTAGCCCACGGCCATGACATAATGACTTAAGATATTTATTAATGGGAAATATTTAGCTCGACTTAGGATAATCACCAAATAACAATCCAACCCAATTAGCCAGTAAAACCAGATGAAAGGATTGGTCACTCAACAAGATTTGATGTCAAAATTTATAACTTGAAGAGACCGATGACCGACAAGAGTCAACTAACAAATAAAAAAAAGACCAAGATATAAACTCCAAGGGTTTTTAAGATCAGAGTAAACCTAAAACCCTTTATAAGTAGGAGATAAAAACCGAGAACTCCCTAGACTTGGCAAAATCCTGAGAATGGAACATTTTTTTCAACGGGGTTCCAATAGTGGCTCCGACTAAGGACGTATGCCTCTTCCAGGCATAGCGAGATTCCATAATCTATGGTTGAAGCAAACCAATAAAAACACACACGAGTCAAAACAAATGAACTACCTGGACAAGGCAGTAAGACAGAACTAGACACAACATAAAATAAACACACCTATACACAAAAAGTATAAAATTTACAATTTACATGGAAAAACAACATACTTAGAAAAAGTATGCTTTTAAGAACTATCCATGTACTGGAAGTTCAAAAATTTCACTTGTTAATCTTTGGAGGAAATAGGAATCCTCCCCATGTGCACTAGCTATCAGATAAGGGCCTATCCATAATGCTTCAAAATTCCCATGCTTTCCCTTGTCTTGAGCTCTTGCATTCCAAGACAACACCATACTATTTACCTCAAACTTTCTAGGAGATGCTCTCTTGTCATGTAGGTGTTTAACTTGCAACTGCATCTTCATATTCTTACCCTGAGCTTCTCTCCGTGTTTCATCCAATTGCACCAGATTGTCTATCATGTGTTGCATATCATCACATATCTCTTCATCATATTCTTTGATAAACTTATACATCTTTAGTAGGTTATTCTATGGTAACCTAGCATCTAGGCCATAAACTAAACCAAACAGTGAATTACCCATAGCCTTTTTCACAGTCACTCTATCTGCCCAGAGTGCCAACTTCAGTTTGGAGTCCCAAGCCTTCTTATTCTTCTCCATCACTCTCTTAATGATTTTCATTAATCTCTTATTGCTAGATTCAACTTGACCATTTCCTTGAGGATGGTAAGGCAAAGAGTAAGAACTTGTATTCCATGTTTGTCACAAAACTCTTTGAATTCATTAGATTTGAAAAACATAGCATTATCTAAGAAAATCTTCTCAGGAACTCCAAATCTAATGAGAATATTATTTAATAGGAAATCCACTACCACCTTGCTTGTGGCCTTCTTTGTGGGTATTGCTTCTACCCATTTCGTGAAATAATTTGTAGCAACAAGGATCCAAGCATGGCCTCCACTTGACTTTTCTGGTATTTCTCCAATGAAATCAATCCCCCATTGTTGGAAAGGGGTTGGCACTGTTATAGGCCTAAGTGGTAAATTTCCTAAAAACTTCCACTTTCCAAAAAATATTTGGCAGGCATCACAAGTTTTAACAAACTTGTGAGCATCTTTGAAAATTGTAGGCCACCAGAATCCTACTCTTAAAACCTTATGAGTAGCGGTCTTCTCCATGTAGTGACCTCCACACACCCCATTGTGCATTTCTTGCAAGAGTTCTAGTGTCTGTTTCCCATCTACACATTTGAGAAGTACACCATCTAAATTCCTCCACCATAGCTCATTGTCAATGATTACATATTTTATTGCATGCAATTTCAGTGTCCTTTTGTCATTGTCAGTCATGTCTGCAGGACATTGCAAAGTTTGTAAATATTGGACAATTCTTCTGTACCACCCACATGTTTGTATATCATAGATAGGTGCAAATTAGATTTTTCCATCAACTTAGCGAGACCCTGACCTCTTAGCAATTTGGTGATTTGAACATCAATATTAAATTCTTGGATCATGTTGATCCATATACATATTTTGCCTATAGTCTCCTGCTGAGTGAAAATATCTTTCACAACAGCACTTGGTACAAATGCTATGATAGTCGCTCCCTGTAGGTAAGTCTTGAAGTTCTTCACTACCTTAACTAGAGCATACGCTTGTTTCTTGGTTGTGTCATATTTCAGCTCTACATCTCACAAAGACTTACTAAAAAATGCAATAATTTGTTCAAAAACTTCTTCATTTTTTTGTAACAATACAACAGCAATAGTGTGAAAAGAAGCAACAAAGAAAATGTGCATTGGTTTAGAGAAGTCTAGGGACTTCAAAACTAGAGCCTCTTTGATAGCTTGTTTAATCTTTGTGAATTCTTGACTAGGATACTCACTCCAAAGCACCTTATCTCCCTTCTTAATCACCTTGGAAATAGGTATTGTGATCTCTGCAAAGTTAGTCACAAATCTTCTTAAAAAATTATTTGTCCAAAAAATGACTGAATGCTCTTAACATTTTTTCACTGAGGGATTTTATCTATGGATGCTACTCTTTCAAGATCTATTCTCACTCTATATTTTGAAACAATATGTCCCAGTAATTTCCCTTCAATTACCCCAAAAGCACACTTATTTTGGTTTAGAGAAATCCCATATTCCAGTTATCTAAGAAAAATATTTTCTAAATGCATACAATGATCTTCTTCCTTTTTAGAGTAAGTAGTCAAGTCATCTTGATATACAACCATAAATAAATCAATAAATCTGAGAAGGCTACATCCATAGCTCTCTAAAAAGTAGCACCTGCCTTTGTTAAACCAAAAGGCATTCTGACATAAACATAGGTACCCCAAGGAGTGGTAAATGCAGTCTTATACTGCTCAGACTCCTTTACCTTTACTTGATTGTAACCTGAAAAATCTTCCATCATTGATAGTAATTCAGAGCCAGTTACCTTCCATAACATGGCTTCCATATTCGGTGATGGATAGTTGTCCTTGATTGAAGATACATTCAGGTTTCTAAAATCAACACAGAGTCTTATGTCACCATTCTTTTTCCTTACTGGCACCAAATTAGATACCCACGAAGAATGTCTGATTGGTTTTATGATGCTTGCATCTCTTAACTTTACAAACTCCTCTTGCATCTTGCTAGCTACATTTGGATTAATTAGTCTTTTCTTTTTCCTAAAAGGTTTAGCATCTTCTTTTAGAGGAACCTCATGTTGAAATAGTTCCTCCCTGTAAGCTTTGAGGTCATCATATGACCAAGAAAATACATGCATGTATTTTCTGAGCAAGGCAACTAGCATTGATTTTACCTTTGGCTTCATCTTCTTTCCTATGTAAACTTTCTTAGGAGTATTTTCAGTCCCCAAATTGATTTCCTCCAGGTCCTCTGGGTGAGCAACAATTGTTTTGACCTTGATTCTATCATGACTATCAAAGACCCATTCAAGAGCTACCAAGCCTTTAGGAATCTTATTTTTTTTTAATTGTATGATGTCTTTTCCAAACACTATATCCTTTCCATAAATATTCTCAACAAATCCATCAAAGTCAATCTCCTGACTTTCATATTTATCTACACAATTCAAAAATTTGAGAATGTATTCATCATCATTGAATATCTACCAGTTGTAGACATTATTAGGAATAGAAGGCCTTAATTGTACCTCCACCTTAGAAATTCCTATAAAATTTATGTCATCAAGTCTTAATGCAATGTTATTAAGTAAGTCAGCTACTCTATTTTGTCCTCTTTCCATCCAATCAATTCCAAAAGCATCAAATTGCTCAATGGAATCCCAGATAGAATTTTTGTTTTGCTTCAACCTATTATTCTTGCAAGCATATTTAGCTCTTACTTGAGAAATTACTAGCTCAGAATCACTAGCTACCATCAACTTCTTTATTATGTGCTTCTTAGCCAATTTCAATCCCAATAACAGGGCTTCATACTCTGCCACGTTATTTGTACAGACAAAGGATAATGTGAAAGAAAACTTGTAAGTATTACCACTTGGAGCTACCAACAATATCCCTACACCCGACCCTTCTTTAGAACTTGCACCATCAAAATACATTTTCCAAAGTCTATCTTTGTCAAACAACCCTGACATTTCATTTTCTATTGGTGCAAGACACCTCTCTATCTCTCTTGGTGCTTCCTCTATTTTGAAATCACTAATGTCAGTGTCTATGAAAAGAACAATGTCATCCTTAGGAGCATGCTCCAACATATGTGGCACCCTTAGTTCTCTCATTACTTGAAAATTCTTACCATCAATGGGAAAAGTGGCATAAGACATGTCACACTACATATTGCTTCCCATGGATGCACTCCACTTTCAAGATAATAACATTCCATAATTAGGTGGGATATCTACCACTACCACACTTATTTTGAATTATTTATCTAAGTAGGCTGCTAGTTTATAAGGAAGTTCATTTATCACACCAATGATAGGGACCTCTCTTGCATCCATAGAATAACACTTGCCCTGCATGCTATCAACTTTCAATCCTATTGCATCCATGATTTTTCCCGGCATGATATTATTGGATGCTCCAGAATCTATAATACATTTTTTTATAAAGTTTCCCCTAACCATTAAGGTGGGAAAAAGCAGATCTATCTTGTTAGGACAAGTAGTTATAGAATTTCCCAAGAAGATATGGGGAATTTCAATAATAACTCCCTCAACCTCCTTTTCTTTCTTATCCTTTTCACTCAATTTAGGTGGAGTGGGATCCACCAAATCATTACAAGCTATAGCAGAACCATTGATAAGGGTCACTTCCTTATGCTTATGTTCATCTATTCTCATCATTTCAAGAAAAGGTACAGAAACCTTTACTTGGCTAAGTAATTGAAACATATCAATAGGAGTATATTTAGGTAATTCAATTGGGAACATACCTTGTTCACTGTTACTCTCTTTTGTTGATTTCATGTTGCTTCAACTTTGTGCTTAGCATCTTTTCTTATGATATCAAGATTTTTCTTTTGTGTCTTTACCTTTGCAACTAGAGATTTGAACTCTTGAGGAGCCTTTGGCTTTTCTGCCTTTTTAGCCCAAATTTTATCTCCCTTACTTTCCTTAGCTTTGGTTGTTTCCATTTTTCCATCAGGCTGGTGCTCTTTACTCTTGGTGTTTTGTTCTTTGATGAAAATACCAGCAGGATTACCCTAATCACCTCCAACTGTTTTGTTTCTCAAACGATTGGAACTTCTAGCCTGAGTTGCTAAAGTTGTAGTATAACTTGCAATCTCCTCCTCTGAGGGTCTTCTTAATGAAATAATTTCTTCAATTTCTTCCAAATTGTAAACCTCAACTTCATTGTCAACATCCTCATCATAAAATACTTGTTGATGATATGTACTAGCTACTTGCCTTTGGTCATCCACATCCATTTCACAAAAATCTTCATCAAATTAGCATTCATTTTTGGCTACATCAGAGTCACCCATTGCCATAAGTATATTATTGTCTTCTTCATTTTGTTGATCAAGCTCTCCAAGTGTGTCTTCATTTACCTCAACCATCTGTGCAACTGCACATTGTTGAGAAGAATGTGGAATTTGACAAGTCATACACCAGGGAGTATCTTCTACAAAATTCCTTGAATTTTCCTACAGAGGATCCGGAGGGACTTTATTCTGAGTATTTCTTTGATCATTTGGAATAGGATTTCCATTATACCAATTGGTATTGTATGGGTGGTCTTGTAACCAAGGAAGTCTTTCGTTTCTTTGATAATTTTTTGGTTGCGCCTTTTCCTGTTTTGCAATCTTATCATTTACAATCTTCATAAAACTTTCAAACTTATCCTCAATAGTTCCTCCTTTAATGCCTGAACTTTTATCTTCCTTTTTTGATTCTTTGAAAAAATTTGGATCATCTCTCCTACCAACTTTACCAGTTTCTCTACTAATATTCTCAATATGCTCTGCCATCTTGAAGGCTTCCCTCAATGTCTGAGGGTTCTTATCTAGCAAGCGATAACTCATTTTTACATCAAAAGCATTACAATAATTTACCATACATACATGATCATTCAATTGTAACTGAGGAGGAAATCTCTTTCTAGCCTTTTGGAATGTTTTATTAAACTCAACAATAGACTCATTGTAACCTTTAGTAATAGTATTAAATTGGTTCAACAAGAAACTTGAATCGGTCTTGTCACCATATTGTTCCCTGAAAATCCTTTTGAATTCCTCCCAAAATCCAATGCTCTCAGTAGGCAAGCTTCTATACCATTCTCGAGCATCTTCTATGAGAGAATTCATGAACAACTTCATCATAACATCTTCTACCTCTATCTCAAAATCATCTATGACATTTGCAAATGCTTTGATATGGTCTTCACCACATAAGGCATTATTACCAGAGAATTTGACTAAAGCAAGTCTAAAATCCGTAAGGAATGGGTTGGAGTAACCAGGTATTCCAGTGAAACATAACTATTAGTATCTATCTACTTGGAGTAGCCTCCTAGTATTTTGATCCCTATTACTATCCTTTTTCTCACCATCTCTCTTATTTTCTGAATGGCCGGTATCTTCACCCTTCCCACTCTCACCATCACCACTGCTTTTCTTATTTATTTTATCATCATCATCAAAATAATAATTACTATTATCTTTTCCTCCACCTCCACCACCTTGGTCACCACCACCTCCTCCACTAAGAATATGCCCCACAAACTTCTTCTTTTCTTATTCAATACTAGTATGTCCAGAACTTGAAGACTCTGGAGTGGATGTGGAAATTTTAAGGAAGGAAATCTTCCTAGCCATCTTTACATTTGAAGCTTCCATCTCGGCTTTCTTCAAGTCTTCTTGCAACTTTTCATTCTCCACTTGTAACCTAAATATCTCTGGATTTGGAGGTGCGGAAGATTGGGTTGGAACAATTTTGGCCTTCTGTGTAGGGATTTCAGCAAATGAGGTTTTGGCACTAGTATTGGTATTGAAAGAGGTTTTCTTAGGTTGATCAATAGGTTTTTTCCCATGATCCACAAATGATGTCTTCTTAGTAGTAACGGGAGGTTCTAAGAAGTTTAGTAGTTGAGATAGATGTGGTATAGGTATTAGTAGTAGATATTCCCACTGGGATTGTTTCTTCAAGAATATCATTGATTATTTAGAAGTGAACCTGGAAAGATTCTCCTCAAAAGGTTTGCGTCTAGCCGCATCTTCTCTCATTTTCTCCAATTTTTTCTTTTTGGTATCTCTCTCTATTTGCTTAGCTTTCATCCTATCTTCCCTTTCTTTTAATTATCTCAGTCTATTTTCTTCTTCTTCTTGAAGTCTCAACTCTTCTTCTTCCATAACTTTCATGTCTCTATCTATATCTTCCTCATTTTCAAAAATATCTCCATGCTCACTTGGGGTAGGAGTATAGTAAGGTTGATCAATAGGATCTTCCTCAAGAGAGAGATGCACTTGTAGCCCAATGGATTCATCTCTTGGCTTAAATTTTTTCTTATTGAAAATAGAACCAACTTTGGGAGTCAAAGGCTCAGAAAACTCCTTATCCTTTCCCTAGAACTCCCACCTATCCTCCTCTCTTGAAACATTAAGCTTGGTATCAAACACTTGCTTAGTTGGGAAGCTTCCTTGGTCTATGTTTGATGCTTCAACATCTCGTGCCTTCTCATGGGTACTAGCACTACTTAATTCAATATTAAAGGAAGGAGAAGCTTCGGTAGGAGAATCAATGGACTTACTTGATTCAGAACCCTTCTTTACCCAAGCGGGTTGTTTCTCTTTAACCGGTTCATATTCTGCCTTCTGCTCAGGATGTTTCTTCATATAACTTCTTGTCTTCTTTATGATGTCAAATATGTCAGAATCTCTTTTCTTACGTTCCTTTTGAGAACTCAACTTTACACTGGTGTTAGAGAGTTCAGAGTCGCCACCCAGGATACTGGGAAATATTAAGTGATTGGTTCCTAACTTTGTACGTGTGACTTCAGAGAGAAATTTAAACATAACCCGACACAAGGTGACAGAATGAGACAAGATTTGATGCACAAGACTGGGGGTGATATGACTGATGCAACAAAATTTAAACCAGTTATTATTCACACGGTGAATAGTATTATAAAAAAACACTTGACTCAAACAGTACCTGATCTGAACTAGAGACTTTGGACTTAGTTGTCTCCCCAGCAAAGTCGCCAATCTGTTGGTTATTTTTCTTGCAACCGTCAATTCTAAGGAGAAACATAGTGCCTAAACCAAGGGATTACAGATTTGAGACAAGGAATCAACACTATCAATGGATTGAAGACAAGAAAATCCAACAAAAAAAGCTATGAAAGCCTATGCACTTTGAGCTCCACATGACTCAAGAGGGTGTTCCTAATTGTAGGTCCAAGCATATGATAAACTTGTTAAGCAACAAACTAAAGACCTATAAAATTGGATAGTTCTCAGATATATGAGTAATGGGTATTTTAAATTCTACTAGGTTCAAGCATTATCCCATTTGCATTGAACATTTTTGAGAACAAATAACTTAGATATCTTCATCTCAAATGCATAGAGGGTTACTAGGTAAACTTCTCTCAAATTCAGCCTCTACACTCTTTCAAACATCATGAAGATATGTAGAACAAATATAACTTAAACAGTAAAACAAAAGACCAAAGTAACAGAGATTTAATATGATTACATTTTTTCTGAACATGATTTGGGTAATATCATAGATCAGTGCCTAATCCTAAGGCATGGATGAGTTACAAATGTGTGAGAATTTTTTGCTTAACACACAAAAGGATTGCACATTATTTTTGTGGCCTAGTATCCTTTTTGACCCTGATCATTGTGAGGGAATTGGTAAAAGTGATGAGATTGTGCTTTCAGATAGTCTTGATCACTACATTTTGTCACTTGCCACCGAATCAAAAAATGGAATGAGTGACAATGATGCAGCCTATGTCATTTGGTTGTCATGTGACAGTAAAGAAAAACAAGGAGCAAGTTCTTACTTGTTCAAAGGCAGCCTTACACTTCTCTTTGTAAGAATGAAGTCACTCATGTTGATATGGTGTGACAAAGGCAAGTACGGATTAAAAGAGATCAGCTCTTTCAACATATTGATGTTTGATAGAGGTAAGAATTGACTGCCCTTTTTCATTTGGTGGCCTGGGGCCATCAAGTGAAGTTAAATATTTTGGCACCTGGTCTGCTCTCCCAAAGATCTAAATTCTTGTTATGCCCACAAGAGGCATACATCCCCAATCGGAGCCACTATTGGCACCTTCAAATTTTGCAAATTTGAAGTGTCTATACTGGAAAATTTGTCTTTGCACACTCAGAAGTGCACCTAAAAAATCTGCCTAAGTAACCTACTTTAGAGGGTCCCAATTCAGAGCCAGTTGATTTTCATGTCAAACGGATTGTTGCTCTCCATTATCCCCACATTAATGTACTCCCTGGTTTGATTTCAAAGCCTCGTGATCAGATATGTTATTTTTACCAGGCTAAAAGCAAATACAGTTTGCTTTGTTTTCATACCTGCATTTTCAAAACTTTTTAAAGTGATCAAGTTTGACCTTCAATATCTTGTGATGAATGACTATTCAAAGAAATACCTCTTGGGAACATACTCAGTGTACCCAAATGACCTAGTGTGTCTAGTGGCAACTCCCTAGGAGATAATTTGATATTTTTTCAAAATGACAATTTGGTGTGCTTTAATTGGTTTTAAACAGTAATAGTTGCAAAAAAGTCTGAGTGAGCTAATTTGTCGGTTAATATCTTGCACCTCAGGATGAAATTTTTTGATCCGATTGTTGCACTTCATTCTTGGGTCAAATTTCTACATTCCTACTCAGTGAAAGGGTCTCAAGATAAGTGTTGATGGGTTATATAATTGTTTTATGATTGTGACAAGGCCAAAAATGGTGTTACAAAAGGTGTCAAATTTTACAAATATAAGGACAACCCATTTCTTTTTTTGGCTTGAAACATCTCTAGCTCCATTCTTGTCAAAATTGAAGATCATATGATGCATTATTTTAATGCATTTTAGTTGCGGCAAAGGCGTTCCAAGGGCTTGTTCACAAAGGAGGTACCTAAATTATTTTGGAAATGTGAGTTTTGAGGAAATGGGTTTTCTCTAAATAAATTATAGAGTCCATACAAAAATTTTCATGGCTCTAAGTGTCCCGGTTTTCTCGCAGTGAATTTCCTTTATTTGGTTTGCAGCCGAAATTAAAATTTCACTATTTCCTAAAGTTTAAAAGGAAAATGTTTTAAAATATTTTAAATGTTTTAAATGCCTTCAAAAGTAAAAGTGCGCGAGAAAAGAGAGAAATTAGGACATGTTTCACGGGCAGTCTTGCCCGTGAGCTCGGAGGACGCCAGTGCTTCCATCAACAGAGCTTGCATAGAAGCGAGGAGTGAATATGTGGGGAGGCATAAGGTTTATACATATTTTATTAAATCCTTACATTGTTGTTTTTAGACTTTTGAGCTTTGTTCTTTGTCTTTGCCCGCAGCCCGTAGAGTTTGTGGTGCCATAAAAAATTGGTCACAGGGCACAGGGAGAATGCTGAGAGCAGTGTTTGGGGTTATTTTGATGTAGTGAGGATTGGGAATTTCTCTCTTCATTGAGATATCTCATAATATTTTCAAGTAGGATTTGAGCAAGATTTGTTGCATAAATTGAAATATTGTTCACATTTTTGGTCTTCTAGCGAGTTTTTGGAGGCTCTATTTGGCTCAAATCTGTTGTTCTATGCTTGAAATTCATCCCCTAACCTATTCTATTGTTTGGACTGAGCTTCTAAGCGTATTTTTGATTGATTACGGGTGCCTGCAACCATCAAAACGCCCTTGCATTAGAAAAAATGACCTGCAAGTATTTATAATTTTGCTACAATCATCAAAAGAGCTGAAATGCAAAGCAAAGAAGCCAATTAAATGGCAGGTAAACAAAGAAGGAAATGTGGAGGAATCCCCACCATAGCCCACTAGCCCGTGAGAGGGAAAATGTTGGTATAGAGGCACGGCGGGGATTGGCATCTCCAAGGCAATCTTTAAGATTTTTAAAAAATATTTTATCTTGTGTTTGAGAGTTGCTTGTGAGTCTGAGTGTAATTTTTTTGTCATCATCAAATGGAGCTGGAGAACGGGCATGGGTGGTAGTTACAATGTGGGCTTGTGCACAATTTATAAAGGAAATGTTTAAAGTTAAAATGTTGAGGATTTTAATAGCCTAGGTGAAATAAATCGAAATCTTCACAAATTAAAAGGTAAGGGAAATATTTTTTAAATGTAAAATGTGCAAATCACATGATTCACGGGTAAAATATTTTTATTTTTCCAATAGAAAAATTAGAAGCCTCCATTATTAACGAAAGAAAACTTTCTTTGTTGGGAGATGCAAATGTAAAATGCATGGGCAAAGTAAAAGGAGTGAAATGCTTGCACAAATAAAATAAATCAGTAGGGTAAATAAAATGATAAATGCACTAGTGAAGGGGGTTTTCTACAGCTGGTGGAGTGAAAGAGATTTTCATAGTAAAGATAGAGTATTTTAAACTGCTAGGTAAAAATGGTGGAGAAATAAATTTTTAACTACAAAGGTAAAATGAAGCTGATAATTTTTCACCACATGGATAAAATGGAATGAAGACTTTCACGGAGATATTTTTCAACAGCAAAGATATTTTCAACAGCAAGGGCATAATAGAGAAATTCATCATGAGGAATATTTTCTACAAGAGGGCAAATACAAGATGCATGAATTTGGGAGCAGATTGAAGCTTCTTCAACAAGCAAAGGCAATTATAGATCAATGAAGCTAAGGATGAAAAATGTCATATGAAGATGTAGTTTTAGGGTTCCTCCTTCTTCTATATCTTCTTTCTTTTTCTCATTTGTACAGGTTTTGAACTTCTGGTTTAGGGGAAGAAAATAGAGAATGCTTAGCTATGCTAGAATTTTATTTTACAGTGAATGAATGTATAGTTTTCTACATCATTGTCAATTAGTTTGAATAGATTGATGAAAAATATTGCAGAAGTTGTCTCTATTTTGTATTCTCAAATTGCATATGGATTAAATATATCAAGGATATGTTGGTTTGTTATTGCAATCTTCTTGTAGTTGTATAATTTGTTTATGGGTTTCTTCAAGCAAAGAATTAAATTTTGTATGCAGATTGTTGTGGGTTTGAGGAAATGAAATAGATTTTTAAGTATGATTATGCAGTAATATGAGAGGTTTCAATTAATGTAAGGCATTAATTGTTAAAGGACCACTAATTTGAAGTAATTTTTTTGAATTTGCATTCATGATCTTAGGTTTGACTCCATGTCTTAGGATTAGGCACTAATCTGTGATATTATCCAGATCATGTTCAAAAACAATTTAATCATATTAAATCTCTGTTACTTTGGTTTTTTTTTTATTGTTTAAGTTATATCTATTCTACATATCTTCATGATGTTTGAAAGAGTGTAGAGGTTGAATTTGAGAGAAGTTTACCTAGTAACCCTCTATGCATTTGAGATGAAGATATCTAAGTTATTTATTCTCAGCAATGTTCAATGCAAATGGGATTATACTTGAACCTGGTAGAATTTAAAATACCCATTACTCATATATCTGAGAACTATCCACTTTTATAGGTCTTTATTTTGTTGCTTAACAAGTTTATCATATGCTTGGACCTACAATTAGGAACACCCTCTTGAGTCCTGTGGAGCTCAAAGTGTAGAAGGATTTCATAGCCTTTTTCGTTGGTTTTTCTTGTCTTCAATCCATTGATAGTGTTGATTACTTGTCTCAAATTTGTAATCCCTTGGTTTAGGCAATGTGTTTATCCTTAGGATTGAAGGTTGCAAGAAAAATAACCAACAGTCTCAATAGTACACTTCTCAAGATTAGGTTCGAGCAACTCTAATGGTTGCAACTTAGTTTCTAGTTTTTCTTGTGTTGAACTACTTCCACAAATGGATGATTTTGACTTGTCTTGTGATTCTTCGGGTTGTGGACCCTCAATGGATGATTTTAATTTATTTTTGAGTTTTTTGGGTTGTTAACTATTTCCCTTTTCTTTTCTAATGAATCTTCCTCTATTATCCCTACTACGATTCATGCACCTAAATGACTTAAAACAGCACAAATCAGGAGTACTCACCTAAACAAGGTCAATAATTGTATAGGCTTTCTTCAAGACGTGCTGGTCCTAACTCAACTTTCTATGATTTCAGGCCTTTAATATATATCCCCGGCAACGGTGCCAAAATGATTGGATTAAACTATGGTTTATGTTCGGGGTAAAACTATCCTTGTAATTCTATCTTAAATGGGTGAATGGATTGAGATCAATCTTCAGTAATTTTGCAAGCTCCCCAATTTCCTCCTCAATGTCAATCTGAGAGCATAGGCTTGTGAAAGATATTGGGGTTGTTTTCCTAAGGGATGAATCTAGAAAGCCAGGCAAGGATGGATGCAGCTACACATACATTGCATTTATTCAAAAATCTGATTTTCAGACCTCCTACCACCTATGTGATAGGAACTTGAACTAAAAAGTTTCCAAAAAAATAGATTAACACTAATCAACAGAACAAAAATAATAATTCTTGCTAACACTCAGCTATCAGGAGCAGATAAATAATGGAATGTGAAAATTCTAAATAAAGTTCATACATACTATTAAACACTCCAATTAACACTCATCTAGAATAATCTGCTAAATCAAATTTATACAGAATAGTAAACACATCGATTAAATCTAGTTACAAAATGAACTACTAAATTGAATACACCTGTAGCACGATATAAACACATCAATCACCAATACATCAAATAGTAATTAACAGCATATTAAATAGCACAATGATTGAATGATCAAATCAAACTAAGAGAATCTCATTACCACACAACACACGGATACTACAACTAGTCATTGGGCGATCGAGGAAGTGGGCCCAACCTTCTCTAATTTCCAATGAAGAAACAAAAGCTTACTTTACTCTATTCAATGCTTATGTAGAACACAATTTGAAACTCTAGTCTTTTTTAATCAAAATGATAGCTTGCAGATATATATTATCGATTACTAACTCGAGTCTTAGCATACATATATATAGAGATTATATGTCGTTGAGTCTACAAAATACTAACCAAAATGATATATGATTATTTGGGTTGTTATGGCATGTGGCCAACAACCTTTAAAAGTTTCTTAACAATAGATTTAAATTTTTAACATTGTGCCAAAAACAAAATAACAAGTAACTCATGACTCATGAAACAGGTCTCGTCTTCATTCCACTGATGCTCCCATTGCCTCAACGCATCAACCACCTAATCATCCCCTATTTTCCCATAATCACAAGGATAATTAGTAAATAATTAATGGCTTTGATATATCCTTAAGTCCCTATATTTTGTTTGCATTTATCAAACATCCCTACTTCCTTACCAAATAGTGATAGGAACTATAGGGAATTCTATGGAAACAAAGAGGTAAAAAGGAAAAAAAATGATGAAAATAAAGACACATTTATCCCTCATCAAGTTTGTTTCAAACTTTTCAAGAATAGTTTTTCCCATCACATCATTACAAAGAAAGGGAAAGAAGTTTGAGTGGTCTGAGAAATGTCAAGCAACATTTGACCAACTCAAGGAAAGATTGACCACAACACCAATACTAAAGGTACCAAATCCATATGGTAACTTTTTAGTTATTAAGCATGCATCAAGAGAAGGTTTGGGTGGAGTATTAATGCAAGAGAGGCAATTCATATCCTATGAGTCTAGGAAGTTGAAGCCCTATGAACAAAATTAAGCTTCACATGATTTAGAGTTAGCAGTAGTTGTTCATGCATTATAGATGTGGAGACATTATCTATTGGGAAAACTATTTGAACTCAAGACCGACTATCATGGTCTCAAGTATTTTTTTACCCAACCTAATCTTAATGCAAGACAAAGAAGGTGGTTGGAGCTAATATCTGACTATGATCTCAACATTAGTTATATCAAGGGAAAAGAGAATCAGGTTGTTGATTCCTTAAGTCGTAGGAGACATATCTCCTCAATGGTATTGATCCAAATTGAATTCAAGGGTCAAGTGTTGAAAGAATCTAAGGGTGATGAGTTCTATGAACAAGTCAATCAAGCATTCTCAAACAATCCACAAGATCGAAGGTATCAAGGATATCACTTTGAACCTAATGGTTTATTGATATTTAAGGGAAGGAACTATGTACCGAACATTATGGAATTAAGGAGCAAGGTATGGAAAGTTCACAATGCATCATATTCAGGACATCCAAGTGTAACTAAGATGTTAGCTATTATAAAACCATTATATTTTTGGAATGGTGTGAAAGGGGATGATGCAAGGTTTGTATCAAATTGCTTAGACTTACAAATATTGAAGGTAGAGCATCATCATCCTATGGGTCTTTTCTATCCACATGAAGTTCCAAAAATTAAGTGGCAAGTCATTAGCATGGACTTTGTGCAAGGTCTCCTTATGTCAAGGAACAAGTACAATGCCATTTTGGTAGTGTTGACAAGCTCACTAAGGTAGCTCACTTTATACCAAGAAATTTGACCGATGGAGCTCCTATAATAGGTTGAAATTTTGTTCAAGAGATATTTAGATTGCATGGAATTCCTAAAAAGATCATTTATGATAGGGATGCTCGTGTGACATCTAGGTTTTAGAAAACTTTGTTTTCTTCACTTGGAACTCAACTGAACATAAGTTCTTCTTATCATCAAGAAATGGACGGACAAACTAAAAGGGTGAACCAAGTATTAGAATACCTACTAAATATGTATTACATGGATCATCAATGCAAATGGGAGGATTACCTACCTTTGGTAGATTTTGCATATAATAAATTCTATCAATTTGTGATCAAGATGGCTCCGTTTGAAGCAAGATAGGATAAGCCTTTGGCCATAAATGATATTGGAAATGAAGGATCAAGTTGGAACCATTTAGCAAGAGTAGCAGAAGCTAACGATAGGTGAAAAAATTATGTTGATTCTAAGTGGGTACCTAGGAGTTTTGTAGTGGGGGATAGGGTTTTGTTGAGAGTTAAACCTCACAAAAGTTCTATCAAGTTTGGAGATTCATCCAAACTAGCTTCATGCTATGTTGGACCTTTTGAGGTTCTTGAGGAAATCAACCCTATTGTGTATAGTATTTCCTTGCCACCAGCTCTTGCCAGGATGCATAATGTCTTTCATGTCTCGTATCTTAAAAAGTATATACCAGGCGATAACCATGTTATTGATTGGAATGCTTTACAGGTATAGGACCTAGGGGTGGTAACAATCAAGTCTCTCAAGGTGCTCGAAACATGTAAGCTCCACTTACATAACCAAGAGGTTATGTAATGCAAGTGCAAGTGGGATCAGTATGCAAAAGATTCTACCACATGGGAAGACTATGTTGAAATGAAGAAAAAGTTTCTACATCTTGCTAGATTTTGAAAATTCTTGAAAAACAATGATGTTTTGTGATGTGTGCTTTATGCTATGGTCATATTGATACTTAAAAATCATCGGGGATGATGATTCACAAGGGGGGAATATGCTACACCCTATGTGTTATTACCTATTTACTATTACCTTTTTTGATAAATTGCTTAAATAAATGTGAATGTGTTATATATATTTTTATATATATGAATTCTGAAAAAAATATGATGAATGAATGTTTGATTTTATTTAATGTTTTATGATGATTTTGTAGATGAAACATATGTGAAGCTTATGAATGTATTTATTCAGCTAACTACTGCTATGGTGAACTAAGCTTAATCCAGGAACAGGTTCAAACCTTCGAAAAAGAGGGGAAGTATCACTCAAGAGAAGAACTTAGTCTAGTAACCTTTAATTCAGTCTTACTAAGCATTCACACACACATTCCCTAGTTGGTCTTAGTTGAGTCAAGACAGTCGAGTATATGGTAAGTGATCTTCAGTCTAGTTGTGTATGATTTTATTAATTTGTGATCTTGTTGTATGAAAGTTTTAAATGAGGTACGTGATGAAGTCTTGATGTTAAGTGGAAATCCTTCTGTGTTTATTGTTACGATGATGAGATATATGCATAAAATGAATATATATGTATATATTTGTGTGTCTATGGTAAACTCATACATATGATTGAATACGTACATGAGTATACGTAGGTAGACGTACCTACGCATGCTCCTGGATGGAATACCCATATGCATGGGAATACCAATTAGACTAAAGTGACATATATATATATGTATGTATATGTATCTATATATATATATATGCATATGTATCTATATATATATATATGTATGTATATGTATATATATGTATATATGTATGTATGTATGTATATATACATTCTATGTATAGATGTCGATTGATGGAATTATGTGTATGAGTGTTTTCATAAAGATATTGAAATGATATTACGTATTTGTATATATGTAGTATATATATAATATATATGTGTAAATTAATATAGTAACATATATATTTATATATAATTATATATATATATATGTATATTCATAATATTATTCTTTATATTTATATATTATATATAAACTTAATATTTATTAACTAAATGTATTTGGTAAACTTTATGAAATGAATATATATTAATATATATATATATATATATATATATATATATATATATATATATAAGTTATTGAGATAATCTCCAAGTGCATAGCATAACACTATTCTTAAGTGAAGTGTTGGATATAATAAAGTGCATAAGTAATGTATGGTGCAGCCTTTAAAGGAATAATAACCAGTGTATAAAGTATGTGAGACCAAGCCAAACCATTGTATGAAGCACGTATGAGCTATACGATGTTGTTTAAACATCTGAAGGAGAAGTGAATATTGTTTTTAAAATAATGTGAATAAGTAAACCCATGCTATAATTTTGGGCACCAACATATGAATGTGGCGCCATATTGCAAGTGTTTGGATTGCTTAAGAAGTTTTCAAAATACGCATGTTTGTAAATAGTATTGAGACTCATTCAAGAGAAAACTTTGCAGCATTATGTGAAGTAATTTGAATTAGGAAAATTGTTTTGAGCTTGTTGTCCCTTATAACAAGTCAACTCAACCATTTAAATGGTGAGGATTGTTATGTGTTTCAAACCTATGAGTTAGCTTGGTAAGTTGTTGCATGAGGATAGAAAGGTGGCATAAATATTAACTTGTTTGTAGTCTTTGGTTGCTCACAAATTATTATAAATAGAGGTGCTCATTCTACCAATTTTATCACTTGTCAATCTGATTTCTTTGTGTTATTCTGTTCAAAATTTGGTGCAAAGAGAGTTGATACATTGTTTGGTTGAGAGTTGTTTTACATTTTTTTTGTTGAGAGATTTGGAGAGAAGCTAGTTGAGGAACTTGGGTTGTTTGTAGTGGAAGTTGCAAGTAAACTTGAGTCATTAAGTTAGGAGGGAAGATTATTCAGTTGGAGCTTTAAACGGGCATGTTGATTTCTACTACTTTGTTATTGTTAGAAAGATTGTTTATAATATTTCCATGTTGAAAAGACTGTCTTTATGTGTGTTTTGATGCTTGCAAGTATTTTGAAAGTTCTTGATTGTTTCTTATATTGGGAACCCTTTCTTTTGGGTTTATACATATATAGTTATTTATACTATAATGGGTTTTAATCGATTATAAATACTATTTGTACTATATGTAGATTGTTGGTACTATACGAAATATAATAATACTCTAGGTACGTAGCATAAGATAGAGTTATTTTGGGATACTTGATTTCTATGTCAGTTAATATGAATCAATGGGAAGGTTATTCCTGGGGTTAGGATAATCCACGGGAAAAGGAATAACCTGGAATAGAATAGAATAGAATACTAATGGTCAATACAAATTGAGCAATTGTAGTGGTGAATATAGACAACCCTCACTCGAAGTACTGGGTGTCGAATCTTTGACCAAAGTAGTGTACGTAGCCATTTTCTACACTATCAATTCACTATGATCCAAGTACATACTAGGCTGAGAATATCATAGAAATAGAGATTGAATTTATGGTAATCTCTAGATATGTAGGACACATCACTATACTCGGGAAAGGCTATTTGAAGGATGAGGTTACCAAACCAATCTCTTCATCAAAGGGAGGGCAATCTCACCAAGTTTTGTAGATGTGTGGGGGACCACAGTTAGTCCATGGTTGGTAGAAAAGCACTTGATTGATGTTTCTCCTCATGCAGTTGGCGACCAAGATTTGGGAGAAGGACATTTTGGACCATTTGTATTTCTAGCTCATGTGAGCTTGTTGAATCTATGTATGTATTCATGTGTCCATCTAAATGGAAATTGTAAATGTGAAATTTTATCTTGAGTATATTTATGTAAAGTGAAATCATGTTTACATTATTGAAAAAATTCTTTGTACATGCAATAGAAAATTTTGGAAAGGTTATTTTTCAAATGGTGCATTTATTATTGAATAGAAAAGAAAAATTTAGTGCTCTTGTTGATCGATGCATAAACTATTCACTTGTGGGTAAAACTTAGAAAAATTACTGAGTAGAACAATGGGCATGTTACACGTGGTATCAGAGCTACTAGGTTCAGCTCTAGAACCTATATGCTCACTATGTTTCCAATCCAACATTATGTGAGTCTAATTTTTGGAAACTCTTGTGCCAGGATGGTGCATCTCAAGATGACTGCAAGGAAGACAATGATCAAAAATGAGCACTACCTACAGGCCAAGAAGGAAAGAGAAGCCCTTGTTTGTACCATTCAAGTAACTAATTATGACAATTCCATTTGGCTAAGCGATATTGAGACTTTCAGTCATGCCCTTTTGTGAATTAGTCAAGAGAAGAGAAATATGAAAGAGGCTATCAAATTCTTCTTACCTTTTGTCTCTCCAGAAAAGTCAAACTCTTTATCACTTTATAGGGATATGCCCTCAAAATGTAGTGTTAGTCCAGTCATGATATTTAGGGATCCTCAAGTTCTTCCCTTATCAAAATTTATTGTAATAGCCACAAGTGTCGAATTAGAGGTTTATGTACCTCGAAACTATGTGTCTGAGGATAGATTAGAGGGATATTATCCTTTCATTGATATAAATGAAAAAACAAATTAAGGGTTATACCCCATGTAGCTATGTATCAAAAAGTGAATCTGAGGGATATTCTCTCTTAGACTATCTAAATAGTCATTCTATGTAAACTCAAGGAAATTGAAAATCCTTTTTGATTATAATGAAAAATATGTTTTGGAAAAAATTGTGAATAAGTTCTTTATATAATTTCTTATGTGAAAGATATTTTGAATGTTGTTAACATTGATCAAACCCCATAGATCTAATTAAAATGAAAACCTCTAGGTATAACCATTTTGTGGAAAATATGGTTAGGACAAGAACTAATTTCAAGAAAAGTCAATAAGTAGGTCAAAGCGTTGAATTGGACCGTATTCTAGTTGTCATGGATGAGACTACAGAAAGAATAGAAAACCTTGAATAGGAAGTTAGGGGAAAGGAAAGGGTGGAAAAATAAGTTCCAAATAATGAGGAATAAGTTCCCAACAATGAGGAATAAGTTCCCAACAATGAGGAATAAGGGAAGAATTCTCATGATTGCACTCAATCTAGTGATCAAGAGAGTGATAGGTCTCAATCTCTGTCTGAGGGACCCAAAAAGAATCGTTTGGCAAGTGAGTTATCCTGATACATGAGAAATATCACACTGCCATTCAAATTTGAAGGAATTTCTACTCGAGATGTGGTAGAAGTGTGTCTTACAATAATGGAGGAGTATTTTGAAATCAAAAATTAATCTGAGGTCACTAAAGCCGTATGGGGAGCATTTCAGTTGGTGGGTGAATCATCCAACTAGTGGATGAGTAAGATAATGGAGCTTGGGCCTAGTTCCTTAAGCTTCACTTGGAGAGAATTTATGGATATTTTTTGAAAGTGATGGTTTCCCCAACTCTTCTATGACCAAAATCTCATTGACTTCCAAAATATGAGGCAAGGTGACTCCTTAGTGAATGAGTATTGGGAGAAGTACACTTGACCCCTTAAGTACATACCTATGTACTAGAAGGACAAGTGATTCCATATAAGGAATTTTATCATGGGTCTAAATGTGAAAATAGGTGGTGAGGTAGAAATGCATGGTCTAGCTACCATGGATTTGGTGTACAAAAAGGAAATTGAGTAGGAACAAAGGCTTAAGTATATCTCAAACTACTGAGAAAGAAATAAAAATAATTTTAGTTGGACACAGACCAATCAAGCTCCAAGGAAGCCTAGTGAAGAGCCAAGTTTTAAAAAGCAAGGGGACAAGGGATCTCAAAATAATTGGAACGAATCAAGGAGAGAACAAAGGGGAAATAATAACAACTTTAATAGCAATGTTGGTGGAAATGAAAGTAACTCTAGAAGACCAACAAAAAGGAGGGGACCAGTGAAAGGGTGTTATACATGTGGTGGGGACCATTATGTGAGTAATTGTCCAAGAAAATAATTAGGGTCACAAACACATGGTAACCCTCTTCCTTCTCAAAGAGTTGCATATCAACAAAAGATTCATGTTGTGGTGGATAATTGGCAAGCGGAGTACCAAATTACTCCAATGGAAGTATTAGGTACTTTGCCTAGAATTTCCATCTCAATTTTAATAGATACTAGTGCCACATAAAATTTTATTTCTCCTAGAATATAAAGTCAAATGTCTAGAAAAGTTGGCTACATGGAACAATCTTGAGTTGTAGAATATGCTAACTAGACAAGAGTTGAGGTAAGTCAATGTATATTAGAAGAAAGAGTTAAACTTCCAATTTTCTCAATGGAAGTGAATCTATATGTAGCTCCCTTAGGATCTTATGATGTCATTTTAGGGGTGAATTGGATATAGAGACACAAGGCCAAGGTATATTGTCATGCAAAAGTAGTATAATGTTTAGACAATCTAGGTAACTAGGTGTCAATGCAAGGAATACCTAGAGAGGTTAAATTACAACAAATATCCACTATGTAGATGTATGGAGCAAAGAAGAAATATTTTCAAATCTTTAAGAAGCTTTAGGAATGTAAGGAATTCATTTCTCAAGATTATATAGTATATTATGGACCTCGGGACTTTCAATATGTCGAAGAGGGTGAAGTATTGAAATCTGGAAAATTGGATATGGAGAAATATCCTATTTTATGGAAATTTGAGGATGTATTTCTAGAAGAATTACCTGGATTACCCCCTAAGAGGATATTTGATTTCTCTAATCAATATAGTACCAGGGTCAAAACCTATATCGAAATTACCTTATAAGATGACCACAAATGAATTAATAGAGTTATAGGCACAAGTAGAGGATTTTACGTCTAAAGTATTGATAAGACCTAGTGTTTCACCCTAGGGAGTGCTAGTAATCTTTATAAAGAAGAAGGATGATACAATGCGCTTATGTATTGATTATCGATTACTTAACAAAAAAATGATAAAGAATAAGTATCCATTGCCATGTATCTATGATATGTTTGATCAGATGCAAGGAGCGACAGTATTTTTGAATATTGATCTACATTCTAGGTATCATCAACTAAGAATAAAGGATGAAGATATTTTCAAAATTTCTTTCAAAACTAGATACGGACATTACAAGTTCATATTCCTATCTTTTGGGCTTGCAAATACACTAGCAGCATTCATGAATGTAATAAACAATGTATTTAGGGACTGTCTAGATAGATTTGTGTTAGTATTCTTAGATGACATCTTAATCTACTCCAAGAATGAAGAGGAACATCTCAAATTGAAAACTCTCGAATTGTACCTTTTTCCAAAAGAAAGTACAGTATTTGGCTCATATAATTTCATCTTAAGGGGTTTTGGTTGATCGAATGAATATAACAGTGGTGCTAGAGTGACTAGTGCCTAAGAATGTGTCAAAAGTTAGAATTTTTGTGGGATTGGTTGGGTATTACCGTAATTTTGTTGTAAACTTTTCAAGAATAGCTTTTCCCATCATATCATTACAAAGAAAGGGAAAGAAGTTTGAGTGGTATGAGAAATTTCAAGTAGCATTTGACCAAATCAAGGAGAGATTGACCATAACACCAATACTATAGGTACCAGATCTAGATGGTAACTTTGTAGTTATAATAGATTTATGAAGAGAAGGTTTGGGTGGAGTATTAATGCAAGATGGGCAAGTCATAGCCCATGAATCTAGGAAGTTGAAGCCCTATGAAAAAAATTATGCTTCACATGATTTAGAGTTAGCAATAATTGTTCATGCATTACAGATGTGGAGATATTATATGTTGGGAAAACCATTTGAACTCAAGACCGATCACCATGGTCTCAAGTATTTTTTTAAGCAACCTAATCTTAGTGCAAGATAAATAAGGTGATTCAAGCTGATATCTGACTATGATTTCAACATCAATTATATCAAGGGAAAATAGAATTAGGTTGTTGATGCCTTAACTCATAGGAGACATATCTCCTTGATGGTATCAATCCAAATTGACTTTAAGGGTCAAGTGTTGCAAGAATCTAAGGGTGATGAGTTCTCTGAACAAGTCAAGCAAGCACTCTCAGAAAATCCATAAGATTAAAGGTATCAAGGATATCACTGTGAACCTAATGGTTTATTGAGATGTAAGGGAAGGATCTATGTACCTAACACTGAGGAATTAAGGAGCATGGTATGGAAATAATTTCACAATGCACCATATTCAAGACATCCAGGTGTAACTAATATGTTAGCCAATGTAAAACCATTATATTTTTGGAAGGATATGAAAGGGGATGCTACAATTTTTGTAGCAAGTTGCTTAGAGTGTCAAAGAGTGAAAGCAGAGCATCATCATCTTGCAAGTCTTTTGTATCCACATGAAGTTCAAGAAATTAAGTGGCAAGTCATTAGCATAGACTTTATGCAAGGTCTCCCTATGTCAAGGAACAAGTACAATGCCATTGTTGGTAGTGGTTAACAAGATCACTAAGGTAGCTCACATTATACCAGGAAATTTGACCGATGGAGATCCTGTAACAGATCAAAATTTTGTTCAAGAGATATTTAGATTGCCTGGGATTCCTGAAAAAATCATTTATGATAAGGATGCTCACATAACGTCTAGGTTTTGGAAAACCTTGTTTTCTTCACTTGGAATTGAACTGAACATAAGTTTTTCTTATCATCTAGAAATGGATGGAGAAACTAAAAAGGTGAACCAAGCATTAGAAGACCTACTAAGGATTTATTGCATGGATCAAAAATACAAATGGGAGGATTACCTACCTTTGGTAGAGTTTGCATATAATAACTCCTATCATTATGTGATCAAGATGGCTCTGTTTGAAGCATTATATAGTAGGAAGTATCAAAATCATATAAGCTAGGATAAGTTGAAAGATAGGATAATCCTTGGGCCATAAGTATTATCATAAATGGAGGAAGAAGTTGTAATCATTAAGCAGAGAGTAGCAGAAGCTAACAATAGGCAAAAAAGTTAGCTCATTTTAAGGGGGTACCTAGGAATTTTGCAGTGGGGGATAGGGTTTTGTTGAAAGTTAAACCTCACAAGAGTTCTATCAAGTTTTTAAATTCATCCAAAGTAGCTTTGCACTATGTTGGACCTTTTTAGGTTCTTGAGAAAATCAACCTTATTGCTTATAGGATTGCCTTGCCAGCAACTCTTGTTAGGATGCATAATGTCTTTCATGTCTCATATCTTAAAAAGTATATACCAGGCAATAACCATGTTATTGATTGGAATGCTTTACAGGTATAGGACCCAAGGGTGGTAACAATTGAGCCTCTCAAGGTGCTCGAAAAATGTAAGCTCCACTTACCTAACTAAGAGGTTCTGTAATGAAAGGTCTAGTGGGATTAGTATGTAGAAGATTTTGCAACATGGGAAGACTATGCTGAGATGAAGCAAAAGTTTCCACAAGTGTTGCTAGATTTTGAAAATTCTTGAAAATAATGATGTTTTGTGATGTGTTCTTTATGCTATGGTCATATTGATACTTAAAAATCATCAGGGATGATGATTCACAAGGGGGAATATGTTACAACCTGTGTGTTATTACCTTTTTATTATTACCTTGTTTGGTAAATTGCTTAAATAAATGTGAATGTGTTTTATATATATATTAATTTTGAAGAAAATATGATGACTGAATGTTATGATGATTCTATATATGAAATATATGTGAATCTTATGAATGTATTGATTCGGCTAACTACTATTATGGTGAACTAAGCTTAATCCAGGAATAGGTTCAAACCTCTAGAAGAGAGGTGAAGTATCACTCAAGAGAAGAACTTGGTTTGGTAACCTTTAATTTAGTTTTGTTGAGCATTCACACACTCATGACCTAGTTGGTCTTAGTTGAGTCAACTAGACAGTCAAGTAGATGGTAAGTGATCTGCAGTCCAGTTGTGTATGATTTTATTAATTTGTGATTTTGTATGAATGTTTGAAATGAGGTATGTGATGAAGTCTTGATGTTAAGTGGAAATCCTTCCTTCTGTTCTTATTGTTATGATGGTGAGATATATGCATAAAATGTAAATATATGTAGATATGTGTGTGTCTATGGTAAACTCATACATATGAGTGAATACATACATGAGTATACGTAGGTAGACATACCTACGCATGCTCATGGACAGAATACCCATACATGGGAATACTGATTGGACTAAGGTGACATATATATGTGTGTGTGTGTGTGTATATATGTATATATACATTCCATGTATATATTTTGATCGATGGAATTATGTGTATGAGTGTTTTTATAAAGATATTGAAATGCTATTATGTAATAAATATATATGTATATATGTAGTATATATATATATGTGTGTGTGTGTGTGTGTGTGTAAATTAATATAGTAACATATATATTTATATATAATCGTATATATATATATATATATGTAATATTATTCTTTATATTTATATTATATATAGATATATGTTTATTAACTAAATTTATTTGATAAACTTTATGTAATGAATACATTAATTTATATATATATATATATATATTGATATATATATGTATATATATTTTGATAGATATATATACATATATATATGATATATAATATATATAAATAAAATTTATTGAGATAATATCCAAACACATAACATAGTGCTATTCTTAAGTGAAGTTCTAGATAGAATCAAATGCATAAGTAATGTATGGCAGAGCCTTTAAAGGAATAATAACCAGTGCATAAAGTATGTGAGACCAAGTCAAACCATTGTATGAGGCAAGTATGAGCTATACGTTTTTGTTTAAACATATGAAGGGGAAGTGAATACTATTTAAAAATCCATGTGAATTATTCAAACCTCAATATAAACTTGTAACATTCCCATTGTTCTACACAATAAAATTTTCTATGTTTTACCCACAAGTGGATAGTTTATGCATCTAACCTTTTAAGAGAAATAAAAAAATTATTTTCCTTTGAATAATAAATGCACGTTTGGAACATATTTCAAAATTTCCCATTGCATACAAAATAATTCCTTTCATTAAATCAAATAATGATGATACATAATTTACATATGACATTTCATATTTACAATCCCACAAAGATGGATACAAGTTACATACATAGCTTTAACAATGTTACAGAATATATATAAAGGAAAAATGGTCTAGGTAGTACCCCTCAAATCTTGGTCACCAACTGATGAGGAGAATCATCACTCAAGGGCTTTTCCACCAACCACTGACTTATTGCGGTCCCCCGCACATCTACCTAACTAATAAGATGGCCCTACCCTTCGACGAAGAGATTGGTTTGGTAACCTCATAAAAATAGCCTTTTTTGAGCTTGGTGTTATGTCCTATACATATCTAGTACTAAAATACAATGGTTACAACTTACATGTATGAATATCCCTTTCCTAGTACGTAATCCCAGATCATAGTGAAACTGAAATTGTAAACAGTGGCAACTTACACTACTTTGTCCAAAGTATTCATTACCTATAACTTAGGGTGGACGTCACATATTCACACACCTTCCTAGCTCAATTTGGTTTAATGGCCATACATACTCTATATATAGGTTATCCCCTTTCCCATGGATCAGAAAAATCCCAAGAATAACCCACTTAACATCTCATAAATAGAGTGACTTTACTACCAAAGTAATTCTAGCATCTTCTTACTCTTTGCTACATCCATCTAGTTTAGGAATCCTACATATAGCGATGACAAATATGTATAGTATAAATGCATTGCATTCATACAAATTCCCATATATATGGTATATACAAATATAACTAGTAAGATAGGTTCTACAATATAATGCACAACCAAGAGACACACAATCATAAACAAACATCTCAACATATTCAAAAGCATTCTTTTCCAACATAGTAATAAAATTAATTAACATATCCAACATAAATAATGAAGGTATAGAAACTAGCATGCCTGTATAATGCTCCAATTCACTAGACTCCTTCCTAGTTCTAATCCTCAAGCTTGCTTGATTCCTCCCTCAAGATTCACTTGATTTCCCTCTTCTAACTTCTCACTCTCACAATAATCACAAATATGAAATAGCAAAATAACTCTCAACTCACTAACTCAAAAATCACAACAAAATAACATCAAGATAATCAAAATGATAAGTGTAGAAATTGGTAGAATGAGCACCTCTATTAATACTAAATTGTGATCAATTGAATGCTACAAATAAGCTCATGATATTTCCACCTTCCTATCAACTCGGCCAATTAAAAGAGTGGTGGCGGCTAAAAACATTGATCAACAAACGCATGCACAACCAACTTACACCTCAAAGAATGAGCCACTCTTTTTAATGAACAGCAAGAATAACACTCAAAAATGCAAGCTCAAGTTTCATAAATGCATTAACTTTCTTTGGCCAGCTAGGCTAAAAACTAAGTCACCTTTTTTAGCTACTGCCATATGAGTTTTGGATTTGAAACAGAGTTCAACATGCCATAAAGAACTTTGTGCCACATTATGTTTAACGCCCACATATAAAGGAAGACAAGGTTAGCATATGGTTTTCCCCTTGCTTTGCTTACATGCTACCTTACACAATCTTCGACATATTCAAGGTGGTAAATATAGTATGCAACAATATAACTCAGCAATATGCATAAAGGTTGTGCTTTATTATGGACCTTAGTTAATGCCAATCATTAATAACATAACAATCGATATATATCCATTGATTTATATTAATCAATTTATATCAATCGATTCACATTATGATAATTGGTCTATAATATATAAACTGATATACATAATATATATACATATTATATAGATATATATTTATTTATTTATTTATTTATATTAACTTCTCAAATATATATATATAATCTTATATAAGATAATAAAATAGATATAATGCCATTCAAATAGATATATAGATATTTATCCAAATAATCATATATATATAAATATATTAATATATATGTATATATTTATATTTATAGTAACGTAATTATATATACATATATATTAATGTGTATACATTATATATATATATATCGCTATTTCAATTATTATATTAAATCACATATAATCACGTACTCATTGATTGATGTATATATACAAATTGTATATATATGTGTGTCTTAGTTATCCAATCGACGTTCTTATATACATGGGTTATTGGTTCATGAGCATGTGTAGGTATGTCTACCTACGTATACCCATGCATGCATATACTCATTTGTATGATTTTTCATAGACACATACATATATATATATGTATATACATTCTATATATATACTCCATCGAATCACATATTCTTGTAAACCCACATAGAATAAATTTCACTCAAAATAAATACTCAATCACATACGTTCAAATCAAAAAATTCATAGATCAAGATCAAAACTTAACACAAGACATTCATAGACCAGACTAAAGAACACTTACCCTTTCCCGACTACTTGACTTGACTTATACCAACTAAGTTGTGAGTGTGTGTGAAGCTCATATAGGATCATTAGGGTTACCAGACCAATTTCTTCTCTTGAGTGATACTCCCCCTCCCTTCTAGAGGATTGTATTTGTTCCTACATCTATTCTAGCACATCATAATAGTACTTAGTCAATCACAACATAAGTATATGCATCGTACATATCATAGTTAGAATCAATATCAAATGTAAAATTGCATCAATCATTCATTCATCATATTTCTATTCAAGATTCATAAAACACATTCATATATTTAGAAAACACACTCGTGTAAATATTCATAAAACACATTCATTTATTCAAGCAATTTAACCAACAAGGTAATAGTAAATAGGTAATATTACTCAAGGTGTAACATATCCCCCCCTTGTGAATCATCATCCCCAATGATTTATTAAATATCGATATGGACATAACATAGAACATAAAACGCAAACCACCCATAAAGCATCACATTACAAAATATCATTATTTTTGAGAGTTTTCAAAATCTAGCAAACCTTGTGAAAACTTTTGCTTCATTTCAGCGTAATCTTCCCAAGTGGCAGAATCTTCTACATATTGATCCCATTGGACCCTGCACAAAAAACCCTCTCTATTACGTAAGTGGAGCTTATGTTTTTTGAGAACCTTGAGAGGCTCGACTATTACCACTCCTGGGTCCTATACCTAGAAAGCATTCTATTCAATAACATGGTTATTTCCTGGTATATACTTCTTAAGATACGAGACATGAAAAACATTGTGCATCTTGAAAAGAGTTGGCAGAAAAGATATCCTATATGCTACAGGTTTGATCTCCTCAAGAACCTCAAAAGGACATACATAGTACAAAGCTAGTTTGGATAACTTCCAAAACTTGATAGAACTCATATGAGGCTTGACCCTTAACAAAACCTTCTCTCCTACTGAGAAATTTATGGGTACCTGCTTGGCATCAGCATAACTTTTTTGCTTATCATTAGCTTCTGCTAACCTCTGCTTAATAATACTAACTTGCTCCTCCATTTTGGATAACATCTCTGGCCCAAGGCTTATCCTATCTTCTAGCTTATCCCAGCTTATAGGAGTTTGACACTTCCTACCATATAATGCTTCAAATGGAGTCATCTTGATTGTAGAATGATAAGATTTATTATATGCAAACTCAACCAATGGTAGGTAATCTTCCCATTTGTATTGTTGATCCATGCAATACATCCTTAGTAGGTCCTCTAACACTTGGTTTACTCTTTTAGTTTTTCCATCCATTTTCGGATGATATGCAACACATATTCAATTTTGCTCCAAGTGAAAAAAATAGGGTTTGCCAAAATCTAGATGCCATACAAGCATCCCTATCAGATATAATCTTTTTCAGGAATCCCATGCAATCTAATATCTCTTGAAAAAACTTCCAAGCTATTACAGGAGCTCCATCAATCAAATTTCCTGGTACCAAGTGAGCTACCTTAGTGAGCTTGTCCACCACTACTAAAATGGAATTGTGCTTATTCCTTGACATAGGAATTCCTTGCACAAAGTCCATGCTATTGATTTTCCACTTACTTTCCAGAACTTCATATGGATATAAAAGACCCGCAAGATGATGATTTTTTTCCTTCACTCTTTAGCACTCTAAGAAACTTGCTACAAACCTTGCAGCATCCCCTTCATACCCTTCCAGAAATATAATGGCTTTACATCAACCAAAATTTTGGTTACTCCAAGATGCCTTGAATATGGTGCATTGTGAACTTCTTTCCATACCAAGTTCCTCAACTCTCCATAATTAGGTACATAAATTCTCCCTTTATACCTTATTAATCGATTAGGTTCAAGGTGATATCCTTCGTACCTTCAATCTTGTGGATTATCTGAGATTTCTTTCTTGACTTGTTCATAGAACTCATCACCCTTAGATTCTTGAAACACTTGACTTTTAAAGTCAGTTTGGATTGATACCATCGAGGAGATATGCCTCCTATGACTTATAGCATAAGAAACCCAATTCTCCTTCCCCTTGATATAATTGATGTCGAAATCATAGTCAAATGTCAGTTCGAACCAACTTCTTTGCATTGCATTAAGATTAGGTTGGGTAAAGAAATACTTGAGACCATGGTGATCAATCTTCATTTCAAAGGGTTTTCCCAACAAATAGTGTCTCCACATTTGTAATGCATGAACAACCATTGCTAACTCTAAATCATGCAAAGCATAATTTTTTTCATAGGGCTTTAGTTTCCTTGATTCGTAAGCAATGACTCACCCCTCTTGCATTAATACTCCACCTAATCCTTCTCATAATGCATCAGTAATAACAATAAAGTTTCCATCTGGATCTAGTACCTTAAGTATCAGATTCATGGTCAACTTTTCTTTGAGTGGATCAAATGTCACTTGACATTTCTCTATCCACTCAAAATTCTTACCTTTCCTTTACAAAGAAGTGATGGGAAATGCTATTCTTGAAACTTTTGCAACAATCTTACGATAATACCTAGCCAAACCCATAAAACTTCTAACTTTTGGCACATCCTTGGGCACCAGCCACTCAAGCATTGCTTTTATATTTGTAGGATCAATTGCAATCCCATCAGCTAAATTTACGTGACCCAAATATTGTACCTCTTTTTGGAAGAAGGTACACTTCAAGAGTTTCCCATACAACTTATGTTCTCTTAATCATTGAAGCACAATCTCCATATGCTTGTGATATTCCTCTTCATTCTTGGAGTAGATTAAGATGTCATCCAAGAAAACCAACACAAATCTATCTGAGAAGTTACTAAATACATTGTTTGTGAGGTTCATGAATGTTGCTAGTACATTCATGAGTCCAAAAGGTAGGACTGTGAACTTGTAATAACTATATCTAGTCCTGAAATTTGTCTTGAAAATATCTTCATCCTTGATTCTTAGTTGATGATATCTAGAACATGGATCAATCTTTGAAAACATTGTCGCTTCTCGCATCTAATCAAAGAGATCATCTATATGTGGCAACGGATACTTATTATTTACCGTTTCTTTGTTAAGAAAATGATAATCAATACACAAGTGTAGTGTACCATCTTTCTTCTTTACAAAGATCATTGGCGCTCCACAGGGTGAAATACTGGGTCTTATTAGTCCTTTAGACAACGATTCTTCTAATTGTACTTTCAACTCCTTCAATTCTATTGTGGTCATCCTATACGATACTTTTGATATAGTTTTTGACCCAAGAACTATGTCAATGGAGAAATTAAACACTCTCTTGGGAGGTAATCTAGGTAGTTCATCTAGAAAAACATCCACAAATTTTCGTAGGACAAGATATTTCTCCATAATCGATTTCCCTATTTTCACCACTTCTCTTTCTTCGACTTCTTGAGAATCTTGAGGTTCATAATACATAACATCATCTTCAAGGATGGATTCCTTGTATTCTTCAAGTTTATCTATTTTTACTGTGAAGAGTTGACAACCTTTATTTTTCACCCTATGCATTTGTACAACTAAAATTTGCTACAGTTTCACTTCTCTAGGTGTTCCTTGCAATGACACTTGGCTACCTAGATCATCTAAGCATTCTACGATTTTAGCATGGAAATCCAATTTAGCTCTATGCTTCCATAGCCAATTCATTCCTAAGATGACATCATAAGAAACTAAGGGGGCTATGTACAAATTCACCTCCGTAGAGAAATTTGGAAGTTCTAACCTTGCTTCAAATAGACATTGACTCACGGCCACAACTCTTGTCCGGTTTTCATACTCAACAACCCAAGATTTTTCCATAAAACCAACCTTTTTAGACATTTTTCTTGCTATCCTAGAAGAAATGAATTTTTTTGTGACACCAGTATCTATTAAAATTAAGATAGGAATGCCATACAAAGTACCTGAGACTTCTATCAGAGTAATTTGGTACTTTGCTTGTCAATTTTATACTATAGGATGTATCCTTTGTTGGAAAGAAGCTTGTTGTGGAGGAAGAGGATTCCCACATGGTTGAGATTTCATCAACTTTTTAGGACACTGATTAGCGAAGTGATCTCCCCCACATGTATAACATCCATTCAATGGTCCCCTCTTTCTTGCAAGTCTTCTAGAGTTGCTAGAATTTCCACCAGCATTGTTGTTGAAGATGTTGTGATAGTTGTTGTTGCTTCCTCTTCGGTCTCTTCTTGTTTCATTCAAATTTTGTTGGGGTCTCTTGTCCCCTTGCTTTTGAAAAATTTTCCCTTCATTAGGCCTCCTTGGAGCTTGATTATCTTGTGCCAAGTTAAACTTTTTTCTATTCCTTTCCCAGTAGTTTGAAATAGACTTAAGCTTTTGTTCCTACTTAATAAATTTTTCATACACCAAGTCCATGGTTACAGGATCGTGTACATCTACTTCACCACCTATTTGAGCATTAAGACCCATAATAAACTTCCTTATTTGGAATTCTTTTGGTACATAGGTACATACCTCAAGAGGCGAGTGAACTTTTCCCAATATTCATTCACTAAAAAATCTCCTTGTTTCAAATTTTGGAAATCAATGAGCTTTTGATCATAGAATAATTGTGGTAAACACCATTTCTGAAAAATCTCTACAAATTCACTCCATGTCAACCTCAAGTAGCTGAGCCCTAGCTCCATTTTCTTATTCATCAACCAATTGGATGCTTCACCTGCCAACTAGAAAGCTACCCATATGGATTTAGTGACTTCAGAGTAATTTCTAATCTCAAAGTACTTTTCCATATCTGTAAGCCATCTTGCAGCCATATCCCCAGTAACACTACCCTCAAACGGTGGGGGTTTGATCTTCTTCATGTCATGGGATAGCTCATTGGCCAAGCATTTCCTTTTAGTTCCATCTGACTTTGACTATGACACCTCATCCTCTTGTTCACTAGAATGGGTGTGATCACGAGAATTATCCCCTTCCTCCTCATTATTAGGAACTTCCTCATCATTATTTGGGACTTCTTGTTCCATTCTTTCTTTACCCTCTACTTCATGTTCAAGGTTTCCTATCCTTTCTCTTGTTTCATCCATTATAGACAAGATGCGATCCAAATTAGCTTCAAAATTCTTAGTACCTTGTCCTACTTCTTGACTTCCCCCAATGTTAGCTCATGTCCTAACCATTTTTCCCAAGAATAGATATACCTATAGGTTTCATTTAATTACATCTAAGAAATTTTACTTAATGTTCTACAAGTATTAAAGAATAGTCATTCATATAAATAATTTCATAAAGAACTTATACACAAGTTTTTCTGAAAGCATGTTTTTATTTAAGATTAATAAGGATTTCAATATCCTTGAGTTTACGTAGAATGACTATTCAGATAGTCTAAGGGAGAATATCCCTAATAATTTCTTTCTGATACATAGTTATGTGGGGTATACCCCTTAGATTTTTGCTCATTTACTTCATCAAAAGGATAATATCCCTCATACCTATCCTTTGATATATAATTTTGGGGAACACATTCCTCAAATTTTCCACTTTGAGCCTATTATAATAATTTCAACCATAGGTATAACACAAGGGTCCCTAAATATCATTACTATATTAACACTACATTTTGAGGGAATATCCCTAGAAAGTGATAAAGAGTATGACTTAGCCGGGAAAAAAAATATAGATGGTTGAAGTTGGAAACCTCTCTCATCCTTCTTTTCTCTTGATTGATTCATGAAAGGGCATGACTGAAAGTCTCAGTATCGCTTATCCAAATGGTGTTGTCATGATTGGTTCCCTCAATGGTTCAAACAAGGGCTTCTTTTCCTTCTTGTCCTATAGGTAGCACTCATTTCCTATCACTAACTTTCTTGCAATCATCTTTAGATGCACCATCCTAGCACAAGAATTTCCAAGCATTAGACGCATATATGTTGGATTGGAAACATAGCGAGCACATAGGTTCCAGAGTTGAACCTAGTAGCTCTGATACCATGTGTAACATGCCCATTATTCTACACAGTAAAATTTTGTATGTTTAACCCACAAGTGAATAGCTTACGCATCTAACCTTTTAAGAGCAATACAAAATTTTCTTTTCCTTTCAATAATAAAGCACATTTGAAACATATTTCAAACTTTCCTATTGCATACAAAATAATTCCTTTCATTAAATCAAATAATGATGATACATAATTTCCATATGATATTTTATATTTACAATCCCATAGATATGGATACAAGTTACATGCATAGCTTAAAAAATGTTATAGAATATATATGAATTAAAAATAGTCTAGGTAGTCCCCCTCAAATCTTGGCTGCCAACTGATGAGGAGAAGCATCACTCAAAAAAAAATCTGCCAACCGCGGAATTACTGCGATCCCCTGCACATCTACCTAACTAGTAATATGGCCTTACCCTTCGATGAAGATATTAGTTTGGTAACCTCGTAACAATAACATTGTATGAGCTTGGTCTTGTGTCCTATACATATCTAGTACTAACATATAGTGGTTACAACTTACATGTATGAATATCCATTTCCTAGTACGTAATCTCATATCATAGTGAAACTAATAGTGTAAACAGTGGAAACTTACACTACTTTGGCCAAAGTATTCATCACCCAAAACTTAGAGTGGACATCACATATTCACACACCTTCCTAGTTCGATTTTATTTAATGACCATTAATATTCTATACCTAGGTTACCCCCTTTCCCATGGATCAAAAAAATCCCAAGAATAACCCACTTAACATCTCATAAACAAAGTGACTTTACTACCAAAGTAATTCTAGCAACTTCTTAATCTTTACTACATACGTCTAGTTTTTACATTCTACATAAAGTGATGACAAATACGTATAGTATAAATGTGTTGCATTCATACGAATTCCCATATATAGAGTACATACAAATATAACTAGTAAGATAGGTTATACAACATAATGCACAACCAAGAGACACGCAATCATAAACAAACATCTCAACATATTCAAAAGCATTCTTTTCCAACATAGTAATAAAACTAATTAACCTATCCAACATAAAGAACAAAGGTATAGAAACTAGCATGCCTGTATAATGCTCCAATTTATTAAACTTCTTCCTAGTTCTAATTCTAAATATCGCTTGATTCCTCCTTCAATATTCACTTGATTTCCCTCTTCTAATTTCTCACTCTCACAATAATCACAAAACAAAAAATTAAAAAATAACTCTCAACTCACTAACTCAGAAATCACAGCAAAATAACATCAAGATAATCAGAAGTGTAGCAATTGGTAGAATGAGCACCTCTATTTATACTAAATTTTGAGCAATCGAAGGCTACAAACAAGCTCATGAGATTGTCACCTTCCTATGGACTCAGCCAAATAAAAGAGTGGTGGTAGCTAAAAACATTGATCATAAAACACATGCACATCTAGCTTACACCTCAAAGAATGAGTCGTTCTTTCTAATGGAAAGCAAGAATAACACTCAAAAATGCAAGCTAAATTTTCCTAAATGCGTCAACTTTCTTTGGCCAGTCAATCTAAAGAATAATTCACCTCTTTCAGTTGTTGCCATATGAATTTTAGATTTGAAACAAAATTCTACAAGTCATAAAGAACTTGGTGCCACATTATGTTTAGCACCCACATAAAAAGGAAGAAAAGTTCAGTGTATTGTTCACCCCTTGTTTTGCTTACACGCTACTTTACACAGTATTTGACTTATTCAAGGTGGTAAATATGGTACACAGAAATATAACTCAGTAATATGCATAAAGGTTGTGCTTTATTATGCACCTTAGTTAATGCAAAGCATTAATAATATATCAATCGATACATCTCCATCAATTTATATTAATCGATTCATATCAATCAATTCACATTATGATAATCAGTCTATAATATATAAACCGATATAATATATATACATATCATATATATTTATATATAACTTCTCAAAAATATATATATATTTATATATAACTTCTCAAAAATATATATATCAATATATCTATAATATTATATAAGATAATAAAATACATATAATGTCATTCAAATAGATATATATATATTTATCGAATAATCAAATATATATAAATATATTAATATATATCTATATATCTATATTTATGATAACATAATTATATAGATATATATATTAATATTCTATATATCGCTATTTCAATAATCATATTAAATCACATATAATCACGTACTCATTGATTGATGTATATACACAAAGTGTATATATACATATATATGTCTTAATTGTCCAATCAGCATTCTCATATATATGGGTTATTCATTCATGAGCATGCATAGGTACGTCTACATACATATACTCATGCACACATATACTCATATGTATGATTTGTCATAGACACATACATATATACATGTATATACATTCTATGTATATACTCCATTGAATCACATATTCTTGTAAACCCACATAGAAGAACTTTCACTCGAAATAAAGACTCAATTACATACATTCAAATCAAAACATTCATAGATCAAGATCAAAACTTAACACAAGACATACACAAACCAGACTGAAGAACACTTACCCTTTCCTAACTACTTGACTCAACTTATACCAACTAGGTTGTGAGTGTGTGTGAAGCTCATATAGGATCATTAGGGTTACTAGACTAAGTTCTTCTCCTGAGTGATACTCCCCCTCTCTTCTAGAGGATTGAATTTGTTCCTACATCCAGCTTAGCACATCATAACAGTAGTTAGCTAATCACAACATAATCATATGCATCATACATTTCATAGTTAGAATCAATATAAAATATCAAATTGCATCAATCATTCATTCATCATATTTCCATTCAAGATTCATAAAACACATTCATATAAATATTCATAAAACATATTCACGTAATGATTCAAAAAACACATTCATTTATTCAAGAAATTTAACCAACAAGGTAATAGTAAATAGGTAATATTACTCGGGGTGTAACAAAACTTGGGCACCAACATATGAATGTGGTGTCATATTGCAAGTGTTTGGAATTCTTAAGAGGTCTTCAAAATACACATGTCTATAAATATTATTGAGACTTGGTAAAGAGAAAACTTGACAGCATTATGTGAAGGAATTTGAATTAGGAAATGTGTTTTGAGCTTGATGTCCCTTATAACAATTCAACTCAACCATTTAAATGGTGAAGACTGTTATGTGTTGCAAACCTGTGAGTTAGCTTGGTGATTCGTTGCATGAGGATAGAAAGGTGGCATAAATATTAACTTTTTTGTAGCCTTTGGTTGCTCACAAATTATTATGAATAAAATTTCTCATTCTACCAATTGTATCACTTATCAATCTGATTTCTTTATGTTATTTTGCTGCAAATTTGGTGCAAAGAGAGTTGAGAGGTTGTGAGGTTGAGAGTTGTTTTGTTGTTTTACATTTTTTTTGTTGAGAGATTTGGAGAGAAGCTAGTAGAGGAATTTGGGTTGTTCGTAGTGGAATTTGCAAGCAAACTTGAGCCATTAAGTTAGGAGGGAAGATTATTTAGTTGGAGCTTTAAATAGGCGTGTTGGTTTCTACTCCTTTGTTATTATGTTGGAAAAATTATTTATTATATTGTCATGTTGAAAATATTGTCTTTATGTGTGTTTTGATTCTTGCAAGTATTTTGAAAGTTCTTAATTGTTTCTTGTATTGGGAACCCTTTCTTTTGGGTTTATATGTATATAGTTATTTTTACTAAATGGGTTTTAATTGATTATAGATACTATTTGTACTATACATAGATTTGTTGGTACTATACAAAATATAACAATACTCTAGGTGTGTAGCATAAGATAGTGTTTTTTGGGATACTTGATTGCTATGTCAGTTAATATGAATCAATGGGAAGGTTATTCTTAGGGTTAGGATAATCCATGGGAAAGGGAATAACCTAGAATATAATAGAATAAAATACTAATGGTTAATACAAATTGAGCAATTGTAGTGGTGAATATAGATGACCCTCACTCTAAGTACTAGGTGTTGAATATTTGGCAAAAGTAGTGTAGGTATCCATTTCTACATTGTCAATTCACTATGATGTAAGTACATACTAGGCTGAGAATATCATAGAAATAGAGATTGACTTTATGGTAATCTCTAGATATATATGAAACATCACTATTCTCAGGAAAGGCTATTTGAAGGTTGAGGTTACCAAACCAAACTCTTCTTTGAAGGGAGGGCCATCTTACAAAGTTTGGTAGATGTGTGGGGAGTGTAGTTAGCCCATGGTTGGTGGAAAAACACTTAAGTGATGCTTCTCCTCATGCACTTGGTGGCCAAGATTTGGGAGGAAATTTTGGACCATTTGTATTTCTAGTTCACGTGAGCTTGTTGAAGCTATGTATGTATTCATGTGTCCATCTAAATGTAAATTTTAAATGTGAAACATTATCTTAAATATATTTATGTAAAGTGAAATCGTGTTTATATTATTGAAAAGATTCTTTGTATATGCAATAGAAAAGTTTGGAAAGGTTATTTTTCAAATGGTGCATATATTATTGAACAGAAAAGAAAATTTTAGTGCTCTTGTTGATAGATTCATAAAATATTCACTTGTGGGTAAAACTTAGAGAACTTATTGAGTAGAAAAATGGACATATTACACATTTCATGTGTTTTCATTGTCAGCCTCCTACAATTATTTTAATAAGTAATCCTTTACAGCCACGATTCAAAGATTGGACATCTAACCTGAATAGCCATTTCAACCATCATGAAGGTACATTCAAATTGGCAACCCAAGGATGTGAACTTGAAATGGGTCAGCACAATATGTGCACTAGGAACTTCAAAGTAGTTATCTTCATTCTACAACTAAGAGGGATTAATGTTGAAGGTAAATTGCATGGAAGGAATATAAAGAAAATGCTAAACACTACTCAACAATAAAACTCAAACTGAACATGTATGACATAAATGAAAATCTGAGAAGCAAACAAGAAACTACTCTTCCCGCTTTCGCTGCAGGAACAGTATCAGAATGGAATTCTAATGGCTACAAGAACACTCAATGCCAGATTCTTAACTAAGGACTAAAAAGAAACTAATACTAATTTAAATAAACTAAAGGAATGGATTACTCACCAAGTGGTCCCCCTTGGATGATTATCCTCTAAGACTAATGCAACTTCATATACTTAACTCAGACTCTTATTTCATTCATTGGAAAGTGAAAAATACAAAAGAGTATATCTGATTATCAAATTATACAATAGCTCGATGATCAACCCCCCTCAAGAAGGAGGATCCAACCATATTTATAAACTAAATAGGGCATTCAAATCCCACTAAATGAGAGGATGCCATTTAGGGAAAGCAAAAAAGAGAGTGGCAGAGCGGTTACACATGCAGGGGAATTTGTTCAAACATGCATTCCCAAATATGGACTCGACCACTACAGTAACGCCTGCATTGCTCAATATCATTAAAGATCAACATAATACGGTTACATGTGGCTTTCATAGGAATCTCCCACTATCGTCCTCAATTGACCTTCGTGTGTTTCCTCTATGTGATCAGTTGGAGGCTATGTTTCTCAACTTAGCATTCTCAATCATGTCTGCATGGCAATGTCAGTATGCATAATAATTGCATAATTGTAACCACCTTTAAAGAACATTCATCAACCACATGCAAGATTAATATAGATAGTCCACATAATAGGTAAATATCATTAAACTGGCAGAAATGGAATTAAACCCAAATGTCTTATGATTTGAGGGAAATTATATAAAAGTATCAACATACAGTATCAAAGTTCATGGTAACTTCAGAAAATAGACTATAGATTCTACCCATAACTAGCCCAAAAACTAGACTCATCACTCCCCCAACCTAACGTTTTGTTGGTCCTCCAGTAGGGGAAGAGTTATGCTTCTGCTTGGTCAAGGATCTAAAATCTGTAATTGATAACTATATGATATTAGTGTCGATTATGGGTGAATCAAGGTTCCAGTACAATCCTCCTAACCTCTCAAGTCTCCTCCATCTTTGGTGTTCCTCAGCAATGTCATACCGGAAGAATCTAAAATTTGGTACAGGCCACATGAGGATAGGTGGCTGAAAAGTCAGGGGAAGCCAGTCTCGCCCCTTTTCTTTACTAATCTGAATGTACCTTTCAATTATTTTTATTGCAATAGCATAGCTATGGATGGAATGTGGTTCAACTTGCTTTAGTTCATCAATTAATGTGTTCCATCTTTGGGATAGGTATCTTCTCATAGTGTCCTCTTTTGTTTTTTTTTTCACCCCATACTCACTGTAAACTGCCTCAATCCAAGGCATAATCATGTTACCATAGATCGGTCTCAAAATCATCCTATTCCATTCAGTGCAAATGCCTTTGGGGTTCCCTGATTCAGCTCTGATGGTTAAGAGAGTATTGAATTGATTTCCCTTATAATCATTATATTATTCACCCCAGCTAATTTCATTTTCAACCCAAGACATGAATGCTCTTAATTGGATGTCCCCCACATACAACAGTGGGTTCCAGTCTTGGTGTTTAGTTACAAAAAAATTGTGTAAATAAAATTCACATAATAATTTTTTCATCTCAGGGGAGGCAATTTTGTAAGCATTAAAATATTTTGCAAGAGTTTCAATGGAGGGGTTCAAACCTGATATAATTCTTGATAACTTGAAGGAGAGATACTTCTCTTTTAGGTGTAGAGCATAAACCCTTGGAGGGGTTCTGCATTCCAGGATTTGTGGCACCAAGGTTGCAATGTCGCTCACCCTCTCCTTCAAAAAGACAATCTCTTCAATTTTTTCCTCAATAATCTCATCCCTCTCTTGGATTTCTTTTTTCAATATTTTATTTTCCTTTTTCCATTCCTCATCTCTTCTTTGTATCTCTTTCCACAAATTCAAAAAAATTGCATGTACCAAAAAATCAGGAGGATTATGGATTCATACCAAGATTTTTGTGGATGGTTGTTCCCCATATAGAACTATCTACATAGATTCAAGATGTCCCTTCAGTTCAGGATATAGAGGTACAGTTTCTCTTTCTTCCTCTTGTTGTGGGGCCTCTTCTTGCAATTGTTGTAGGAACTCCTAATCTATTTCCTCATTTTGTTGTAGGAACTCCTGACTTTCTTCATGTTCCTGAATCTCAACTTCTTCTGCAAGGGCAGCAAGATCCGTCAGGGTCATTTTTGTTGTCTGATCGAATATACTTTCTTCTTCAACATCTTCTTGCTCCATTGGAGCTCCAGTGCTTTCACACAATGTCCCACCAAGCTCGGGGTTTTCTGCGAAGGAATATCAACATCCGGTTTTGTTTTCTTGAGAGGGTTCTTACATTTTTCTTTGGATGCAGGATGAATAGTGTTAGCCTTTCTTTTCTTAGTACTTGGTGCCTCTTTTTGCATAGGCTGTGTTTTTCCTCTCCTTGCTTCAGCTTCCCTCTTTTGTGCCCTTGTTCTTATTACAGTTTCAAGTGGAACATCATCATTATCAGAATTTGATGGAGAATTTACTTTTCCATGCTCAGTATCAGAAGAACTAACATCTATAGTCATTTCCTCAGTAGGAGGATTCACACTAGGATTAGCACCAAAGGTTGAAGCACCAGGTGTGTCTTCAGTCATGCTTAATTTTCTGCTAGACCTATGTGTCTGAGGTGAAACCTTAGGTTATAACTACTCAGGTCTATATTGATCAATGTTTGTAAAATCCTCCTAGGTCATTCTCGGTGTTGCATCATGCAGATATTTTACAACCAACAATTTAATGAGACAATGGGGGATACAGAGTTGTCCCTGCCTTTTTGAGTTTCCACTGCCATGATGGAGAGAAGGTTGTACAAGACATTGGGCACATTCATCCTCCTCCCATGCCTCATATGACTCAATAGTTTCAAATGCACCGAATGCAGGTTCAATTGTCGACCCTCACAAGTGATACATCTGATAATGTATATAGCTGCCTACTTCCATGGCTCGGGCAAAGAGAGCCTTTTAGCACCTTGTTTTTCAATAGTCAATGGGGGGTCACCATGTATTGTGAATATAGCTCTAGCTGACCTGGTGTATTTAGAAATAGGGTAAGGCTCACCATCAGCTGGTAACCCTGAAACTTCTGCAATTCGTTCCTCGGTTGCTATAACCTCTAGCCCTTTCACTATGGCCTTTCCATCTAAAATTTTTTGGGAAAACTCCAATGCAATACCTTCATCAAAACCATCTAGTTTCATAAAATAATCCAACCAGCCACAATTTCAAAATTTAGCTAGGCACTGTGCATCTTGCAACAAGGTATCATGAACTAAGGGCTCATTTTGAATGAGTTGCCTCCCATTGTCTGTAATCAATTTGTTACTCTGCAAAATTTCCTTCTATAACTCTCATCTATAAGCAAATTCCTTTTTTCTCACCTACTAGTTGAATTGTCAACTGAATTTTTCCTTTACTTAGCTTTTACCATTTACCATTTGCATCTTAAGATTATGATAGGGTTAATAATGGAAAGAGATGGTAATAAAAGGGAGTTATAATGAAAGGAAATGGTGGCAGCGGTTTAGTGTCACATCACACATGCAAGTTGTCTTTTATTTGAAATTTCAAATCAGGTCAGCAAGATATGCTAACGCAAACAATCATGGACTAACATGTGGAAATATATTCACATCTTTCTTACCCCTCCGCCCAAACTAAATTTTGACATGTGTCCACAAATGAAAGATGGCAGTAGTGATTTGAGAGGGGTCATAAAAATTATGTGAATGTCCATACTAACGTACAGTGATTAAATGCAATGATCTAAAAGATAATTAAGAATGTAATTAATGCGCACATACCTGAGTGTGTACAAACATGATTGTGTAGAGGATTCATTGCAACAAGCGTGGAGAAAGTACCATTTTTCTTTTTAAGAAATAATTGAGAAATTAATGATGATGAAGTGGAATTGTGTGAGGTGGAATGAAGTGATGGAAGAGAGAGAAAGTGGTATAGATAGACAGATGGGCAGATGGGTGGAGAAATGGACTTCTACAAAAGTAGAAGTCTTTATTATGACAATTACGTACCTTAATTAGGCAAATGGAGGGACACTAGGTCCACTGCCTTCGGCTATAGGAACTCTTCGGCTGCAAGAACTGTGCTCGGGTGTTGCATGTTGGATGAACTGCTACAAGAACTCTTCTTTGGAAGTTGGCTTCTGATATAATCTGAGACAATGCCCGTTTACCAGTAATTTGAATATAACAGGGTCAATGGTGGTGAGTTGCACAGCTCCATTGGGAAATACCTTAGCAACTTCATATGGTCCCAGCCACCTTGTCTGCAATTTTCCTACATTATCCTGATATCGTGAGTCATAAAGTAGTGCCCAGTCACCTAGCTGAAATTTCTTTTCTTTGATAAATTTATCATGCAATTGGACTCTTTGAATCTGCAAAACTTCAATATGGTGCAAGGCCGATTTCCTCATCTCATCTAATGCATTCAGCTACATGATCCTTTCTTTCTATGCCTCAGAAATTTCCATCCCTAATTCAACTATAGTTATGAGATTCTTGTGCTCGAATTCGATGGGCATCATAGCTATCTTCCCATACAATAGCTCAAATGGTGTGAAGCCTGTAGTTGTCTTCCATGTGGTTCTGTAAGCCCAAACTGCTTCTGATAAAAAAATTTCCCAATCCTTTCTGTGACTATTCATTGTTTTGGTTAGGATTGCCTCAATCTCTCTATTTTTCACCTCAACTTGTCTATTTGCTTGAGGGTGATAAGGAGTGGATTTCTTGTGCCCTATGTTATATTCATTAACTAATGTTGTGGCAAGTGTTGAGGCAAATTGAGCTCCTTGATCAGTTACTATTTCTCTAGGTACTCCATACCGTGTAAAAATTTCTTCATAAAAAAATTCTGCAACTTTGTTATATCTTGCATGTTTCGTGGCTTTTACTTCTACCCATTTAGTTACATAATCAATTCATACCAAAATATAAGACTTACCATTTGATGGGGGGTCAATGGGTCTCACAAATTGCAATCCCCACTTGTCAAAGGGAGTGACTACTACTTGGCGATAGAGTGGCATCTCATCTGGCTTTGTTGGCCTGCTCATTCTTTGGCATCTATCACATTTCCATGTATAGCTCCCTGCATCTTTGTGGAGTGTAGGCCAATAGTATCCTGTGTTCAAAATTTTCATTGTTGTCCTCTTGGTAGAAAAGTGTCCTCCACATCGTTCATCATAGCATGCATGTAGAATTTCATAGGTCTCATCTTCTCTAACACATGTTCTCATAACATGATCTAGTCCAGTGTAAAACAGGCATCCAGCTATCCATGAAAAAGGGAAAGATTTTTGAATCAGCACTCTTGTCTCCTTTGGAGAGAAGTGAGGGGGGACTCTCCAAGTCACAAGATAATTAGCTATATTTGTGAAGCAAAGTGCATATCTTACTATATGATGAATATAATAAAGGCATAGTTTGTTGCATATAAGCCAGCCCATGAAGTTATGTGAGACCTAGTCAAAATTTGAATAGAGAATATAGGAAATAAGTTGCAACTGTGTAAACATTTGAGAAGAAAGTTGAAACTATTTTAAAAGCCTTTTGAATATGTCAAACCTATACTATTTGTGGGCGCCAAACATATGAAGGTGGCACCATATTTGCAAGTGTTTGGAATTGTGATCGATGACGTAGTATAGGTTTACTACACTTGATCCATATGGATTCAAAGCATATTTAAGCCATTATGCATCAGTCTGAATAAGATCATTCAATGTAAATTATGCTAAGAATCCATTAAAACTAACATATTAAAATACGAAAGCTTAAAAAACATCTATTATAATCCATTGAAACTTATCTTATTGGGGGAGTGATGTCAAATTGATGTGGAATGGCGACCCTTTCCCAATCCCTTGGATAATGAGCTTGTTTCGATCGATTCTATTGAAGAGAATCGACAAAACCAATGAGAGATATATTGTAAAACATGATGAAAGATAAATTAACATGATAAAATATAAGATGATCTATGTGAGTGTATGCAAAGCTATTCTAAATGTATGCAATATTTGAAAGATTAAAACCCTAGTTTCAAAATACACTAAATGGATGCAACTAAGTTACCATGGAAGCCATTAATGGATGCTTTTTAAGCTACTATGATCAATATCTAAAATGAAAAAAAAGCTAAATATGGATGCAAGTGAGAGTGATTTTTAAAAAATAATTTTACTATTAAAAGATGGATCCCTATTCAATAGATGCAAGCTCTATTTATAGAATAGGAAAAAGGAAACCGATGGTCAAGATTGAAAGAATCAATCAATGGTTGGGATGGGAGGAAGATGGAGGCATGGATCATGGATTCCCATCAAGGGTTTAAAATGCAAGTTGATATTTAATCAAGTGCTCACAATCATCCAAAGAAGCACACTTTCAAAACTTCAAACAAGAAGTTTGTTGAAAGTTTGTTACAAGGAAGAATATTCCTTTTTTTCAAATGAGTGAAGAGGGAAAGAATATTCTATGAGAATATTCCCTTTTTGGAGGAATGTGCAAAGGAGGAATATTCCCTTACAAGTGGGAGAATTAGGGCTAATTAGTAATTTGATAATTAAAACAAAGTTTGAATTATGCAATTTAGGAGAATTAAATGATATTCATTAAATAAATGATTTAATGAAAAAGAGGGATGTGATATGATATTTAATTAAATAGATTTAGTGTTATTTACTTAAATAAGAGGACTTAGGGATTAAATTAGATAATTTGATTTATCCAATTTAACAAGACGAAAGGTTAGTGCAAGAGGGGGTGAATTAACCTAATTAGGTCAATTAGATTAATAGATGTAGATGATGCAATTAATTAAATAGTCAGGATAGTCTAATCAATCAAGCAAAAAGAGGATGAGTTTTAGGATGAAATGATGTTAGTATATCATATTTGAGTGTGTAATATCATTCAGGACATTTTTAAGTGTCTACATTTTTCCCCTCTTTGAAGCAATGTACTCATTGCATTGATTTGAAGACTAATATTGATTTTGATGTTAATTCTGATGCTAATGATGATGTAGAAATAGATATTGATGATCTCTTTTAGATGTTGATAGCCAAGCTAAAGTTAATTGATCTAATTGATTGATTAATAACATTGTTGAGGATTCACAACAATCTAAGGATTGTGTTGAATAACACGAGGATTGGTAGGGAAAGATATATCCCAATGTTGATTAATTTGATAGATTGATCAATATTTTTCTAGCAAGGCTAGGAACAAAGTTTGTTAGATGATTTGATATCGCTATGATTGAAAGATGGTTGGTTGTCCCCTCGAGAGATCGATTGAAAAATAAAGTTTTCTGATCGGGCTCACGATAGGTGAAAATCATACTTATGCTTGAGATGCTTGAGATTTAAGGTTGTTTTTGAATCAAAGAGTTGCAAATTTTTAGATTGTTGAGTGAAAGATGATATAGATGCCCTACTGTGCCACAATAGAAGAGAGATTATTTTCATGCTAGCTCAGATATTGATGAAGACATATTTCATTATGTATATATGGTCATTGGCTATGGGCATATTTTGATGTAGATCACATAGATTTGATGCTCAGATAGAAATGTTAGTAGGATAAAGATAGAAGAATAAGATGATGGAAGTAGAAGAATGAAATGGATTAATCATTGATTTCAAGATTGATTTAGAAGTCTAACAAGCCTATGATCCATCAAGATTTTATTAGATTATGGTGATGAGATGCTTGATTTTCTTATATCTTGGGATTGGGATTTTTTGTCATTCCTTATGTTTGATATAACACATAGACATGATGCATCATGGTATTGATAACTAGGACAGTGTTGTATCTAGTGTAATGGAATTTGACTCTATAAACAGATAGGATAGTTCTTGTTTTCATCTTGACATACAGAAACCTCGTTGGAATGTAGGTTAGAAGCTTAGAATATATTAGACCAAAGCATACGTAATAGTCAACAATCTACTCCAAAAAACCTCCCCACACATAACTAAATAAGTATGTGCCAAGATTATTTTATAAGAATACCCACAAGCATAGAAAACGAAATATAATGATCGATGCTCGATTCCTTTCTCTCTAAATCATTTTTATAGACATCATCAAAAGGTCCTCGGAATGGGTCATTCAAATAAATCATAAGAAAAGATCAAAGATAAACAGTCAATGTTATTTATATCTCTTACCAATTTAACATAGCTAAGGTGATTTTTGATGTTGATGTCCATTGTCAGAAGGATTCATCTTGGGACATGTTGGTCAGATGTTTTGATTAGGATGAGGTGTGTGATAATTCATTGATACAAAATCCACTAACTCATTTACCTATGATCTTGACTTTAGATTTTGACACTTAGGTTCTCACTTTACGACTTGCGACACTTGCTTTCTATTTTTTTTGCCAAAGTTTGAAGATGATAATTGATTTATTATGGATGAAGTTTTATTGCGGGTGATAGAAAAATGGGATGGATGGTTTTGAATTTTTCTAGATTATTTCAATGTTTTTAGTATTTTGAAAATGTTTTGAGGGTTTTTTTGTTCTTTTTGGAGTGTTTATATGAATGTTTATATTTTTGAATTATTTGAGGTTGTTTAGGGTTTTTCTAAGGTTTTCCAATGTTTTAGGTTTTTTAATTTTCAAATATTTTTGTGTTTTTCTGAGTTTTCCAATGTTTTGGGTTTTCTAAGATTTTGACCAAGAACCTAACCTAAAATACTATCCTAGTGTCCTTGGGGGCTTATCAAAGATAAGCCTTGCCTACATTATACACGCAAAGACCATATAGTTCGACTAACTTGACTTATTGATGATCAGATATGAACAGTTGATGGATTGCCAAATTATTATGACGGGCTCCTAAGGACTAACCTAAAGTGTCTCGAGGGCACATCAATGATGGCCTTGCCTATGTTCAAGCTTAGTGACTCGAAGTTCGACAAGGTAATGTTTTTGGATTTTCGATGTTTTGACCTATTTAGGGATTTTGATATGTTTTGGATGTTTTGGATTTTGACTTTACAACTTTCCTAATGTTTTTCGATTTTAGTTGTATAGGATTTTGAATGTTTTTGGATTTTAGTTGTACAAGATTTTAAATTTTTTTGGATTTTAGTTGTACAAGATTTTGAATGTTTTTGGATTTTAGCTGTACAGGATTTTTGAACTTTTTTGGATTTTCTGATTTTGCAAGTGTTTTTGGATTTTTGATGAGGTTTTATGAATGTTTTTGGGATTTTTGATGAGATTATGAGATAAAAAATACCTAGATCATGATGTTGATTTCATGTTGTGAGATACAAGACAAGGATCAAGAGTTATTTGAAAACAAGAGTGCAACAACCTACCCCCGATGTCTAGCAATGTTTCATAGTGCAATGGACAAACAAAGATAGGTAATGTATATGTGAAGAGTTCAATAGATTTTTATCATGCTAGATATGGGCTACTGGACTTCACAAGATAAAATGGTGAAAGAGCCTGTCAAAAATTTTCCATGAGTAGAGTTGAAGTATACACTAAATCTTTGTCAAGATCAAGATAAAGTGGAATATCTGGATGAATTTGGATTGGATGGATGGAGGGAACATTGGATTTATCATGACAAGGATGAGATGCTTCAATCTGGGAAGGATCATATAGATGCTCGATTCTACTCATGATGCCTATTTTCCAAGTTTTCATCATAGTACTTGCCCAAAGCGCCACTGTAGTGGTTTTCACTGGAGGATGATTTTTATTTTTACTATTTTCTTGATTTTTTGATTTTTTGATTTTCTTGAAAATTTGTACCCTCATGTTGAACCACCTGGTGGTACTGATGTAGAGGTCACTTTCATAGCGTTTCAATGATATCCTCCTTGAATAAGTTGCTTTGCTAAGACACGAGCACTTGAATACAATTTTGAAGAACTCTGGTCTACCTTGTGGATACCGGAATCAACCTTGTCTATGTGTGTACATCATGATAAAGTGCCTTCTCAGTCCTTGTGATGAAGAGTAGCTGCCAACACATGGTCGATGCAAGAATTGGATATTATGAATGGAGTGGACGGCGACATGCATGAAGGAATATGAGATGGATTGGTCAATGGTTTGGAACCTTTGACTCTCCAAACTTGGGAATATGAGCAATGATGGATGGGAATGAAGGTTTTCATGGAATTAGGACCAACCACTAGATATACTTTGTTCCTTGCTTGAGAAGCCTACTTTTGTATTTGAGGATGCTTTTGATGGATACATTTCCTTTATTTATTTTTCCCCATAGTTTCTTTGACTAATGGAGTTTTGGAGGGATATTTTTCTTTATTTTCTTTGGTATCCATTTGTACTTGACGTGTCCTTTTTGCTTTACTGCTTCATTTTCTTTGATGATATTTTCCTTTCTTTGATAGGAATTATTCTTTTTATGTTGGTTCCAATTTCTATATGAGATAATGGGTGAATGCCAACTCATGATACAACTAGTTTTAGCGTTGACATTTTTTTCATCATAAGGATTCTTCATATGTTGACATTTTTTGTAGACAAGATTGCTTCCAGCATTGTGAAGGTATTGTCAATACCTAATCCTTTTCCTTGATAATGTATTTATGATCCATAGCTACTGAATATGACTTTTCATGAACACATGATATTGCTATGGGTTCCTAATATTCAGGAATATGAACTATTTTCTTTGATTCTATGACATCGTTGTCTATTGATACTACTTCAAAAGATGTTGGTGATGATTCAAAAGATGTTAATGATGCACAATCACTATAAGAATCAAGAATCTTGATTGTTGCTTGCTCTTGAGTGGGAATATCAAGAAAGGGAGATTTGTGTTTTAGATTAAGAATGTCTATATGTCCATCAGAAGGAACATCTTAGGGGTGATATCAGGGACATCTTTGGAGTTTAAAATGGTTTGAAATATGTCCCTCATTTCTTGGTGAAAATTTTGGGATATGGGTTATTGATCTTGACTTGATTCAAAGTAACTTTCATTATCCTCAAGAGCTTCTTCTTAACATGCTCCTTGGGTGGATGATATATTATCAGTAAAAGACTCTTCACAATAGTTTGTAGGTATGGGTGTAATAAGGGATATTTCTTGCTCCTTTAGAACTTCTTCAATATACCTAATCATTGAGTCATATGTGGGATAGATATCACAATTTGGTATTATTTAATGCCATTACGATATCAAATGTTGCTAGACACCGTTCACGGGTTTGGACTTCATTTTAAAATAGTATCTTGATACATTTCTGATTCCTCATAAATAGAATAAACACGTCCCAACATAGTATCCTAGGTATGTTTTATGTTGTTTGAAGTTGATGCCTTTGTCGAATCTTTTTCTTTTCCATGATCAAGCACAAGGTTTGTGTAAATTTTCAAATTTTCATTCCTAGATTTTTGATCGACATCAATATCTCCTTGTTCAATAAGATCTTCTATTAGATGTTTTATTCAAATAATTTTGTGTGTTATGACCTTTTATTGATGAAATTCACAAAAATGATATTCTCTATAGCTACCAAGTTTGATTTGTGGCACTTGATATTTTGAGAAATCTAGGAGTGTGATAAGATTAGACTATATCAACCTCTTTAACACGTCTTCCATAGGTTCCCCTAAGTGAGTGAATTGTCGTTTAGGAGCTCTTTTTTGTGTATGTTGAGTGTTTGGAGTGTTGATCATTGGTTGATTATTTGACGATGGCGTGTATGGTTGTTGTGTGTTCATGTTTTGGTTATTTTCTTGCCTAGGATAAATTAAGACCACCTTTGCATCAACAACGCCATCACTAGTAACATTCTTATTCTTGGCCCAAAAGTGAGGTCTTTCGTTAGAACTAGTGGATGGGCGATTGTCTCTATATACTTGTGTGTTCCCCATGAGTTTAGAGCTCTCTCGATGTTAAGGGCCCTAGGGACAAGCTCATCATGAGTGGTAATGCATTGCATTTTCAAGTGGAGAGATAGATCTAGATCAAAATTCATTATGATAATCCCTTCTTGTTGTTCATCAGGAATGGGCCATTTTCTTTTGCTAGCTCTTTGCCTTCATCATTGTAAGAAATTGGTGAAAGATTCTCCTTTATTTTTCTTGAGTGTGTATAACTCATCTAAGCTTACGTCTACATCAAGATTGAAGGAGAAGTGATCTATGAATTTATCGGTGATTTCTTGGAAATTCTTGATACCTGGAGGTAATTGAGAAAACCAATCGATGGTTGGGCCTGTCAAGCTTTGTTGAAAGAGGTGCATCAAATAGGAATCATTATAAGCCACCTCTATAAACATGACATTGAATTCCTTGATGTATTGACAGGATTCCCTCTCCCCTTTGTATTTATCAAATTTAGGGACCTCAAAACTAGGAGGGAAAGGTAACAATGCAATGTTTCAATCGAATGGATAGGGACATAGGTTTTGTTGTGTATGGGGTTTCCTTTTCTTTCCCATTTGCATTTCCTATATTTGTTATGTTAGGGACTTCAGTTGCAATGCTACATTGTCTTACGGGTTTGGTGGAGGAACATATGTTGGATATGGTGGGATGGTGGATGAATTATAAGTGGGATTTTGATATGATGGGGTGTTGTTTGGTTTGTATGGTGGGGTTTGATATTGTGAAGGTGAGAGTGGTAAAGATGTATATGTTCCTAACATGTTTGTATTGACGAGGTTCTATTGAGGTTTATAGTATAAACCCTATTGTTTTTATGTAAGTGTTTGTTGGGCATACTTTTGAGCTAGTAAGGCTTGTTCTTGGGCTTGTTGTTGTTGGGCTACAAGGGCTTCTTGTTGTGCTTGTTTTTTTTGTTGTGTTTTAAGGCTACTTGTTGTTGTTGCTATTATTGTTGGGCTACTAAGGCTTCTCGTTGTTGTTGTGCTGCTAAGGATGCTTCTTGTTGTTGTTGTTGTGTTGCTAAGGCTTCTTGATATTTTTGCAATTCCTGTTGATAAGCATCTTGTGCTTGTTCAAAATCTATATTGTAAGCTTGTAATGTAGGATCATTTTGTTGTTGGGAAATCTGTGATGGGTTTTGGATGTTTATGGTTTGAGTGGGTTGTGGGTTGTTGATAAGTGGTTCAGGGTTACCTTGGTTTAACATTCCTTGTAGGATGGTGGATTGGGATGGATGAATGTAATTTTGAGGCCCTATTTGATTTTGAATCATGTGGGGACCAATGGGAAAGATGATGATGGTTCCATTGAGTATTGTGATGGTAATGGCACATTAGGACCTTGAAATTGATTGAAAGGGTTCCCTTGACTGAGGGGTGTAGGGTTCCCTTGTTGTATTTGAGGTGGAATAAAGGTATTACCTTGGTTGATGGGGTTTGTGACCAAGTTGTTGCTTTTATTTGGGTTGGTGATGGATGGGTTTGACGTTGATGATGGATTGACTTAAGTAGTTTGGGTAACCACTTGTTTCAATGTGTCAATGGGATTGTGGGAACCACTTGTCAAGGGTTGAATTTGTGTGAGAGTATTAACTTTCCATTGTTGTCCTACTTGAGGCACTTGGTTTACATTACCTTGTGTAATTCTAGGCACATTTGTGGTACTTGTGGGGATGGACGAGCATGGTTGCCCACAAAATGTTGAGGTCATTGTGGCATCATGGAATTTAAGTGGTTTGCCAAATGTTGGTGTCCAACTTGTGTTTTTGGGAAGTTTGGTGTTTAATGGAATGGTCATGTTGTGAATACCCACAGTTGTGTTTGTTCCTATACATGAAGTGAGACCAAGGTTGCTTCCAAGCCTAGTTGCAACACTAGATGTTAAGGGTTGACTTGGCACAAGGGATGGAGTTGGTTGAATCGTAGATTGGGTTAACCCTAGTGTCAAATTTTGTGTAAGAAAACTTGGATGATTTTTTTTATACTCAAGGAGTTCTTCTTTAGTAAGTTGAAGTGGGTTTTTTGTGACATCTTCTACCTCATACGGCCCTAGTGGGTCTTATGGTTGTTGCGAGGCGGTAGAATGACTTCTTGGATTAAATTCTTGTGGATTGGTATCACTTGTGGTGGATGTGACTTTGGTTTCTTCCCTGATTCTCTTGTGTCGTGATCTCATTGTTACCATAAATTTTGGGTCACCTATGGGAGACTTATGTTGAGATTTATAATGTTTAAACTCCCTAGTTGACTCAAATCTAGGTAAAAGGGATGCTCTAAGTCATTTTGGAGCAATGATGAGAATAGGACATGAAAAGAATGAATGATATGGATAATGATCTTTACAAAATTTTGGGACAACACTTTTGGCAAAGCGGTTTGATTGGTTTCATAAATATGATAATGAACTTGGAAATGTTGAAGGTAGACTCGTGACTTTAAAGATAAATTGGTCCACAAATGTGATAACTAACTCAACTAAATGCATGGAAAAGGATTCATTTCACATGAAAAGTAGCTAAATTAGGGTTGATATATTTCATGGGTGTCTAAGTCCCAAGTGTTGGTGTGTTCAAAAGTTTACAAATTTTGGTGAGGTGAAAGGTGAAATATAATGAATGGTGGATGAATTTTTTTGACCCAATGTTGACCTAGAGTGAACCTTTTTTTTGCAAGACCAAGGTGGTGAGAAACATGCTAGACCTCTAAAGTGTTCAAACCCTGAGGAATCAATGATTAAGGAGAAGTTCTTGTGAAATGTGCAGATCTGGTTCATCCATGAAATAGTGTAGAAAATGTCTCCTTATTGATTTATCTTGGTTGTGATGATTCCTTAAGATACGTCTCCAAATATACTTTGCACTATGATGTCTAAATTTGGAATAGCATAATGTTGACCTTAGTTTGGGAGTTTTGACTTTGCAAGAGATCATGAAGACAAACTCTTGTATGGATTATTTTTTGTTTGAAAAGAGGATATTTATTTCCATGCAGGGGGTGGTAATACGGGCCTTTTGACCATAATATCGCCTCTTCGCTCTTGTTTGTCTAAGATTTTTTCTACAATTCTCCACAAGTTGGATGTTTCTTTTGTCTCAAAGGTAAAGCTTCTCAAACTACTAACTATGTTGGTTTGTTCTCCTTCAATTAGCTCAAATTTTGGTTGTATGATTGCCAAAGTAACATTTGGTTGTTGAACCGAAGCAATCAGAACCAAATGGTCATGTGGGGTTCAAATTGTTAATTTATCTTGCTTAAAAGAGTTTATTTTTTATCACAAACACTTGCCTTGATTAAGTTTCAAACTAAATGTCTATGTCAAAAACATCATTCATTTCACAATGTCCATTATGTGAAAATCATGAAGTTATGGCCATAATTTTCTATGTTGACTTTGGGAAGTATAGATTGAGATATAAGCCAAAATACTTAGAATTCCCTAAGGATATAATCCTTAGGACAAGCATTAATATCAAGGCTTTTAAAAGGGTATCCATGCTTAGACCAAAGGGTTTGAAATTTGATGAATGTTGATGTTTGTTTGAAATGTTTTGGAACCAAGAAAAGTATTAAACTGACTCAATACCACCTAGGCTTGAAAGATACTACTTGTTGAGTCCCTACTTGGATTTATCCAAACACTAAGACAAAGTGAACAGCTAGAGATTTGGTGACACTAGCTCTCCCTTACATGACACGAGCACACCAAATCTCATACCCCAAAGATCCAAAGATCTAAGATATATTTTATTTCTACAATGAATAGTATAATGTAGGGAAACTTTAGAATGACCATTCCTGCACCAGCAAGTAAAAAGGATTTGGCTTCTACAACATGTGGTTCTTAATTTGGTTGTTTCAGGATGAACTGGTGCTATACATATGGCGAATTCGCTCAATTAAGAGGCCTCTCAGCCCTTAGAAACATCTAAGGATTTTAATATATCACATAAATACTAGAGGAGACTTTCATCAGTATAGTTTAACTACACCAACTGATAATGACTTTCGCCATACCAAATATTTATATAGTGGACCAAAATGAAAGTTTCACTTGGGTCATTCCCTCTCACAAGTTGGGAGGTAGGCCCTCTAAAGGTAACACATCAAAATGCAATAAAGTGCGAAGAAAATCAAGATGTTTGTCGTTACCCAAGATTGCCAAAAGGCATGAGGGGAGAGTAAACACACTTGATTTGCAAAAAAGAAAAGGGTGTATACTTGAATATTTCTCTTCACCCAAGATCGCACGAAGCGCAAGGGGAGAGGATACACATCTCAAGCATGCAAAAATTTAAAAAAAAACATGGAAAAAAATTGTTCATTTTAATCCCATCATAGAAAAATGAATTTTTTTTAAGCACCAATGAAATTTTTTGATTGTTTTGTTCAATTTTAAGCCTGATATTGCAAAATGAGGATATGAGGGTTCATTTTTAACCAATTTGAACATTAATTTTAAACTAAAAGGAAATTTGGTTTGGTCCTAGAATGTGAAATAAAGCGTTATAAATGGGTTATAATTACCCCATAAGTGTCAAAACACTTTTACAATGTATAATCAAATGACTATATGCTCCTTCACTTCAAATTTTATTGTCCAAACCTACAAAACCAATTAACCTAAAAATCAAAAATCAAAAATCAAAATTCAGTGACATGTTAGCAATTAGATGAACTCAAAAATCAAAACACATGTCAAAATTCAAGTTCAATTTTGTTTACCAGTAAATCGTGACGCTAAAATCAATTGTGTCAGTGAATTTCATCAAATGCATCATTGTATTGGAAGTGTGTCGTTGTATTAAAAAATCAATGATGTCACTCTGCAATAAATAGTGACGCCAAATACATTGCCATATCAATTGTGTCACCATAGTAAAATTCATGTTGTGCTTAAAAAGAAGTTTAATGTCACTATTTAAATGTGTGGTGATGAAATTTAATTGTGTCACTGAATTTGAACTAAGGTGTGTCGTTGTATGGTGATGCGTCCAAGGTGCATCGGTGAATCTTCAATAGCGCCATTGAATCTGAAAACACAAGCAAAACAAAAACCTAAAGAGAAATTTGTCAGATTGATTAGTTCAAGCCCTCCTTCTAGCACCAAAATGTGACCGATGATGTAGTATAGGTTAACTACACTTGATCCATATGGATTCGAAGCATATCTAAGCCACTATGCATAAATCCCAATAATATCATTCAATGTAAACTAAGCTAAGAAGACATTAAAACTAACATATTAAAATATGAAAGCTTCACAAACATCTATTCTAATCCATTGAAACTTATCCTATTGGGGGAGTGGTGTCACATTGATGTGGAATAGTGACCCTTTCCCAATCCCTTGGATACTGAGCTTGTTTCGATCGATTCTATTGAAGAGAATTGATGAAACCGATGTGAGTGTATGCAAAGCTATTCTAAATGTATGCAAGATTTGAAAGATTAAAACCCTAGTTTCAAAATATATTAAATGGATGCAACTAAGTTACCATGGAATTCATAAATGGATGTTTTTAAGCTACTATGATCAAGATTTAAACTAAAAAAAAACTAAATATGGATGCAAGTGAGAGTGATTTTAATAGCATAAGTTTACTATTAAAATATGGATCCCCATTCAATAGATACAAGCTCTATTTACAGAATAGGAAAAAGGAAATCGATGGTCAAGATTGAAAGAATCAATCAATGATCAGGATGGGAGGAAGATGGAGGCATGGATCATGGATTCCCATCAAGGGTTCAAAATTCAAGTTGATATTTAATCAAGGGCTCAGAATCATCCAGAGAAGCACACTTTCAAAACTTGCAAAAGAAGTTTGTTGAAAGTTTGTTACAAGGAAGAATATTCCTTTTTTCAAATGAGTGAAGAGGGAAAGAATATTCTATGAGAATATTCCCTTTTTGGAGGAATGTGCAAAGGATGAATATTCCCTTGCAAGTGGGAGAACTAGGATTAATTAGTAATTTTATAATTAAAACAAAGTTTCTATTATGCAATTTAGGAGAATTAAATGATATTCATCAAATAAATGATTTAATGAAAAAGGGGGATGTGATATGATATTTAATTAAATAGCTTTAGGGTTATTTAATTAAATAAGAGGACTTAGGGATTAAATTAGATAATTTGATTTATCCAATTTAATAGGATGAAAGGCTAGTGCAAGAGGGGGTGAATTATCCTAATTAGGTCAATTAGATTAATAGATGAAGATGATGCAATTAATTAAATAGCTAGGCTAATTTAATCAATTAAGTGAAAATAGGATGGGTTTTAGGATGAAATGATGTTAGTATATCATATTTGAGTGTGTGATATCATTCAGGACATTTTTAAGTGTCTACAATAATGCTTAAAAGAGGTCTTTAAAATGTGCATAAGTCTGTAAATATTATTTAAACTCGGTCAAGAGCAATCTTGGCAGAATTTTGTGAAGGAATCCAAATTAGGAAACTTGTTTTGAGATTTTTGTCCCTTATATCAAGTTGACTCAGCCATTTAAATTGTGAGGATTGTGATGTGTTGCAAACCTTTGAGTTAACTTGGTGAGTCGTTGTATGAGATTAGAAATGTGGAAAAAATATTAACTTGTTTTTAACCTTTGGTTTCTCATAAATTAGTATAAATAGAGGTGCTCATTCTACCAATTGTTACACTCATCATTCTAACTTTTATTGTGTTATTCTTCTGCAATTTATGTGCTTAGAGAGCTGAGAGTTAGAAATTGGGTTGTTGTTTTATATTGGTTTTGTTGAGAGATCCAAAGAGAAGCTAGTAGAGAATTCAGGTTGTTCGTAGTGAAAGTTGCAAGCGATCTTGAGCCATTAAGCTAGGAGGGAAGATTATTCAGTTGGAGCTTTAAAAAGGCATGTTGATTTCTACTCCCTTGTCATTATGTTGAAAAGATTGTTTATTATGATGTCATGTTGGAAAGATTATCTTGTATGTGTGTTTGATGCTTGCAAGTCTTTTGAAAGTTCTTGATTCTCTCTTTTTTTTGGAAACCTTTCTTTTGGGTTTAAATGTATATAATTATTTATACTATTATGGGTTCTATATGATTGTATACTATTTATACTACTCGTAGAATGTCGAAACTATACATAGTTTGACAATACTTTAGGTGTGTAGCATAAGATAGATTTGTATTGTGGATCTCATAGAAAGTCATTTAGCTATAAGTTAATGAGAAGGTTATTCCTAGGGTTAGGATAATCCACGAGAAAGGGGATAACCTTAGAATAGAATACTAAGTATCAATACAAATCAAGCAATTAAATCAGGTGAAATAGATGACATCACTTGAAGTTATTGGGTGATGAATCTTTGGCCAAAGTAGTGTAGGTAGCCACTATCTACACTTTCAGTTCACTGTGTGATCCAATTTACATTCTAGGCTGAGGTAATCATATATGAGGTAGTAGATATTATGGTAGCTCTAGATTTGTTGGACACATCACTATGCTTAGATAAGGTTATTTGAAGGATGAGGTTACCAAACCAATCTCTTCATCGAAGGGAGGGTCATCTTACCAAGATTGGTAGATGTGTGGGGGACCGTAGTTAGTCCATGGTTGGTAGAAAAGCACTTGAGTGATACTTCTCCTCATGCAATTGGTGGAAAAAATTTGGGAGAAGGACATTCTAGACCATTTGTATTTTTAGTTCTTGTAAGCTTTTTGAAGCAATGTATGTAATCATGTGTCCATCTATATAGAAATTGTAATGTGAAACATTATCTTGAATATATTTATGTAAAATTAAATCATACTTATATTTTTGGAATGATTCTTTGATTATGTAATAGAAAATTTTGGATAAATTAATATTTCAAATGATGGATTTATTATAGAATAGAAAATATTTTTGTATTGATTTACATTAGATGCATAGACAATAACATGTGGGTAAAACTTAGTAAATTTATTAGGTAGAACAATGGGCATGTTACATGTGGTAACAGAGTTACCAGGTTTAGCTCTGGAACCTATGTGCTCATTATGTTTCCAATCCAATATTATATGAGTCTAATATTTGGAAAATCTTGTGCCAGGATAGTGCATCTCAAGATGACTACGAGAAAGTCAGCAATTGAAAATGAGCACTACCTATGGGCTAAGAAGGAAAGAGAATCTCTTATTTGTATTATTGGTTTTTTTTACTGTAAGTAGGTTGATCTTCTAATCTACCTATGGAATTTCCAATTCCAATCAAGGGCAGCTCAAAGGACCTGGACCAACTGACGAGGATTTTAAAGAACTCCTACACTTTGGGCTCTGCAAGACCGGGGAGGGTGATCCCTTAATGTGTTTACAACCTCTACACCATTATCATAAACAACATTAACAACATAGATAATCGCATTTGATAGCTCAACATAATAGGATAATATCGAATAGAATTGGTTGTTCATCAATAATATCAGCTACTTGGAGCATGAGATAACTACAACAATGTTTCACAATATAAGATAGACATTGATTTGCAATTTGTGGCAAGCTCTCAGTAAAAAAAAAAAATATTGAACCATACAAACAAGTACAACTCAGATCAGTGCCATATATCCATCGGGGGAGTCAAATTCATAAGCATCTAAGGTTTTATGACAAATTTAACACATAACATATAAGATCCTTGATAACATTGCTTTACAATCTTATCAATATATATTCTAACCCAATAATACTTATCAAATCCCTATACAGAACATATCCACCTACAACCCCATTCAAGCATTTTAATTAATTATTTGAATTAAAGCTAAAACAAGAATCATACACACCACAACAGTGAGATAAACGAAACAACCCTTGATCATTTTATTCAAGATTTAGATATGCTTGTACAATGGAGAGACATGAGTGCAAATTAATCCTTTCAATTCAAATGCTAGTACTATCATAAAACATCAAATCCCCATGAGTTCAAAACCTACTACAGAATGACTCAAAAAAAAAACTAAATTGCCTTTTCTCCAAAACCATTAGACTTTACAATTTGCTCTGCAATTCACCTAGACTCAACCAAAAATATCTAACTTGCTAACCCATACTTTTGGCCTTGAAATCCCTCTTATAGAAAATGAAGGAGAAAACAAGCATCGGGCCAGAAAGCACACATGTCACCAACCACCTTGTGACATTGCAAAAATTTGTTACAATAGTAATCTCCTTGGAGAATCTTCTTGTTCATCTTGCTCGTTGAGAATGGTTGATGCGGAAACAAAACCTCAAGAATTTTGTGCCTAGACTGTCACCAAAAACAAAACTAGAAATTGTTGTAACTGCAACAGCTGAGTTGTCAACTGTTAGTAGCCTACTTTGTTTCACTCTTCCTTAGTTAAATATACATTTACCCTTTGCTAGTACTCTTCATCAGTTGGTAAATTAAAACTGATTACCTCATTCACCTTGGCATTGTAAGGCGTGTACTTAACTGCCACCTGATTCACCTCTCTTTCAAAAGATTCCAAAAATGAGCTAGTGTTGATAATTTTGTCCATATAGCTCACCAATAAATCATAATCTGAGTCATCACAAATTAATCTAATTTGAGCATTGATGACCTCATTTGCTCGATCCTGCCACTGTTGGAGTAACCTGATACTTCCCTGCTCATCAATTATGTCAGGTAACAATGTATCGCTCCAATCATCAAAGTTCTTCACCAACTCTTTGATCTTCCTACTCAAGTCATCTGGAAAAGCTTGAAAACCTTGCAATTACTTAACTAACACTTGAGTAGGCCTTAATGATTCGGGCCTATTATTTATATCAAACCTTGAGGCTTTATACATTATGTCTAAGTCATTGGCCCTAGGGATCCATCTTTCAATTAATGATACTACTACCTCCTGATCCCTATCAATGTTCTTTATTGCATCTAATACTAAAGAATATAAAGAATACACAAATAACAATATGTCATCAACCTTCTCATTTCAATGCCTCAAAACCGCATTAACAACCTCCCTTTTCTTTTCAATTACTCCCTCCTCACTTACCTTCAAGGATGCCTATAACTCTGCAATTTTGTGCATTAGTTGCTTCTTTGTAGGATCAACAGAGCATTCTATTTCTTCATCAATTGGCTCTAAAGTAGGGTTGAGGGAAGGAGTTTGGCTGGGAGACCCTAGTGTAGAAACAATGGGAGAAGCAGGAGGCACTGACCCTAATGTGGAAGGCAATATTCTGATCCCTAGAGCACTTGATGTCTCCCCAATTTTCCTATACTTCAACCTGTCCACCTTAGTCTACAGCTCAACATTCCTTTGTTGCACCTTGCTATATTCTCTAATTATGAAATTATAATTCTCCATTAGGCTTTTATTTTCAGCCTCTTCTCTTTCAGTAGTCTTTTGGGCCAATTTGGCCACATTCACAGTCAAACTAGTAGCCTCTGTGGTTGAGTTCTCTGAAGCTCTCTTTATTATCAACCCTCCTCTTAAATTTGGGTTAATATCAGTAACATTGGGCTTTCTCCCTTGGGGGGCTAAATCCCAAATTGCCAAAGTCTCATATTCTTCACTGAAGGCAGAATCTTACAATACTGCCTTGACCTCTTCTTTAGAATCCTGCAGGGGATGCTTGGACTTCATAATGGCATTGAAAGCTACTACATCTACAATGTCCCACTCAGGAAAAATCAAGACACTAGCTTGATTTACCAATTTTCTTCCCTCCTCAGGAGTGATGCTCTTGAATTCATCCATTAATTCAGTTTTCACTTCATCATCATTCTCCTGGTCTGACCTATCAGGTCTCAATTCTCTTCTCCTCTTGCATTTATCCTGATATTCTTCCAATTTGATTCTCCATACTAGTTGCAAGAAGACTGGGGTTTTTACAAATACATTATCATCTAGAAACTCCTTACATGCCTCCATTCTTTCATCTTGCACACATTTTCCTTTCATATCCAGATCAAAGAGAACCAATTCAGTTGGCCGAGGAGGAGAAGGCATACCCATCTGCATGTCCTAGTCAGTGACAACAATTTCATCCACCAAATCATCCTGTGATTTCTCAATATTTTTCCTCTTAGGGCCTGGCTCTGATGGTGGTGGTGAGGTACTATTCTCGGGTGATGATTCCAAATCAATAATCTTAATTGCCCCAGGTGTTTTGAGCTTTAGACCTAGTTGTGTAGGCAATTTCATTATTTGTTTTCCTTTTCTATCCTCTTCTTCCTCATCACTGCTATCATTTATTTTCCTCATGTAAATAGGCCATTTCTTAGTAGGTTGGTAGGTTGGTCTTATCTCAATTGGCCTGGCATCTTGCTCATGTATGCCTTGATCCAATTCCAGGTTTATCTTCTTGGTCATCAAGATGCCCATAATTTCTTTGAAATTGTCCATCAAAAAGTCAATTTTCTTATGATATGCACTGAACTCCACCAATGGATCATACTTTGGATCCATTTTGTGCACAATGGCCAAGAGCTTATCATAAGCTATCCATTTTTCCTTTTTCAATTCCTGCCTACTTAGATCAAACTCATTTCTAATCAGGTCCTTAGGGAAGTTGAACTCATGCACAAACTTACCACCTTTTATCCTTTGTTTGAAAAGGGTGAAGAAGCCCTCAGGATCATGATGCTGCTTGGGACCACACCTCAACTGGTACTCCTCAAAAAAAACCCCAAAATGTAACTAGCCTCCTTTAGAAAATAAAAAATCTGACACCATAGTATAATTCGGGAAAAATGTTCCTTTACCTTTTCTAGTAAGGTTGTCCTCATGGATACAACCAATCTACCACATAACTACTGCAAATCCCACTCTTGGTGGCACATTGTATGGCAATATATGAGGGTTCCCTTGAAAACCATACACCCTTAATACAGTGTTGATTGGGTATGGAATAATATCACCCTAGTTGTGGAAAACCTTCAACTCTAGCTTCTTCCCCTTTGGTTTGAGGAAATCATGCAACTCCTCAGGAATTATAGGCACATTCACCATTAGCCTAGCTCTTAATCTAGAAGCAAAACAGTTTTCAAACTACACATAATTGGCATTCTCCCTGTTATATGATAAATCTGCAGTCCATACCTGCACTGGCAATCTTTCTCCATTAACCAACTGCCTTAACTCCATCTTCTCAGAGAAGAATTCAGAATTCTTATACAAAAACATATACATCAACATGGAATACTAGAACAATGGAGTGCCTGCATCATTTTGCTGCAACTTCAACATCCCTTCATGTATCTTTTCGGCCAAAAAGAAAGAAAAATCATATATTACTGATAAGTTAGGTTGTTGTATTTGCACCCCCATAAACATGTAAGCAATAGGCATCACCGTGTTGGGGCTAAAACCCAAAATATGGCACAATGAGTAAAATTTGGCCAAGAAATGATTTGCAAAACAGTTCAGTCTGAAAGGTTCTTGGTCATTAGGGCTAATATAGAATTTTGAACCTCTTGCCCTAGCCAAATGAGGTGGGAGCAACTTAACTTGGAAAAGTGACTTCAACCTCCCATACTCTAGTTTCATCTCCTCAAGATCAATAGGAACCAAGAACATACTGGGCTCACTCAGATCAAAAACCTGTTGAAACTCTTCTTTGTTAATGTTCAACATAACCCTTCCATCATTATCTTTGATCACCCGTGTAATAGGGTCATATCGTGCAGCCGCTGCCCTAAGAAAGTCCACATCAAGGAACACATTTGGTACCACCAGCTTTCCCATATCATACATCCAACCATTTGAAAAGGGGTGAGGCAAATTCCTTTGTCCAAACCACAATCTAAATATCTCTAAACCTATAAGAGGAACCCTAGCATCGGCTATGTTGGAACAATTATACACTAGTCCTTCTCCTAGGGTTTTTCCTCGCATCAAGACCAACCCCTTCTTCCTATCATTCTTTGACAAGGGAAATTGATCCAGGAAATCATCATATAGGTTTCTTTTTAGATAATCAACTGGGTCAAAATGTTGCTTTGATGGTGCCATCCTGAATAAACTAGGGCTTTATTGCTATTTCAAACTTCAAACAAACTAGGGCTAAATAGAAATATGAAACTACAAAACAAAACCTTGTAATTTCCCACAACTCAATTAACCAACAACCCCAAAAAAATTATCAACAAGCCCTCCGACAAACACACAGCAAATTTCCCCCAAATTCAAATTCAAATTAACCAGGAGATACATAAATCAACTCACGGCTTTGTGTTTGTAGAAACCCAAATCTTTACTGTAACAACTCGTAACTTCATCCTTGGACTTGTCACTGGTCCACAAATATGTTTGAATGCTTTGTGACACAATAGGTCAGGAAAATGGTCGCTTTATTTCAATCAAATCATGCCAACAGATGTCTCATCCACCATTAAAGCTTACTCGTGCACCGCACCAACGGCTCCAATTGCATTTGATGCAGATTCAAATACTAGTCATTGATCCTTCACTTTGGTCATATCATTGAACAGCTACCTTCAAAATAAACTGACATGATCTCCATCATGGCGATAAGGGACCACCATATTCTACATTGCCAAGGAAATCCACATGGCGCTCGCCCGTGATTTTTCAATTAGTAAAAACCTTGCAACTTTCAATCACGCAATGGCGGGCAACCGTTGATCTCAGCCATCAACAATCCTGCTCGTTCAACACAGTCGCTAGCTTTTTCATTAACCATCGAGCACCTTTCCTATTGAGATTATAACATCTCCATTGATTTGAAGCATGTGCATCTCATAATTGCTTCAGTAACCCACTATATAATGTATTAAATCCAGATAAATATATTAAAGTATTTCTATCATCTCTTCAGCTTCACCAGATGAGACACGTGGTGCTCGCTCGTGATATCGTGATCAACCAAAATAGTGTGGTGGGGTCATCATGGGATGGTGAGGAACAGCTGATATCAAATGGTAATTGATCTAGGGTCACGCAAACTTTTCCCTTTGCAAAATATAAAACATTTATTAAAAGAACGAGGGGACATCACTAGGTTGACGATAAACAATGACATAAGTTGTTTTTAAATGAGGGAACATGAGACCATCCTAGAATTAGGAAATAATAAATTCAGGTGAAGGAAATAAAATGATAGATCAAAAGGGACCCAACCTAGACAAAGCGATGGGGCTTAAGTTGCTCTAAAACCCTCCTCAAAAAGTAATGGCCAAATAGATCCCACCCAAGGCGTAAGATAGAACACTAGGGTTTTACATGAAAACAAAGGTAAAACCCCAACCTTAGGATTTTCCCAAACACCATAGATGACTAGAAACATAAGGCAAGATAAAATGGAACACAAAGAGAAAAATTTGAATTTCCATCATGTACCATTGAGGGAACTAATTATAATAATGCCATTTGGCTAAGCAATATCGAGACTTTCAGTCATGCCCTTTCGTGAATCATTCAAGAGAAGAGAAGGATGAAAGAGGTAGCTAGCTTCAACTTCTTACCTTCTGTCTCATCGGATAAGTCAGACTCTTTGTCACTATCTAGGGATATGCCCTCAAAATGTAGTGTTAGTCCAGTCATGATATTTATGGATCCTTGAGTTCTTCCCTTAGTGGAAGTCATTATAATAGCCACAAGTGATGAATCAAAGGGTTATGTACCTTGAAACTATGTGTTTGAGGATAGATTGGAGGGTTACTATCCTTTTGTTGATGTAAATGAGAAAAAATCTGAGGGTTATACTCCACAAAGTTATGTATCAGAAAGTGAATCAGAGGGATATTCTCCCTTAGACTATCTAAATAGTCATTCTCTGTAAACTCAAGGAAATTGAAAATCCTTTTTGATTATAATAGAAATCTTGTTTTGACAAAATTTATGAATGAGTTTTTTAAATAGAATTTCTTATTTGAATATTAGATCTTTTTGGAATATTGTTAGCATTGAGAAAACCTTCATATATCTAATTAAAATCAAACCTTCAAGTATAACTATTATTGGAAAAATGGTTAGGAAAAGAACTAAGTTGGGGGAGAGTCAAGAAGTAGGTCAAGGCATTGATAATGTCAAAGATAAGTTGGACCTATTTTGGCTATCATGGATGAAATAGAAGAAGAATAGGAAACCTCAAACAAGAAGTTAGGGGAAAGGAAATATTGGATCAAGAAGTTCCAATAATGAAGAAGAAGTTCCCAACAATGAGGAAGAAGGGGAGGATTCTCATAATCATACTAAATCTACTGATCAAGAGAGTGATAGGTCACAATCATATTCTAAGGGAGCCAAAATGAAGCATTTGGCAAATGAGTTATCACGTGACATGAGGAAGATCGCACCACAAAAATTTGAAGGTAGTGTTATTGAAGATGTGGCAGAAGCATGGCTTATAGAGATGGAGAAGTATTTCGAAATAAAAAATTACTTTGAGTTCACTAAAGCCTATGGGGAGAATTTCAATTGGATGGTGAAGCATCCAATTGGTGGATGAGTAAGAAAATGGAGCTAGGGCTTAGTTCTTTAAGTCTCATATGAAATGATTTTGCAAAGATTTTCTAAAAATGGTGGTTGCCCCAGCTCTTCTATGACCAAAATCTCATTGACTTCTAAAACTTGAGGCAGGGTGAATCCTCAGTGAATGAGTATTGGGAGAAGTTCTCTTGACTTCTAAAGTACGTACCTATGTACCAAAAGGATGAGTGATTTCATATAAGAAATATTATCATGGGTCTAAATGTGAAAATAGGTGGTGAGGTAGACGTGCATGGTCCATCTACTATGGATTTAGTGTACGAGAAGGAAATTAAGCAAGAAAAAAGGCTTAAGTCTATCTCAAACTACAAGGAGAGGAAGAAAAAAGCTCATTTGGATGCAAAAAAATCAAGCTCCAAGGAAGCTTGGTGAAGGGATAAATTTTCAAAAGCAAGGGGATAAATTACACCAAAATAATTGGAGTGAACCAAGGAGAGATTGAAGAAGAAAAAATAACAAATACAACAACTATAAAGGCAATGCTGGTGGAAATGAAAATAATTCTGGAATACCTAAAAAAATGAGAGGACCAATAAAGGGATGTTTTACATGTGGTGGGGATCATTATGTGAGTTATTATCAAAGAAAACCATCTAGGACATAACCACATGGTAATTTTATTCCACCTCAAAGAGTTGTGTTCCAACAAAGGATTCAGTTTGTTGTGGATAGTTGGAAAGCAGAGTCCCAAATTACTCTAGTAGAAGTTTCAGGGTCTTTGTTTGGAATTCCCATTTCAATTTTAATAGATACTGGTGCAACAAAAAAAATTGTTTCTCCTAGAGTAGCAAGTATAATTTCTAGAAAATTTGGCTACATGAAAAATTATTTGGTTGTGGAATATGAAAACCAGACAAGAGCTGAAGTAAGTCAATGTCTATTTGAGGCAAGAGTTGAACTTCCAAGTTTCTCAATGAAAGTAAATTTGTACATATCTCCTTTAGGTTCTTATGATGTCATCTTATGGATTAATTGGTTATGGAAACATAGGGCCAAGGTAGATTTTCATGCTAAAATAGTTAAATGCTTAGATGATCTAGGTAATTGGGTGTCAATACAAGGAATTCCTGGAGAGTTTAAGTTACGATAGATATCTGCTATACAAATACATAGGGCAAAGAAGAAAGGTTGCCAACTCTTTGCAATAAAAATGGGAAAACTTGAGGAATGCAAGGAATTCATTTCTCAAGATGATATAGTATATCATGGACCTCAAAACTCCAAAGATGTCGAAGAAGGTGAAGTATTGGAATCTAGAACAACAGATATGGAAAGATTTCCTAATCTATAGAATTTTTTGGATGTATTTCTAGAGGAATTACTTGGATTACCACCTAAGAGGATATTTGATTTCTCTATTGTCATAGTATCAGGGTCAAAACCTATATCGAAAGTACCTTATATGATGACCGCAGCTAAATTAATGGAGTTAAAGGCACAAATAGAAGAGTTGTTGTCTAAAGGATTGATAAGACCCAGTTTTTCACACTAGGGAGTACCAGTGATCTTTGTAAAGAAGGATGGTACACTGCGCTTATGTATTGATTATCAGTTGCTTAATAATGTAATGATAAATAGCAAGTACCCATTGCCATGTATCGATGATTTCTTTGATCAAATGCAAGGAGCGGTAGTATTTTCAAAGATTGATCTATGTTTTGGATATCATCAACTAAGAATTAAGGATGAAGATATTTTCAAAACTACTTTCAAGACTACATACAGACATTATGAGTTCACAGTTCTACCATTTATACTGATGATTGCACCAGTGGCATTAGTGAACCTAATAAATAATATATTTAGAGACTACTTGGATAAGTTTGTGTTGGTCTTCTTGGATGAAATTTTAATTTACTATAAGAATGAAGAACATCTCAAGTATCTAGAGATTGTTCTCCAACGATTGAGAGAACATAAGTGATACAAAAAACTCTCAAAGTGTACCTTCTTCTAGAAGAAAGTACAGTATTTGGGTCATGTAATTTCAATTGAATGGATTCCGGTTGATCCAAAAAAGGTAAAGTAGTGTTAGAGTGGACAATTCCAAAGAACATGCCGAAATTTAGAAGTTTTATGGGTTTGGCTAGGTATTATCGTAAGTTTGTCACAAACTTTTTAAGAATATCTTTTCGCATCATGTCATTACAAAGGAAGGGAAATAAGTTTGAGTGGTCTAAGAAATTTCAAGAAACATTTGACCAACTTAAGGAAATATTGACCACATCAGTTATACTAAAAGTACCATATCTAGATGGTAACTTTGGAGTTATTACAGATGCATCTGGAGAAGGATTGGGTGGAGTATTAATGCAGGAAGAGAAAGTCATAGCTTATGAATCTAGGAAGTTGAAGCCCCGTGAACAAAATTATTCTTCACATGATTTAGAATTAGCAACAGTTGTCCATGAGTTATAGATGTGGAGATATTATCTATTGGGAAAACCATTTGAGCTAAAGACTGATCATCATGGTCTAAAGTATTTTTTTACCCAACCCAATCTGAATGCACGATAAAGGAGATGATTGGAGTTGATATCTGACTATGATTTCAATATTATTTATATCAAGGGAAAAGAGAATTAGGTTGTTGATGCTTAATTCATAGGAGGCATATCTCCTCTATGATATCAATCCAAATTGACTTCAAGGACCAAGTGTTGCAAAAATCTAAAGGTGGCAAGTTCTATGAGCAAGTTAAGCAAGCACTCACGAACAATCCGCAATATCAAAGGTTCGAAGGATATCACTTTGAACCTAATGGATTATTGAGATCTAAGGGAAGGATTTATGTACCTAACATTGGGGAATTAAGGAGCATGGTGTGGAAAGAAGTTCACAATGCACCATATTCAAGACATCCTGGTGTAACTAAGATGTTAGTGGATGTAAATCCATTATATTTTTTGAAGGGGATGAAAGGAGATGTAGTGATATTTGTAGCAAGTTGTTTAGATTTCCAAAGAGTGAAGGTAGATAATCATCACCCTATAGGTCTATTGTATCCACATGAAGTTCTAGAAATTAAGTGGCAAGTTATTAGCATGGATTTTGTGCAAAGTCTCCTTGTGTCAAGGAACAAACACAATGCCATTTTGGTAGTGGTTGAGAAACTTACAAAGATAGCTCACTTCATACCAAGGAATCCAACTGATGAAGCTCCTGTAATAGAAAGAAATTTTATTCAAAGATATATTTAGGTTGCATGGGATTTCTGAAAAGATCATTTCTGATAGGGATGATAGAGTAACATCTAGGTTTTGGCATACCTTGTTTACTGCACTTGGGACACAATTAAACATAAGTTTTGCGTATCATCCGAAAAATGGATGGGAAAATGGAAAGGATACACCAAGTATTATAAGACCTACTAAGGATGTATTGAATGGATTGGCAATACAAATGAGAGGATTACCTACCTTTGGTAGAGTTTATGTATAATAACTCCTATTATTCTGCGATCAAGATGGATCCATTTGAAGCATTATATGGTAGGAACTGTCAAACTCCTATTAGTTAGGGTAAACTAGAAGATAGGATAAGCCTTGGACTAGAGATGTTGTCAGAAATGGAGGAACAAGTTGGAATTATCAAGTAGAGGTTAGCAGAAGCTAACGATAGGCAAAAAAGATACGTTGATTCTAAATGAGTACCTAGGAATTTCGTAAAAGGGGATAGGGTATTGTTGAGAGTTAAACCTCATAAGAGTTCTATCAAGTTTGGAAAGTCATCCAAACTAGCTCCATGCTATGTTGGACCTTTTAAAGTTCTTGAAGAAATCAACCATGTCTCATATAGGATTTCCTTGCCACCATCCCTTGCCAGGATGCATAACATTTTTCATGTCTTGTATCTTAAGAATTATATACCAGGTGATAACCATGTTATTGATTGGAATGTTTTATAGGTATAGAACCGAGGAGTGGTAATGATCGAGCCTCCACAACATCACAATAGGTAATTAGCACCTAAAATAGCATCGAATTTTAGTGTATTTGAGTCCATCAATTGGACACGTCTCAAGGTGCAAAAGTCTACACTAAATGGTTTATTTATTTTGGCACCAGATTTTACGCCGAATTTAGCACCCACTTTAGTGTCAAATTTAGCACCCACTTTAGTGTCGGATTGTGCGTCAAAAAATGGGTGCCAAAAATAGTTCTCCTTTAACGCCAAGAATAGCATCGATAAATAACGTCAGAAATAGCGCCTAAATTAGCACCCAATCTGGCTTTCAGTTTTGCTTCCATGTCTGCTCCCATTTTTGCTCCCAGATTTTCTCCCAGGTTTGCTCCCAGTTTTGCTTCCAGCTTTGCTTCTAGTTTTGCTTCCAATTTTGCTTCCAAGTTTGCTTCTAGGTTTTCTTTCGATCTTGCTTCCAAGTTTGCTTCTGGTTTTGCTTCCAATTTTGCTTCCAGTTATGCTCCCAATTTTGCTTCCAGTTTTGCTTCCATTTTTGCTTCTAGTTTTGCTTCTAGTTTTGCTTCCAGTTTTGCTTCTAGTTTTGCTTCCATTTTTTCTTCTGGTTTTGCTTCCAGGTTTTCTTCCGATTGTTCTTCCAATTTTGCTTCTGGTTTTGCTTCTAGTTTTTCTTTCCAAGTTTTGCTTCCAGTTTTGCTTCCAGTTTTGCTTCCAGTTTTGCTTCTAGTTTTTCTTCCAGGTTTGTTTCCAGTTTTGCTTTTGGTTTTGCTTCCAGGTTTGCTTCCTAGTTTTTCTTCTAGGTTTGGTTTTGGTTTTACTTCTAGTTTTGCTTCCAGGTATGCTTCCAATTTTTCTTCCAATTTTGCTTCCAGATTTGCTTCCAGATTTGCTTCCAATTTTGCTTCCAATTTTGCTTCCAATTTTGCTTCCAGTTTTCCTTCCAATTTTTCTTCTGGTTTTTCTTCCTAGTTTTGCTTCCATGTTTGCTTCTAGTTTTTCTTTCATTTTTTCTTCCAGGTTTGCTTCTGATTTTGCTTCCAGGTTTGCTTCCTAGTTTTTCTTCCTAGTTTTGCTTCCAGGTTTGCTTCCCGTTTTTCTTCTCATTTTTCTTCCAGGTTTGCTTCCAATTTTGCTTCCAATTTTACTTCCGGTTTTGCTTCCAATTTTTCTTCCAAGTTTGCTTCCAGGTTTGCTTCTAGGTTTGCTTCCAGTTTTGCTTATGGTTTTGCTTCTGGTTTGCTTCTGGTTTTGCTTCCAATTTTTCTTCCAAGTTTGCTTCTAGTTTGGTTTCCATTGTTGCTTCATTTTTTACTTCTAAAAATTTTTCTTGTTTTTCTTCCATTTACTAATTTAATGTTTTATTTAAATTTAATTAGTTAAATATATCATGCATCTTAAATAACTCATATGATTATAGAGTAAGTAATTTAATTATTTAACTCATATGATTCAATAACAAGATAATTATTATAACATGATCATCATCTATAATTAAAAAAAGTGAGTCAAATATCTATAATTTAATTGAATTTGACAACATCCATCCTTAGCGGTAAATTAAAATCATCATACGTAATAAATATCCATCCAAAAATCATCGACCACTTTTAATATATATAAATTGACAATTCAATACTGATAAGATTATCATCATATATCACTAAAACAAGTGAAATTCAAATATGTTAGTAGATCAATAACATGTCAAAATGATACATGTCCAACAGTCGACATAAGTCAAAATGATACATGTCCAACAGTCGACATAAGTCAAAATGATAAATTATGTAACTCAAATTGATACAAGTTAAGATGATACATGTCCAAATGATATAGGTGAAAATGATACATGTCAATATGATACAACTCAATAATATGGTATTGTAGGCCATAAAAATGATACATATGATAATAACCATGAAAAGAGGCATCATAACGATATATCAGCAATGATCCATGATGCAATCTATATGATCATGAATGTAATTGGGTACTACCAACAACTGCCTCATCATCATCACCACCATTGTGATCATCATCATCATCACTACCATTGTGATCATCATCATAATCATCATCATAACGATATATTAGCAGTGATCCATGATGCAATGTATATGATCATGAATGTCATTGGGTACTACCAGTAACTGACTCATCATCATCATCACCATCGTGATCAGCATCATCATGATCATCATCATTTTCATCATCATTGTCATCATCGTTGTCATCAGCCTTGATGTCTTCCATATCTACGTCATCATCATCCTCTAACATGTGATCTGTATTCGAAAAACCAATATTTTATGGATCTATATCATGATGAGGATCATCTTGATCTTTTGGAAGACCCATGTTCTACAAAAAAAAAACATTTAAAATGAAAATTTATTATTTATTCCATGCAATAATTTATTTTTTTGTTATATATCTAGTATTACAACATATGATAAAAAACCATAATCATATTACATCATATCAAAGTGAACATACCATAATAAAATTTCAAAAAAATTACAGCTAATATGTCATTCCAATGATGTAAAACATGCAACAATTCTAATAAATGTTAGTAAAGATTATAAAAAAATTTGTTATACAGTTTAACTATCAACTGTAAATTCTATTACATAACCTTAAGTGCAAACCCTCTGCAAAAGAATGAGGATATTGTAAGAAGATTGGTTGCAGGGGGCATTGGTATAGGAGATGGACATGGCTCTTCCAAGCCATCCACTAAGATGGTTTCGTACAATAATGTGGATGATATCCTCGTTTCTAGAGAGCTCATGATTCAGGTTGATACAAAAAATGATGTTGTTCTGGTACCCATATATGGAATCATGGTTCCATTTCATGTAGCCACCATCAAGAGTGTTACAAGCCAACAAGATGGAGGAAATTATTATATAAGGGTAATTTTCAATGTTCCAGGTATTGGCTTTCATGCCAACTACATGCCAACATTGAAATTCCCTAGCAGTATTTATATTAAGGAAATTTCCTTTAGATCCAAGGATTCAAAGCACATCAACCATGTGGTACAAATGATTAAATCCCATAGATGATCTATAGAAATGAAAGAGCCTGAAAAGGTAGACAGAGCTACACTGGTGACTCAGGAGAAAATTCATCTTTCAAAAACGATAATTAGGCTAGCAGACTTGTGGATCGGGCCAGCATTTGGTGGAAGAGGAAGAAAGATGACTAGAAATTTGGAGGCCCACCATAATTTATTTCGGTATTCAACCATGAGAGAAGAAGAGAGAGCTGATATCATGTATCAAAACATTAAGCATGCATTCTTCCAACTAGCGGAGAAGGAGATGATTACTTTGCTTCATTTTCATTTGCCTAACCATATCATGGTGTGGGAACCAAGAATACCAAGAATGTCTAGTTTTATGTGGAGGTAATGGATGTGGTCACAACTTTAGGAGGAGCAAGAAGGTCAATGTATGATCCTGATGAAATTGCGGAAGAAAATTAAGAGAGGGACAGGAAAAATAAAATCAATGCAGAGTTTCAAGGATTTTTCAAGCGAATAAGAGAGTTATGGGAGAAGCCTCATCTAAAAGATTTTGAACTAGAGTTTGATATACCATTTAGAGAGCTTGGTTTTCATGGAGTTCCTTTCAAAGCCTCTACTTTTATTGTTCCTATGGTAAACTATTTGGTAGATTTGGTGGAATTACCTTTCTTAGTAATCACTATTAGTGAGATTGAGATTGTTAATCAATTAGGCACTAATTTCCTGTAGCAATGAAAGAGCCTAAAAAGGTAGAGAGAGATACACTGGTGACTTAGGAGAAACTTCAACTTTCAAAAACAAAGCCAATTAGGTTGGAAGACTTGTGGATTAGGCCAGCATTTGGTGGAAGAGGAAGAAAGATGACTAGAACTTTGGAGGCCCACCATAATGGATTTCAGCATTCAACCATGAGAGCATAAGAGAGAGTTGATATGATGTATCAAAACATTAAGCATGCATTCTTCTAGCCAGCGGAGAAGGAGATGATTACTTTGCTTCATTTTCATTTGCATAAGCACGTCATGGTGTGGGAACCAAGAAGACCAAGGATGTCCAGTTTTATGTGGAGGTAATGGATGTGGTCCAAACTTTAGGAGGGGCAAGAAGGTTAATATATGATCTTGATGAAATTGAGGAAGAATGGCAAGAGAGGGATAGGAAAAATAAAATCAATGCAAAGTTTCAAGGATTTTTCAAGCGAGTAAGAGAGCTATGGGAGAAACCTCATCTAAAATATTTTGAACTAGAGTTTGATATACCATTTACAGAGCTTGGTTTTCATGGAGTTCCTTTCAAAGCCTCTGCTTTTATTGTTCCTATGGTAAAATGTTTGGTAGAGTTGGTTGAATTACCTTTATTAGTAATCATTATTAGTGAGATTGAGATTGTTAATCAATTAGGCACTAATTTCCTGTAGCAATGAAAGAGTCTGAAAAGGCAGAGAGAGCTACACTGGTGACTCAGGGGAAACTTCAGCTTTCAAAAAAAAAGCCAATTAGGCTAGCAGACTTGTGGATTTGGCCAGCATTTGGTGGAAGAGGAAAAAAGATGACTGGAACTCTAGAGGCCCACCATAATGGATTTCGGTATTCAACCATGAGAGGAAAAGAGAGAGTTGATATCATGTATCAAAACATTAAGCATACATTCTTCCAACCAGTGGAGAAGGAGATGATTACTTTGCTTCATTTACATTTGCATAAGAATGTCATGGCGTGGGAACCAAGAAGACCAAGGATGTCCATTTTTATGTGGAGGTAATGGATGTGTGGTGCAGGAGCACCCATAAGTTACCTTGGATTGCCTAGAAGGTCATGACTTGGAAATTTGTTTAGGACTAACTTAGCAATCTTTTCATGTTCCTTTATGTTTTTTCCTTAATGGAATTTGTGATCAAGTATTGATTTGATGAAGGTCATGTTGACCATGCATAGGCTTAAGGGTTTGTGCTCAAGTAAGGTTTAGGATCTTCTAGACCTTTTAGGAGTTTCCTTTCTAAATTTTTGAAAATAAAGCTTAATGAAAGCTACAAGCAGCCTAGGAGTGACCTAAGGAGAGGTAACTAATTTAGAGACCCTATTTAAGGGTGTTCTCGAGATGAGAGCAAGGTTGGAAGCATTTGGATTATTTGAAATTTTGAAATTCAAGTGAGAACAGTTGTGTGTTTGTGTGAATTTCTGGTTTTGTGCTTAAATTAGAGCTTTAATGGATTGAAGGTGTCACTTTAGTTTGTGTAGGATGTAGTGTAAGTTTTTTTCAAGCTTTGTGCGGCATTAGATTGCTATTTGGTTCAATTTCCAGGCACTGTTTGTAGATAGTTTGCTTTATTTCAATTGCTGATCTGACAGACTGTTTGAGGAAAATGGAGGTTTAGTTCACATTCCCACTGTACATATTGTACGGCCCTTTGGGAATTGTGACTAGACTCCATGACTGTATATATGGTAGGATTAGGAGTCCTTGGTAGCATCGGAAACACCATGGGAGTCTTCTCCTAGGCGAGCCAGGAAGTGTCTGGCTAGGGAAAACAAGAAGTACAGAGCACTTGATTTACAGGGGTGTCCATTTCCTGTCAAATCATGGTGTGGAGAGGGCAGGTATGAGCCTTTCCAAGGCATAGAATGGAGGAGGAAGCTCCATCAATCCATCTGGTGTAAGGAACCTCTAACAGTTGCAGGAAGGTCAGAAAAACTTAAACAAAAGGCCTAATTTTGCCAAATAGAAGGTAAAGTCTGTGTATGGATAGTTGAGGGTTAAGACCCCTAAAACCTTGGAGTGGTGAGCATAAGGACCAAGAACCCAAAGTAAATATTGTGTGTTCTTTAGAAAACTTTGGAGAACTAACCTGATTTCTCGAAGGAGGTCTAAATGGAACTCATAGGGCTAGTAGTCTAAAAACCTAAATGAGGGTTTGGTGGAAGTGACTAGTAAATGGAGTTAGGTGGACCCTCAAGAACCCTAGTATAATGGATTTAAGTCATTGGAAACATCTCCACACCCCTGCAAAGCTAAGTTCTATATTTTGGAGAATGTTAGCCTTTAGGGTGGATTAAGGGCTAAGGGAAGAATTGCAAAACTTGCACCAAGGTTGACTTGGTAGGTAGAGTTGGGATGGTAGTTGGGTTGGCAAGGAGAACCAGGCAATCCTAAACAAGAAAAAGGTCCTATAGGTTAAGGTGGTGGAGTGAGATACCATAGAGGTCTTCCAAGGTAAGACCTAGAGCAGGAATCAGTGATTGATTCCTCCAACCTCCCTATCAATGTGGTCCAAACTTTAGGAGGGGCAAGAAGGTCAATGTATGATCCTGATGAGATTGAGGAAGAATAGCAAGAGAGGGACAAGAAAAATAAAATCAATGCAGAGTTTCAAGGATTTTTCAAGCGAGTAAGAGAGCTATGGGAGTAGCCTCATCTAAAATATTTTGAACTAGAGTTTGATATAACATTTAGAGAGTTAGTTTTTCATGGAGTTCCTTTCAAAGCCTCTGCTTTTATTGTTCCTACGGTAAACTATTTGGTAGAGTTGGTGGAATTACCTTTCTTAGTAATCACTATTAGTGAGATTGAGATTGTTAATCAATTAGGTGCTAATTGCTTGTAGCAATGAAAGAGACTAAAAAGGAAAAGAGTGCTACATTGGTGACTCGGGAGAAAATTTAGATTTCAAAAACAAAGCCAATTAGGCTAGCAGATTTATGGATTAGGCCAGCATTTGGTGGAAGAGGAGGAAAGATGATTAGAACTCTGGAGGCCCACCATAATGGATTTCGGTATTCAACCATGAGAGTAGAAGAGAGAGTTGATATCATGTACCAAAACATTAAGCATGCATTATTCTAGCCAACAGAGAAGGAGATGATTACTTTGCTTCATTTTCATTTGCATAACCATATCATTGCATGGGAACTAAGAAGACCAAGGATGTCCATTTTTATGTGGAGGTAATGGATGTGGTCCAAACTTTAGGAGGGGCAAGAAGGTCAATGTATAATCCTGATGAAATTGAGGAAGAATAGCAAGAGAGGGATGGGAAAAATAAAATTAATGCAGACTTTCAAGGATTTGTCAAGCGAGTAAGAGAGCTATGGGAGCAGCCTCATCTAAAATATTTTGAACTAGAGTTTGATATACCATTTAGAGAGCTTGGTTTTCATGGAGTTCCTTTCAAAGCCTCTTCTTTTATTGTTCCTATAGTAAATTGTTTGGTAGATTTGGTGGAATTACCTTTCTTAGTAATCACTATTAGTGAGATTGAGATTGTTAAACTTGAGAGAGTAGGACTTGGGTCAAATGCATTTGATATGGCTATTATTTTCAAAGACTTCAAGTGGGATGTACTCTGCATTGATGCCATTCCTCAATATTTTCTTGATGGCATCAAGGAATGGCTGAACTCCATGGATATAAAGTATTATGAAAGCAGAATGAACTTGAACTAGTAGCCAATTTTGAAGACTATTACTGACAATCCAGATAAATTTATTGAAGATGGTGGTTGGGAATTTTTGAATATGGAAGCTAGTGATTCTAATTCTAATAATTTAGAAGAGTCAGATCAAGGATATGAACCCTCTGATGTAGAAGAGGAATCAGAATCAAATGAGGAAGGTCCAAAAGATGAATCTCTTGTGGAGTCAAATGAGGACGAAGAAGAAGAAGAAGAAGAAGATTTTGAAGAGGGGGAAGGTAAAACATGGGATGAATTAGAAGCTGAAGCCAGAAATGCAAATAAGGAAAAAGGAGACGAGTCTGATAGTGAAGAGGAAAGGCGGAAAAGAGAGGAAAAAGCTACAAGGAAGTCTCAGGCACCTGATATTAGAGATTCAAAAGGAATGTCTGCCAAGAGGCATAAAGTCGGATGAATTGATTTCATCTACATCCTTATACTATTTATTCATGCACATAAATGGTTTAATTTTTTATGCAAATGATGCATATATGTTAACTTGATCAGTGTTGTTACTTCGGTAGTTTGACTTTTATGACAACTAGCCATTAGGCCATTGTGTGGGAGCACGTTTTTGTTTTTAGTTAGATTTTTTGGATAGCTCTACTGGGTGTTAAGGACATTCCATTTATCTTTTGAATGTTAAGAATTCTAGTATTACACGCTTCTTTATGTTGATCAGATCAAGTTGCAGGTTTTTGATTGCTGATTTCTTTATTTATGGAGTTTTTTAACTTGGAAGACACTAATTTATTGCATTTTTTAAAATTAGATGGACATTAGCTACGCCAAGTAATGTACACTACAATGATGTGTTAGATCTATAGGATGCCTACCAAGATGCATCAAAACATTCTTACAGGTTAAAATAATGGCAGCATCGTGAGGAAGGATGGAAAAGATGCATCTGGATCACTTAGTAGAATGGCAACATGAATTCAAGGAAGCACTCCTTGAGATACCATGTTTGAGAGAAAAGAAGATAAATCAAATCAACATGGGACTAATTTACTCAAATGATACAAATCATAACTTAAATGAGGACACTTAAGAGATATTAAAGACCATGGTCATTAATTAAAATATGTGATGAAAATAAGGCATGAATCTCACCCACTACCCTTTAAGGCAAACAATATTTTTTTCCTCAACATGAAATAATGGGACAATTGAGTGGGATCTAGGGCCAACAAAGAAGCACTTTAGAACTCATCCTACGCATCAATAAACAACTCAACACAAGAAATGAAAATTGACATATTAACACAACAATATCCAACTAATTTATTGAAATTCAACTATTGATACCTCGATCTCCATCCAGATTTCAAAATCAGCCCACTTTTTGCTTTGTAACTTTTCCTTTTCAAATTGATTTGGATGTTGGCCATATTTCTCCTCTTGTCAAAACATGGCACATGGACTAGTTAAACTAATTAATATTCAATCATTTACTTTTTCTTAGGAAATAAAAAAATATCATTTAACATATTAAATATAATTACAAATATACAAATCAAGGCCTGTAAACCTTTTTGGCCACTATGATGTGTGGCATGAAGTTTTTGAAACCTAGCATTGGAGGCCTTGTCCTAAAACATATACTAATTCAATTTAACTATGCACAAATAAAATTTAAAAATTGTTGAATAAATTTGATATAATCATATGAGAAAATTCAAATACCTGCGTACTCTCCTCATTGGACTTCCTTCGTGCATCGAACTTCTCATATGCTTTTACAAGATCTTTCCATACTTTGACACTTACATCAATTGGCCTTTTTTGAGCCTTAGCTCAGGAGGGATTTTTTTATCTTCTTTGTTTGGTTGCACTGAAATCTCTTGCAATTTTGAGACATTAGTAGCTTTACCTTCTTCACAGACCAACCTGTGCCAAATTCAGTCTCCATGTCATTGATAACTTCTTTTTGTAGGTATATGGGTATCTCTGAGAATGGAAAATGTAGATGGTATTTGAACCATTGAAGGCATGATTCCTTCAACCTATTCACAAAGTCTTTTCCAGCATCTATCATTCGGACTTCCCCTGAAACCACATCGTATTCTATCTTCATATTGTAGCTACCAATGCAAGATGCAAAACTTGGTGTGTTGGAAGAATTTTGTGTCCTAGGAGTGGCTGGGATAGTGGAAGTCTTTGCTCCCTATTCTACATTCCTAGAGTTTACTGTTATTGATTTCCTCCTAGATCTTTTGCTCGATCCAGGACTGCTTGGGGAATCAATTGATTCCCTTTGACAAATTTGATTTGGTTGCAATGTTCGAGGGGCTTCACTAGATAATTTTTCTATGTATCTGGTAATCATTGTCCAGTCCACAACATCCAATTTGTTCACTGCCTCTGCCCCCAATATGGAATCCAATGCATCTTTATCTTTGTCAGTCTCATGTCCCCATATATATATATATTCTTCTTTTAAATTTAAAAATAAAAAACTAAAAACTAAAAATGAAAGAAACAATGGAAACATTTACAAATCTATAAATTGACAATGAATTGCCTCACTGTGGCCAAAAATTGCTCCCTTTGTTCTCTTCCCTCTATTGCTTGATATTTTGAGGCAACCTAAGGCAAATTATTTTTTTCCAATTTGTGGAGGCAAATGAACTACACACTATCAGGTATGAAATTTTCCGTCCAATTTGTGGTATGAAAGTTTTACCTTGAATGACTCTCTTTCTAGATTTAAATGCCTATGAATCAATTGCTTGCACACCTGTATAGAATATAAATATATTTGAAAGGATATAAATATATGCAAAATGAAACAAATGTATTATAAGAAAATCAACGCTTGCGCACCTATATAGAATGGTAATCTTTGGGGGATAAAAAGGGCGCAGAGTGTGGTTTTATTAAGATTTAACACAGATAGGTCCCATGCTCAAGTTGCATCTGTTGATTAGAAATAAAATGAATGTGTGTGCACAATCAATTCAAAACTATGAGCTCATTTTTTTGTAAAAGAATAAGTGAAAATTAGTAATAGTTAATTTAAGCCCGAAGGTCTCACAAATTTGAAGAAATGATCTATTATTCAGTTGTCATCTCAAAATCCCTATCTCCTCATATTGTCTCGACCAACCTCTATTCCCATGGGACTTGGCTGTAGTGGGGCGGATGCAGTTTAATGACTTATCTTGAAATCACTCGACTACTTTTTTAGGAAGGAAGTGAGAAAGTTATCTTCAGAGAAAGGTATGGAAGGAAGGTCTGAGAAATCGAACCAGAAACTGAAAGTTTGGGATGGGAATGATAAGCGAACCAAGGCATTAGGGTTTCAAAAATGTGTTCACTACTCTCGGATGTGGAGGAAATAATGCAATATATACAATTTTACCCTCCTCCTTTGCAACCACATGAGACTTGAATGATTCACGTGTAAACAAAATAATATTCACAACCCTTTCTTCACAATCCTCTCCATTTAATCAAAACAAAAATATTTGTGGGAACAAAAAAAACAAATTGTAACCTTACCTATGGTGTTGAAAACTAAATCGAATTTTTGATCTACTTGCTTGTAGCCCTCCTTTGTGTCATTTTTCCCTTTTTCCTCCTCTCTTCCTTTGCACAGCATTTATCTCTTGTCATCTCTTCCTTGACGTAGGAAGTTATAAATTTGTGTTCTTGATTTAGTAGTCGGTGCTATAGTCGCCATAGTTAATGTCGACTTTAGTGCCGCCTTTCAGCCCTAAATGTAATCTATTTGGGGTGCAAAATGCAACGCAAAGTGTGCCTAATTTAACGCCTCCTTTCAGCCCTAAATGTAATTTATTTGGGGTGCAAAAGGCGGTGCAAAGTGCACCTAATTTAGTGTCTAGCAGTGTAAAATGATATATTTTTCTTGGAAGTTGATAAATAAAGTGACCCTAAATTGACTTCATCTTCATATGTTCCAAGGGAGCAATCATGGTTCCCTATTTTATCTATTCCTTATCCCATGTCAATTTTGTGGGTGCAAAACTAATAGAGGTTAGATTTGTGAACTCAGAAATGACCCCTATACAACTAGATGAGTCATCTAAAGTGTGAAATATTTCAAATTACATGTTACATATTTGTATAAAAGGACAAACCCTAATTCATTACTATCATCTTAGATATAGGGCTTATTGGGGAATTATGAAAAATCGTCTATGAGAATTAAATCATTATCATGTGACATTGACATTGCATCAACAACTTGTGTGTATTGCATGCTTCCAAGAGAGATTTGAGATCTAGTTGTCAACATTCCACGTGTAAACTTTTTGTGAAGAGAAAAATATTCCAATGTCCTATTTTGTTTTTCATAGTGTGTCTTAATGAAAAGCGAGTGTATTAACAAGATAATTTTATGTGACTATTGTCATTGTTGTCAATATTATAGGATCCAAAGGAGGCCATGGAGAGAGGACGTGGACGGTATAGATCTACTACATCGCAAAGAGGAAAGTGGGTGGAAATAGATATGACAACAGAATCTGCAAATACAATAGAGATAAGAAGAGAAATCGACCTCAACCAAAGGAGGAAGGTGTTTATGAATTCAAAAATGCTACAACATAGAGGAGATAAAGTCATTTTTTTGTCCATGAGGCCTCTAAGGTCAAGGGAAAATTTTGAAAATTAGGATGGCCAAAACATGATATCAATATGTCAAATATATGTCTAAAGTGAGGTTTTGTGTTGGATAGCATATTTGTTGAAATGATATAATTGGTGTACTAAACATTATTTACTATGTTGTGTATTGTAGGGGTGAGACGAGGCCATGGAAATAGATCATTTTATATCAAATGAGGACACGACGGATGAAGCGGGACATCAGGTACTCAAATTTTGACTTAACTTAGGAAAAAATGATCTAATGGCATTTTGTGATACGTCAATCTTTTTTCATAGTATTATTGAAATTTATAATGTATTATCCAATCTTGACATAAATTAATGCATGTTGTTGATTATTTTAGATGGAGATTGGAGCAAATGTAGAGCCTGAGCATTCAACTAACAAAAGAAGAAGATATGTACATGGACGTGGACCTAAAACTGTTAAATCACATAGACAAAAGTGGGTGGAAGACGATATGATAATGTATCTTATAGACATGATAAATGATTGCACTGAACAAGAGGTTAGTCAGGACTATAGTACATGCGATGAATACTTTGAGAAAATTGTTTTTTGTGGATGTTTTGTATGTCATGGAAAGAAACAATTCAAACAAGAAATTATACAAAGACATTACATATATGATGAGCTTCCATTTGGTAGTATGCCTCCTACAATCGATTCAAATCCAATAGGAATTATGATAAGGAATTTTCCAATTTGATATAAATAACATGCATACTTCATTTAAACATTGTTTTATATTATTTAAATAACTAATTTTTTTCTTAATGGATACTTGCAAGATAAGTTTCTTGGTTTAAAGTTTCCTAGATCACCGACTTCCAACCTAGAGGGCAATGATCATTTATTAGATGATACATCTAACAAAAATATGTGCCAATATACCAGCTTGGAAGATGAGGAATTGATGAAAACAAGTCACAGAATAAGAACCGATTTAAAGATGCATAATTTGCTTAAAGACAAGGGGAGGGTGTACTAAATACCCTATGAGAATGAATGTGATGGAGATGATGACTTTCCCCCAAGTTTGAGATCAATTTACAAACAGACATTTGATCGTCGACTATATTGCGCTTGGCCTAGTGATCAACAACTACCTAGAGTGTATGAGTTGTTTCAATTTTGGGGATACAACTACATCATACAACCCTCCAATATTCATGGAGAGAATCTAGGCCTCTTTATTGTCCAAAATGTACATGTGGGATCTAAACATATAAACAATTCAAAAAAACCACTAGGAGATTAATTCCATATTATGATCAATCATATTACAGTGGTGAATGGAGAAGGCTAGTAGAATATAAGCCTAGCATGTTAGCATATGGTCTAAATTTGAATATTTATACACATCATCTCCAATTGGAAATTGGAAAAGAAATTAATAGAGATAATCTTATGTATATAGATGGATGTGCATACACGCACACAAAAATATTGTAGGATTTATAAATAGTAGTAAGGGAAGGGACCCTACTGTAAGACCAAATTGTCAATTTGTTGAGGTTATAAATGATAAAGATGGGGATATGGAAAGAGAGGTTGATATATTGATAATGGTTGAGGCTATTATGGACCTTACCATTGGGGATGAGTTATTGATTGATTACCCCTTCTTAAAATGCACTCCTACACGAAAGAAAAGGGAAGAACATGGTCTCCCTAAGGATGTTCGTAAGGGCAGAAAACCAAAGAATAATAAATGAGTGTGGACTGATGTTTTATAAACTATGTTGTCAAAATTTTGTTTTATTTAAATTATTGTATAAAAAAGGTAGTCTATAAAATAATGTTCTATTATTCAATTGATGTATATATGTTCATACAATTTTAAAAAAAAAAAATTAAGCCATATTTTATTATATTTCTTTGAAATTGATACATTTATGATGTATCCAATTGTTCCCAAACATTAAATAATGCTTGTATTTTTTGATAGGTAGAAGATGTTCATGAAACACATACTAATACCCAAGATCCAACTGGGTTATTAAGATTTGGACAGGATGATCCAAACCATCCTTTAAACCGTACCAGGGCGAAAAGAGCAAGACTGAAGAAAATACTACCACCTGAGAAATTTGAAGAGCTGATGAGATCCACATACACTGATGACATGCCACCTAGCCTTAATGATGATGATCATGGTAGTGAAAATGCAGTGCATGAAGAAGGATTGAATTAAATGCTTATAGATTTATTTGGGGATCGAAACAATGATGATGATAATGATCATATGGTTGACAGTAATGATGATAGTAGGGGTAATTAACACCAACGTAATGTTGATGATAACAACCTAAAAGACTCCATTAAGCAAGCATCAAAGACACCCGTGTTCAAATCGGGTGTAAGTAGAACCTCAAAATTGGCATGCACATTAATATTATTAGAAATCAAGTCACTATTTCGTTGGTTAGACAAAGGATTCACTAACCTACTGAAGTGAGTTGAAATCTATTTCTTACTTTACATTATCAATTGGTGTACATAATTCGTAAACATTCATCAAGTTCATTTATATTTCCTTAAGGGTATTTTAAAACCATATATTATATATAAATAGTCCTAGTATAGATTGACATATCAAACATGTTCATCATAATTCAAACATCCAATTGATTTAATCTTTGGCAATCTTACAAGGCACTAAAAACTAAAATATTCCCTGAAGAGAATGTGTTGCCATCAACTTGCAGAGAGGCGTGTTTATTGTTGGTTGAGTTGGGGATTGAATATAAGACAATTCATTCATGTAAAAATGATTGCATTTTATACAAAGATGAATATCAAAACAAGGTAGAATTCCCTATATGCAAAGAGAAGAGATATCATACAGATTTACAAGGTCCTACAATTCCAAAGGTTTTACGTCACATGCCAATCATACCTATAATTCAATGAATGTTTCATTGCAAGTCACTTGCACAATTGATGGACTGGCATGCAAAGAACGGGAGTAAAGATAGATTCATGCGAATTTCGGCCGACTCCAAAGCAATGAAACACATAGAGGAAAAATGGCCAAGAAAATTCAAAGATGAACCCCGTAGTATTAGGTTTGGTCTTGCAATGGATGGAGTGTGCCCATTCTCTTTCTTGAGCTCAAATTATGGTGTTTGGATAGTCGGATTGATAGTATACAATATTCCCCCATGGATGAGTGTTAGAAAGGAGCACCTTATGCTAACTCTCATTTTTCTAGGAAAATATCAAATTAAAAACATGGATGTTTAACTTGCACCTTTTATTGATGAGATGCAACTACTATGGAAAGGCATAACAATGTATGACATATCACATCCTCCATCAAATAGGTCCTTCATGTTGTATGGTGTGCTATGTTGGACTATTCATGATTTCCCAAGACTTGGTGTTTGTTCTGGTAAGATACAGTATTTATGTATTTACACTCATAGTTTATTTTCACTACAACAAATCCCTATGATTTTCTCCATTTTTTGCCATTTTTTTGAAAACGTCGGTGTTATTTATTGGGATGGCTCTATTTTTGGCATTTATTTGCATCAATCAGGATAAGTCAGCACTAATTCAGGTGCTAATTTACATCAAAATTAGCATTGCATTTAGCACAGATATTGGCTTCGAGTGTGGTGCCACTGTTAGTGTCGCCTTTAGCTCTGAGTTTAGCTTCGAGTTTAGTACCACTTTTAGCTCCTGACTTTAGCTTCAAGTTTAGCTTCGAGTTTAGCTTTAGGTTTAGCGCCGGTTTAAACACCCTATGTTGGAGAGACTTATTTATATGTCTCATCAACGATGTAAAATAGTGAAATTTCAACAAGATACGGGCATATTAAGGAGAAAATCACTTACGTCACATCGACAAGGTATATCTACAAGTGCTTGGTGAAACACAATTCTTGGCTATAATGAAGTAATTTCAATGAGACATTAAGATATTAGTAAGACAAATAATATTGTCTCATCTACACTCTTCAAGTAATGATCAAAAGCATACACCGCTAGACCGTCGGGAAGGTGAGCAACATATGCGATAGAGTGGTATACACCGCAACCCCATAGCAAGAATCCTTGAGCAAGGTGGTAGTGGGGTAAACAGTTGAAGGGAAGGGAAAAACACCACCATACAACAGCGATAATCATGAGTCTCCCTGACATGGCAGAGTTACACTGATATATAAAGAAATATCGTCGAAGGAAAATATCAATGAGACAGTGGCATATCGACAAGAGATATTAACTTGTCTCATCAACACCGGAAACCAACATCAGAGGAACATAAGATCTAATGTCGATGAGATATTGAGATATCGGTAAGACAAATAAGATTGTCTCATCGACACTCTTCAAGTAATGATCAAAAGCATACACCATTGTACCATCGGGAAGGTGAGAAACATATGTGATAGAGCGGTATACACCGCAAACCCACACCAAGAAGCCTTGAGCAAGGCAATAGTGTGGTAAACAGCAGAAGGGAAGGGAAAAACACCGCCATACCGTAGCAGGTATAATAAGAGATGGCGGTAGTACGGTAATCATGGCATCATTACAATTTATAGCACTAAATGCAACAAATCACGTCAGTCACAATCCATTTGAATAAATAATTTAAGGAATCAAGAATATAGCCCACCAAAATACTCTAAAACTCTAATAAACATACTCTAAAAAAAAAATTGAAATCTTATATTCAAGCATAGCCCGCCATAATGGAGTTTTCATTTTAATAAACATACAATAAAACCTTTATTGAAACCTTATTTTCAGGTGTAGCCCGCCAAAATGGAGAAGTGTTTCAGTAAAGAATGACAGAGAAGGGTAAGGAGATGTGTGTGATAGGAGGCATAGGATTCATTTTTGTTTATCAATTCTAGCTCTGATCAACAAGGGTTACAATTTCTGCGCTACTATTTGTAATCCAGGTATTTAATTGACATATGTTTGCATAATCTCAAATTCCTTCAGATGCTTTTGAAGTATCAATGTATCCTATATAGGGTTTAGAATGACTTCTTTTAATTTAAAAAAATAAATCAGATGCTTTTGAAGTATCAATGTGTCCTATATAGGGTTTAGATTAATTTCTTTTAATTTAAAAAATAAATAAATGATGTATTTTCCTATGATTAGATAATGTGGAGATCTCCTAAATCTTCCCTAGCACATTATCCTCTTTCAAACTGTGTTCATTACTCCAGCTGCTAGGGTTTTGTATTTGAAATCTTTAATATCTTCATGATAGTGGCTTTTAAATAGATCTCAGTATTTTCTTCAATATTCATCATGGTAACCCTTGAGTTCCCTAATCCACCTTCAATCTCTTCTAAGAATGTTGTCTTAAGCTAGACTGCATAGTATGCATATAAATCAAGTCCTTCATAACTGCCATTGTTCCAAACCACCACTCACCGCCTTGCTTAAAATGTTGCCTCCATAAGCACAATACCATGGTTTCCAGTGATTGACCATTAAGGTCACTACTTTCATCAAGATACAATCAAATTTTGTCTTCAAACTTAAGGCATTATGCAAGATAACATTGTGATTTTTTTGTTGTGTACAATTTGATTTTCTTGCACATTTACTGCTTTGCTAACTACCTTTAAGACTGGATATTGCACCATTAGCTACAATCTCAAACAACTCACTCACTGTCACTTCAATATTCCTTTCATGAGCATCCTTGTATAAAATCAAACTATTCCCTATAGACTTCCTACTTACTTACTAATATAGGGGACTCATTGTTTCATGGTATTTTGAGTTTTATTTAGAACGGGTTAACATGTGGCATTTTATGTGTAGGAAGAATAGATTGTGATTCAACGTTTCAGTATGGATGGTTTAGGAAAATTTGGATTGCTATCAGTGTCATAACCAGGTTGGATTGTACCTTGAGCCGGTGTGAAACACTTTCGGTTGTTCTATTCAATCTTGCTCTTTTCGCCCTGGTATGGTTTAAAGGATGGTTTGGATCATCCCGTCCAAATCTTAATAACCCAGTTGGATCTTGGGTATTAGTATGACTTTCATCAAAATCTTCTACCTATCAACAAATGCAAGCATTATTTAATGTTTGGCAATAATTGGAATGGACCTAGCTTTTCAAGTTTCTATGTTATGTTAATTATGCTTTAGTTAAGAAATGATGTAACTTTTGTGAACAGACCTGAAGCTTGTTGCTTCCCATATAAATAGGGAAACCAAGCTCCGATTTTGATCATCATATCATCTTCATTTCAATCCATTAGAATAGATACTAGACCATCTCATCCACTTCTTCATATCAAAAGAACTCATGTTATGTATGTTTATATTTTGAGCAATATAATGGAGCAGATACATTATAACTTGTAATCCATTTTCAGTGTTCAATTGTTGTATCGATTTTCATGCTTATTTATTTCTTTACTATCTCCAAAGTGGTCTTTTCAAGTTGTTTAAATCTGCAAGATTTATTAGGGCACATTTGTTGTTACTATTTGATCCAATTTGAGGTGCAATTGTAAGGACTTGTCTTTTTAATTATACTTTATGATATTTGTCTTGATACAAATTGTTACTTTAGAATTATGGTATTTCTTTTCTTCTAATTTTTTCAACCCTCATTTTAGGGAAGAGCTTCGAAGATGGTTCCTTCAGATGGAGACTACACTTTTTTGCTATAGGTTCCATCTAGAAACACCAAAAGCTCGGGTATTGTCATACTCGGGTACAACATAGTTTGAGGTTACCTTGTTCTCCTTGATACAAAATGTTGTCCTTCAATCCCTCTTAAGAAAAATTCACTATTATAGACTTCATCATTGTACCTTTCATGCATTCAATTTAATTTGTTATGTGGAAACATGTTGTCTATGTCTTTGCAAGTGATGACTATTGTGTAAGCTTTTAATCTACATGATTGCCCCTCGTGTTCAATTCTTGTGACTGTTATGATGCTTGGGGCTACTTACTTTTAACCGGACTATTAATGAAAACTATCTTGGAATCCTTGATGATCAGTTTTGTCAGAATCATGGCTATGTTGATAATGGAATTTTCTTATTAATAAGGATAATCTTTATCAATAAGGATATTACCCCTAACCAATATACTCCACTATCCTTGCAAATATTGATCTTTAATGATTCATGGATGGTTTACTTGTGATTATCCTTTTCAAATGAAACAATAGGGCAGAAGGCTAGGCTCAGCCCTTATGGGAGCCACAATTCACCACACATGTTGTAACCAGATAAACAAAACAACAACCTAATTTTATCTATACCTACACAATGAGAAAACATGTTAGATAAAACCAAGCATATGATAGATATGTTTGATAACTTTCTTATTTTCCTGGACATCTATGGTATGCAAGTTATTTGAATGCACATGATGATCAAATTATATGTTTATAGATGTATGCACATATTTTGATTGGTGATCCTTCATTTCTCTAACAACACTCTTCTCACTCAAATGCAGGGAACCTAGGAGTAGCAAGGAAGACATCAACTTGGAGGCTTAGACAAGCGGGAAGACCGAAGATGATTTAGAACAAAGCAACCAGGATTCATCATTGAGGCAATCACTAGTCCTTTTCTCTTTATGTGCATTTTTCTCTTTTGTATCTATAAATATATAGTTATTTTATTATATGCATTCAAATAGTCAGTTCCACAGCTTGTGTGGAACAACCTACATTTACATTATCAATAAAGACTACATTTTTGAAAGGATTGTGCAATCTTTCCTATATTATAGGCATCTGTCTAAGTGCAATCTAGTAATGTAATCTTCTGATTTTGTTTATGCACATGAATATAATGTAGCAGAAATAAAAATGTACCTTACTCTTCATTTGAAAATTACAAAAGCTGTACCTGATTGAGCTATTAACTTTTATGCCTTCACGAACATATGTTGATACAAAATAAATGGAAGAAGCATCCAAGTAATCCTATTTTTTTCTGCCAACAATTCATCCAAGTAATCCAAGCAATAATAAAAGGAGGAATTGATGCTTGGCATTTGCAGGGTGTGATTAGGAAAATTATTGAAGAATTGGCTTTTTTTTAGGACTTTAAGGTTAGACATGTTAGGAGAACTGGGAATATAGAAGCAGATACCCTATCGAAATGGGCTCTATCTTTTGCACAGGTGGAGGAAATAAGAATAGAAGATTTTAGTGGAATTCCTATGGAGGAAATTTGTCTGTTGTAATTAATGTAGGAAGGAGTTAATGCTAGCAAGTAGAGGAATTTGTTTTAAATTCTTGAAGTACTTGAAGCATTGATCAAGGTATTGTTGTCAGTGTTGGATGTACATTCGGCATTAATGGTGAGGGCTAACAATAGGATGTGTTTTAAAGACACACAAGGTATTTCGTCTGATGCTTCTTGATTTACGATGGCAAGGAATGTAACAGGTCTGCAGTGTGAGGCAGTTTGGAAGCTAGCATACCAAAGAAGAAATGGAGGCCAATTTCACTCTACATTCAAGGAGAAAATTAGACCCTTTTGTTGGAAAAACAACTTTGAAGAGGCTAAGAGGATTGTTCCTCTCCAAGGATGTGAAGGTGGCACAATCTATGCAAAAAATCCTCGGTAATGGCTTCAAAGATTTGAAGCACAGATATCGTACTAATATGGATATTTACTCACTGATCATGGCATGGGGGTTGCACTTAGGAGAGTAAGTGGAGGAAGTGAGGAAATTAATGAAGGCGTTGGTACACAAGGATTTCTTAGTGAAAATGGAAAGTATCCTGGAATGGGCTATACAAGGAGAAGGCTTTGATGTGAGTGAAGGCATGGAAGATGTGGACCCTAAAGTAGCAGAGATAAATCATCCCTTCATTAGGTGGCCAGAAGGAATCACCAAAGCTATGTGGAGAGGAGTGGAGATGGAAAGCCCTAAAACTTTATGTAGAAATAATGGAGGTTGATATGGTCATTGAGGGACTCAAAGATGTCGCCAGAGAGGAGTTGTGAGAGAAGAAAGGTTTGCGCCCAAGGAAGAAGATGAAGCCAATCAAGGAAATATGCCCAATGCAATTGGGTAGCATGTCGAGCACTTCCACATAAACTCAAGGTTAATTTTGGTTAAAATATAGTTTATATCTTAGTTTTTATTGTACATTTTCTAGCGTTAAGCCGTTTTTTTATTTGAAAATATAAACAGTATGGGGTATGGGTAATAGTAGATAGGGTTGTTTACAAGTGGATTCAGTAGTTTTTTTCTTGTTTGTTGGGAACTGTGCTGGTTAAATAGACAATTTTAGAAGCTATTGGATGGACTTAATTTTTAAATTTGATGTAAATTTTTCATTATTATTAATAAAATCAAATATTATCATCAATCAAAAAAAAACACAGTAGGTTGCATGTTAAATTTCAAACATTTTCTTTGCATTTTTTTGTATATATTATTTTCTTAGTGCATCATTATGTAACATCAATTTCACTTCTAAGATATATAGTAAAAATAAATGAAAGCACATGTTTTCTTCATCAAGGGAGATGTATGGTGAATACCCTATGTCTTTCAGATAAGTGTGCAAGCGAAATAAGACATAACTAATTGAATCTGATTTTCTACTGTACAATTGTTTTTTTATGTGCTTTTTAATTTTTGCATGTGGATTATCCTCAGAAAGAGACTACTTATCTTTTCTTAAATGAAGCCTTTACATTTCCTATCTATGAAAGGAATTTAGTGCTTGACAACAGGTTCGTGAACTTCATACAAATTAAGATTGGTGTAAAAGGCCATTCCCGCAAATGTTGTTTGGTCTAGAATTATAATGGAGAATAAAAAAGCTTGCTAGGAGAATAAAATAGGTTTTCAATTGTCTAAGTACAACATAATATTACTGAAGCATTTCAAATTTAGGCCATAAGAATCATCCTTTTTTAAACATGGATTGCAAATAATTTTGAAAATTTAGAAGTCTTGGTCATTAACATTATTGTTTGCTACAATGTCCACCCACTTTCCTCTCAGTGATTTAGTATTTCTACGTCGTCCACGTCCTCTCTCCATGGCCTCCTCTATGAATAAAAATGTTTCCACATAAGCTTTCACTGGACTACCGCCGAGAAGGAATAAGCAACTTGTGAGACTACGGTAAAAATCACTTTATCGCACTGAGCTGATGAAGGAGTCGTGGGACAGCAGTGGTCAATGCACTACTGCACGCATTTGGTACAATACTTGCGGGAGTCACCACAACACCACCAAGAATAGAAGGAAGACTCATGTGCCGCCACAAAAATTTGATGCACGGAGGAAGTCTGGTGAGGAGAGTACGCAAGTATTTGAATTTTCTCATAAGATTATATCAAATTTATTAAACGATATTTAAATTTTATTTGTGCATAGTTAAATTGAATTAGTATATGTTTCAAGACAAGGCCTTTAACGCTAGGCTTGAGAAAGTTCGTGCCACGCATCACAATGGCCAAAAAGGTTTACAGGCCTTCATCTGTACATTTGTAAGTATATTTAATATGTTAATGATATTTTTTTTTATTTCCTTGGAAAAAGTAAATGATTGCATATTAATTAGTTTAACTAGTCCATGTGCCATGTTTTGACAGGAGGAAAAATATGGCCACCATCCAAAGCAATTTGAAAAGAATATGTTACAAAACAAAAATTGGAAGGATTTTGTAATCTAGATGGAGAACGAGGTATCAGTAGTTGATTTTCAATAACTTAGTTGGATATTGTTGTGTTAATATATCAATTTGCATCTCTTGTGTTGAGTTGTTTATTGATGTGTAGGATGATTAAATAGAGCTCAAATCTTATGATTACAAGATGAACATTTATGTGCATGAATAAATAGTAGAAGGATGTAGATGAACTCAATTCATCTGAATTTATGCCTATTGGCAGGCATTCCTCTTGAATCTCTAATATTAGGTGCCCGAGACTTTCCTGTAGCTTTTACCTTTTGTTTCCACCTTTCCTCTTCACTATCAGACTCATCTGCTTTTTCCTTATCTGCATTTCTGGCTTCAGCTTCTAATTCAACCCATGTTTTACCTTCCTCCTCTTCAGAATCTTCTTCTTCATCATCCTCCTCTGACTCCACAAGATATTCATCTTCTCAACCATCCTCATCTGATTTTGATTCCTCTTCTACATCAGAGGGTTTGTATCCTTGATTTGACTCTTCTGAATTATCAGAATCACTAGCTTCCATATTCAAAATTACCAACCACCATCTTCAACAAATTTATTTGGATCATCAGTAGTAGTCTTCAAAATTGGCCACTAGTTCAAGTTCATTATGCTTTCATAATACTTTATATACATGGAGTTCAGCCATTCCTTGATGCCATCAAGTGAAGATTGAGGAATGGTGTAAATGCGGAGTACATCTCGCTTGAAGTCTTTAAAAATAATAGCCATATCAAATTCCTTTTTCCCAAGTTCTACTCTCTCAAGGTTAACAATTCTCAATCTCACTAATAGCGATTACTAAGAAAGGTAATTCCACCAACTCTACCAAACAGTTTACCATAGGAACAATAAAAGCAGAGGATTTGAAAGGAACTCCATGAAAACCAAGCTCTCTAAATGGTATATCAAACTCTAGTTCAAAATATTTTAGATGAGGTTTCTCCCATAGCTCTCTTACTCGCTTGACAAATCCTTGAAACTCTGACTTCTTAACATTCAAAAGATAAATGGAATGTCCTCAACACCCAGTAGAGCTATCCAAAAAAACTAACTAAAAACACAAACATGCTCCCACACACAATGGCCTAATGGCTAGTTGTCATAGAAGTCAAACTACCAAAGTAACAACACTGATCGAGTTAACATATATGCATCATTTGTATAAACAGCTAAAATGTGTAACAAATGTTAATCAATACATTGAATTTTGAGATGCGTTGAAATAATGAAAAAAAACATGTTTTGGGGAAAATATTAGCAGCGTGGGGGAAGAAAGAATTAACCCTAATAAAATCATTTTATGTTGTTCTTGATACACCATCTGTAAGTTTTCCTTGGATGACATTATTGAATTTTTATATGTTGTACCCCTTAAATGTCCTACATGTTACAAATATGGAATAACAATGCACAACTTTGTATCGAGTCAAAAGACCAAGGCATTCTGAATAAGGGTAGCCAAACTTGATAAGGATGTAGTCACTATTACATGTATTGACAATCTAGAATAGTCATGTAAAGACAACTGCCTGTGAAAACCATAATCAATCAAATTATGTACATTCAAATCTAAGTTTGAAAGCTTTCATTTTAGTCCATGCATCTAAGTCCTTGTTGAAGATTGAGGGTGTCAACAACAAAGCTAGAATAGCTCTCCTTAAACCATAGCTAGTTTTAAAATGCAGTATTTCCAAATTCAAATCCACTTCTCAGCTAAGGAAAGGAGGTAGGATTGTCAAGTGCTACCTCAAACAGAGAAGGCCATAGAAAACATTGAAATAGAAGATCCAATAAGTGATACGGCATAGTTGTAGAACATAGATAATCAAAATTCTTGCAATGCAATATGCTTGTGATACAAACAAAAGGTGCTTACACATTGGCTGAATATATCCTCATCAAAATGACCGAAAATAAATTTCAAATTTGTAAGTAAACTCTGACAGTCAAGAAAAATAGTCATAAAAATTGGAAGTAAACTTTGGCAGACATGTAGGTGAACTTAATTCATTTGACTTTATGCCCCTTGAAAAATATCAGGATCTCCCCTCCTAAACTTTGGACCACATCCATTACCTCCACATAAAACTAGACATCCTTGGTCTTCTTAGTTCCCACGCCATGATATGGTTATGCAAATGAAAATGAAGCGAAGTAATCATCTCCTTCTCCGCTGGCTGGAAGAATGCATGCTTAATGTTTTGATACATGATATCAGCTCTCTCTTCTGCTCTCATGGTTGAATACTGAAATCAATTATGGTGGGCCTCTAGAGTTCTAGTTATCTTTCATCCTCTTCTCCTAAATGCTCGCCTGATCCACACCTCTACCAGCCTAACTGGCTTTGTTTTTGAAAGTTGAAATTTCTCCTAAGTCACCAGTGTAGTTCTCTCTGCCTTTTCAGGCTCTTTCATTTCTACAAATTGTCTCTGGGATTTAATTATTTGTACCACATGGTTGATGTGATTTGAATCCTTGCATCTAAAGGAAATTTCCTTACCATAAATACTGCTAGGGAATTTCAATGTTGCCATTGTAGTTGGCATTAAATTTGGTACCTACAACATTGAAAATTATCCTTATATAAGAATTCCCTCCATCTTATTGGCTTGTAACACTCTTGATGGTGGCTACATGAAATCTGATTTTGATTCCTCTTCTACATCAAAGGGTTCTTGTCCTTGATCTGACTCTTTTGAATTATCAGAATCAAAATCACTAGCTTCCATATTCAAAAATTCCCAACCACCATCTTCAATAAATTTATCTGGATCATTAGTAATACTCTTCAAAATTGGTTGCAAGTTCAAGTTCATTTTGCTTTCATAATACTGTTATCACAGGGATTAGCACCTGCATGTAAAGTTGTAAAACTCTACAATCCTATGTAACATTGGATTACTTTCAGGTTGTGGGTATCCTGTTCGAAAGTAAACCTCAGGATTCTAGGTCGGCTTCCTATATGGTTTTATGATAATTTAACATAACTGGCTAGGAAAAGGGAAGAAAAATTGAAATGAATGCATAAACTAAACTTAAATTTGGGTGATGCACCTAAAAAATACTTGATGAACAGATTGATTCACAACTAATTACTACAAAATCTATCTTCACAACTCAAATTGGGAAATTTAATCACATAAGTATTTCATCAGAAGGCCTAACCATCCATTCTTTATGAAGTAAAACAATGTTTCACAACCTAAAGGAGAGGATAAATTAACAACACAACTTATGACCTGTAACTAAAATTTCTTTTTTCGTTTACATGCATTCATGAATGTGACAAGAATTTTAAGGTTTTGAAATTAAACACATTAAATTCGCATCTAAAACATTCAACAAATACAAAACTCTTGAATCTGAGAGGCAAATACTAAAATGCAATAATGAAAGAAGGAACACTCTGTAATTGATACTCTAAGATAACCTGTAAAATCTGTTGAATATATTAATCTAAAACTGAAAACTGAGTTACAAGATATTTATCTTTACAGAATGCTAAGGTTGAAAAACAAGAACTAAAGGAAAAAGAATAACTCTTTCCAATATATACAATAAGGCATGTGTAAAGCAACCAAGAGGTGGAACTGAATGAGAACTAAAGTCAAAAATATCCATTTTCGAGCAAAGATGAAAACTGCTAAAAAAATGGCTTGAAACTGGAGAAAACTACACTTCCACCGTCTCAAAATAGTCAACCATGCATGTTGATCCAAAAGGACTCCAAAAATACTCCCCCAATTGAGGATTTCACTCAAAAACACCTCATGCATGGAAAACTAAATAATCAAGCAATATCTTCACTTCACATGCATGTAACACAAAAAAAATTATATTAACCCGCTTTTAATAATAGTTTATTTCAAAAAAATCATTAAAACAATTATTAATATTGTTTTAATAAAGTTTGAAAATAACTTTACAATGAGAAATAAAGGGGAAAAATATATGATTTATTTCCCAAAAACAAAACTTCCCCTTAATTCTCCCCTCCATGCATTTCATACTTAGCATATTTATGCAAATATCCATTCACCATCCTTAGCATATATAACTGTTTCAAAACATTGGGCATTTGTCATAGGTGCATGTGGTAACACCGACCACATCATTGCATATTATCATAAGGTATTTGGAGACCACGGGAAAAAAGACATAATCATTTGTTTTTCTAAAAGATCCGACCAAAATACCCAAGCCCATGAATGAAAAAAGGCAAAAATCATCAAACACTAATCATTTTGCATTATTTTATCTTTGGCTTGAAAGAGAGCCTGGGAGAGAGGTTTCGCCATGGGTGACTATGGAGAGCTCGAACAAATTAATTCTTTGCATTGTCTTAGTTATTTTCCTATTCCTGGGAGCGAAAAACTGAGGTAGGCCCTGGTTATTTTCATTTTGAGCTTCCATTTGATGGAATCTTTGTTGTTTCCTATGCATATTATGAAGCCGCCATGATTTATGTGAGATTACAAACTCTATCTCTATTCATTTCTTCACTTGCTTGCTTCTAGATTTTGATTTTTTTGTGCAAATATAAAAGGGAAAAACCCTAGATGTTGTAGATCTATTCTATGCATGTATAATCATTGAGGCTTGGCCTTATATAGCTCTGTTTCATGAAGGCATGTGGTAAGCTTTACTTTGGTTTTCAAACTTTCATATTCTTTTATCTTCTCTATCTTTATTTCCTTGACTCGAACTCTTATGATGAAATATTTCTCATGCTTGAATTTCCTTCAAGTCGCGGGCTTCAATCTTTATGTATTTGTATTTTCTCCATCTGGGTGCCATTTATTTTCATGCTCTATTCTGGGTTCTTATTTCTTTGTAAGAAGAAACCCATGTACATTTAGTGTCACGACCTCTTTGTAATATTTTGGGTATCTCTTGCTCGGCCTTCTGAAGCCAGAGTCATGTATGATTGATTGGGGTTTCTTTACTTCTATATCATACAAAGGTTTTTATGGTCTCTCATATATTTATTCTCTTGTATATGCAAAATATATGGTCGTGCATCAAGAATATTGTTTTGGGTATTTCTTATTTTTGCACAAGCTCAAGGGTTTCAAGCTCTTGTATTTATCCTTTTGTAGCTCTAATTTTCTTTTGAACATGTATAATTCTCTATTGGGAATTATGTTGTATCTTCCATGGATTCGTCCATTGAATGAAATTTTGTAGAGTGAATGGGGTTGAGGCCGAGACATTATTTTGTATTCTAGGTTTTCTTTGCTGCATAGGTCGCGGGCTTCATTCTTTTGTTCTAAGCTTTACTTTGAAACTTTAATAGCCCCGAGGGTTTTGTATTCTATTAAATCTATACCTCCATGATAGCATTGTTGCGACCTCATTAGGGTATTTTGAATGCTCATTCTAAGTTTGACATTGTTGTTGTCTTTATAGACATTATCTATAAAAATATTCATTTTTTAGTTTTGAAATGACCACAAACCCCCATGTGGCTTATATTCATGACACCTACAGGTATTGTGACTGTTCTTATTCGATAATGTACTTAAAACTAGTCACTTCTTACTTCAAAATGCTAACACAGCCATTTGATCTACTCAGACAAAGCTATGAAAAGAGGTTGTCAAAGCAAGGTGCCTATAACTTATTCATATTCATGCATGAAACAACAAAACCTCTCGTTTAGACTGTAACCTAGGAATGATGCTAAGATTTCTTGGACAGTCAATTCCATTGTCATTTAATATTATCTAGCATTGTTTTTCATTATATTCACATGTATTATGCTTGACTCTTTAACCTTCACTCCGAGCATATAAGATACTAAAAGTGTGCCTGGAGTAAACTATCTTTTCCTTTGTAAGTAATGAGACCTTCCTTTTATCTCTGAAAGGACCACTACTTGTCTCTGTCTTTGAAAAAGCTTGTCCATGAAAGAGATAGGGTAAACTCTATACTTGGTTACTGTAAACATCTACAAGTTTTTTTGCTCTGGAGTTTCAATTGAAAGGATATTTTGTATTTTTGTGCCTTGGAAAACCCTCACACATAGCCTTTATGTATGACCATCCTTCCTATACATGATAGTTCTTTAAAATCTCACATGGATTAGCACCCGCATGCAAAGCTATAAAACTATGCAATCCCATGTAACATTGGATTACTTTCAAGTTGTGGGTATCCTATTCGGAAGTAAACCTCTAGATTCTAGGTCGCCTTCCTATATGGTTTTCTGATAATTTAACGTAACTGGCTAGGAAAAGGGAAGAAAGCTTGAAATGAATGCATAAACTAAACTTAAATTTGGGTGATGCACCTAAAAAATACTTGATGAATAGATTGATTCACAACTAATTACTATGAAATCTATCTTCACACCTCAAATTGGGCAATTTAATCACATAATTTTTTTATCAGAAGGCTTGACCATCCATTCTTTATGAAGGAAAACAATGTTTCACAACCTAAAGGAGAGGATAAATTATCAGTACGACTTATGACCTGTAACTAAAATTTCTTTTTTCGTGTACATGCATTCATGAATGTGACGGGAATTTAAAGGTTTTGAAATTAAACACATTAAATTCGCATCTAAAACATTCAACAAATACAAAACTCTTTAATCTGAGAAGGCTAATACTAAAATGCAATAATGAAACAAGGAACACTCTGTAATTGATACTCTAAGATAACATATAAAATATGTTGAATATATTAATCTGAAACTAAAAACTGAGTTAAAAGATATTTCTCTTTGCAGAATGCAAAGGCTGAAAAACAAGAACTAAAGGAAAAAGAATAAATTTTTCTAATATATACAATAAGGTATGTGTAAAGCAGCCAAGATGTGGAACTGAATGAGAACTGAAGTCGAAAATATCCATTTTCGAGCAAAGATGAAAACTGCTGAAAAAATGGCTCAAAATGGAGCAAACTGCACTTCCACCGTCTCAAAATAGTCAACCATGCATGTTGATCCAAAAGTACTCCTCCAACTGAAGATGTCACTCAAAAACACCTCATGCATGGAAAACTAAAGAATCAAGCAATATGTTCACTTCACATGCATGTAACTGAATTTTTTTTTATATTAACCCCCTTTTGATAATAGTTTATTTCAAAACATCATTAAAAAAATTATTAAATTTTTTTTAATAAAGTTTGAAAATAACTTTACAATGAGAAATAAAGGGGAAAAATATATGATTTATTTGCAAAAAACAAAACTTCCCCTTATGACTCCCCCCCATGCATTTCATACTTATCATATTTATGCAAATATCCATTCACCATCCTTAGCATATATAACTATTTCAAAACATTGGGCATTTGTCTTAGGTGCATGTGGTAACACCGACCACATCATTGCATATTATCATAAGGTATTTGGAGACCATGGGAAAAGGACATAATCATTTGCTTTTTTAAAAGATCTGACCAAAATACCCAAGCCTATTAATGTAAAAAGGAAAAAATCATCAAACCCTAATAATTATGCATTATTTTTTCTTTGGCTTGAAAGAGAGACTGGAAGAGATGTGCCACCATGGGTGACTATGGAGAGCTCAAACCAGTGAATTCTTTGCATTTTCTTAGTTATTTTCCTATGCCTGGAAGCAAAAAACTGAGGTATGCCCTAGTTATTTGCATTTTGAGCTTCCATTTGATGGCATCTTTGTTGTTTCCTATGCATATTATCAAGCCGCCATGATTTCTGTGAGATTACAAACTCTATCTATGTTCATTTCTTCACTTGGCCACTTCTAGCTTTTGATTTTTTTGTGCAAAAATAAAATGGAAAAACCCTAGTTGTTGTAGCTTTGTTCTATGCATGTAGAATCATTAAGGCTTGGCCTTGTATAGCTCTATTTCATGAAGGCATGTGGTAAGCTTTAATTTGGTTTGCGAGCTTTCATATTCTTTTATCTTCTCTGTCTTTATTTCCTTGACTCAAACTCTTATGATGAAATCTTCCTCATGAGCTTGAATTTCCTTCAAGCTGTGAGCTTCAATATTTATGTATTTGTATTTTCTCCATCTGGGTGCCATTTATTTTCATGCTCTATTTTGGGTTCTTATTTCTCTATAAGAAGAAACCCCTGTATATTTAGGGTCACGACCTCTTTGTAATATTCTAGGTATCTCTTGCTTGGCCTTCTGAAGCCATAGTCATGTATGATTGATTGGGGTTTCTTTACTTCTATAGCATTCAGAGGGTATTATGGTCTCTCATATATTCATTCTCTTGTTATGCAAACTATATGGCGGCGCATCAAGAATATTGTTCTAGGTATTTCCTATTTTTGCACAAGCTCGAGGGTTTCAAGCTCTTGTATTTATCCTTTTGTAGCTCCGATTTTGTTGTGAACTTGTATAATTCTCTGTTGGGAATTTTGTTGTATCTTCCATGGATTCGGCCATTGAATGAAATTTTGCAAAGTGAATGGGGTTGAGGCCGAGACATTATTTTGCATTTTGGGTTTTCTTTGTTGCATAGGCCACAGGCTTCATAATTTTGTTCTAAGATTTACTTTGAAACTTTAATAGGCTCGAGGGTTTTGTATTCTATTAAATCTATACCTCCATGACGGCATGGTTGTGCCTCATTAGGGTATTCTGAATGCTCATTCTAAGTTTGACATTGTTGTTGTCTTTATAAACATTATCTATAAAAATCTTCATTTTTAGTTTTGAAATGACCACAAACCCCCCTATGGCTTATATTCATGACACCTAAAGGTATTGTGACTATTATTATTCAATAATGTACTTAACACTAGTCACTTCTTATTTTAGAATACTAACATAGCCATTTGATCTACTCAGACAAAGCTATGAAAAGAGGTTGTCAAAGCAAGGTGCCTATAACTTATTCATATTCATGCATGAAAAAACAAAACCTCTCGTTTAGACTGTAACCTAGGCATGATGCTCAAATTTCTTGGACAATTACTTCCATTGTCATTTAATATTGTCTAGAACTGTTTGTCATTATGTTCACATGTATTATGCTTGACTCTTTAACCTTCACTGTGAGCATATAAGATAGTAAAAGTGTGCCTGGAGTAAACTATCTTTGCTTTTGTAAGTAATGAGACCTTCCTTTTATCTCTGAAAGGACCACTACCTGTCTCTATCTATGCAAATGAACAATGGCTTGTCCATGAAAGAGATAGGGTAAACTTTATAGTTGCTTACTGTGAACATCTGCAAGTTTCTTTGCTCTAGGGTTTTAATTGAATGGATATTTTGGCTTTATGTGCCTTGGAAAACCCCCACACATAGCCTTTATGTATGACCATCCTTCCTATACATGATAGTGCTTTAAAATCTCAATCTTAATTTTTTATTGTTCAAGGATAGTGATGTATACTCTATTGTGTATGATTAAATTTTAGTGCACTCCATATGTATCCTTTGTTAGCTGTAACTGTGTATATGCTTTAAACTATGAGAAACAACCTCTAAGCTTGAATGCTCTATTTTCCCTTTAATGTAAAGGGTACTCCATACTCTCATGTAAATGCAAATGTTAGATTGAATGAAGCTAAAACTAAGACATGGTGTATAATTGATCATGCTCTTTTAACATGTCTTGATTGTTCCTTTTGAATGATGAGAAAAAGGATGATTTGCTCAATCTTCTTTAATCATGTTGAATTGAAGGTTGCTTTATGAATCTTTCTTGTTACACCAGTCCTTCTAATGACTGTAATTGAATATCCGATAACTCTCAAATAATGATGCGAATGAGAGGTGTCCTTTTTGATATTTTGGGCTCAACCCTTGTGGGAGCCCATTTTTCTCCACATATCTTATGAAAATTTGATCATGAATATAATAAACACGTTCCTGCACAATGAACAAACATGTTAGCAAAATAACTAAAGTTTGAAAGCTTCCTCTTATCTTTAAGCCTTTTGAATAGTGAAATCATCTGATGGATGCCTGGTTGGATGTGTGTTATATTTATGTTGGTAACATAGGCATGAGGTAGGGTATGATTTTCATTGCTCTAACACCACCTTTCATCATACTTGCAGACTTTTTTGGAGCTTGGAGCTAGATCAATTCGAAGGCACAACAACTGAAGACTTCAAGTGTAACGACGATTCGTCATTCCAAGCAATGATGAATCACCTTCTATCTTATGCCTATGTTATTTCCAGTTGTATGATATACAATATTTTCTTGTATTCATTATTTGATTTGAAAATCAAATGAAGTTACTCCCATGACTTGTGTGGGACTTTGGTTTTTACAATATGAATAAAACAACAAATATTATGCAATTTTATGATTTCTCTATTACAATTACTTGCATAATAATATTGAAAATTCAAGAGTAATCAGATTTTTTCAATAATGAATACTTAGTAGAAAAATTTTGTAACCACTTGTGTACCTTTGAATACTGAATGCAATTAAGCTCTACCTTTTTCAGTTATAGCTAAAAATAGGTAACAATTTGGCGACCTCTGTAGAGTGTTATCTTGTATATCCATTGGGCATGGAATCTGTTTTTCTTCTATTTAACTCAGAAAAACTTGTAACTCAACTGCAAACCAGACAAACTGAAAGAAGCTACCGAAACTCTGTTTAAGATAGAGTTAGAAAACATCATGTAGCAACTGCACTTTATTGAATGCAAAACAATACTGAAATGAAATGTGCCATGGGGCATTTATTGAAAGCATAATTGAAACTGAAACTACTTTACTATGTACAATTGCAAACTTTGATGCTTAATAGTACTGTTTGAGGTGAATCCCATTAACGAGGATTGGCAACACCTCTCCATCCAACCTTGAGAGTTGGAAAGTGTTATGTTCTTTCTTTTATGTAATAATGTATGGTCCATCCCACATGGCATCAAACTTGGTATGCTTGTCAAGTTTGCTCTTTAACTGATCCCATTTGAAGACTAAGTCACCCTCATTGAAGACTCTTGCTATTGCTTTCCTGTCAAACATTTTCTTCATCTGAGAATGATGAATTTGGAGCTTCCTGAAAGCTTCTTTTCTTGTTTCTTCCAACTCTGCCAATTGAGCAAGCCTGACTTGCATTAGCTACTCCTCAAGTAACTCCAGTTCTTTTATGTAGCTCAAAGTTGGTAACTCTATTAAAATAGGCAACTTGGCCTCTTTGTCGTAAACCAAAACAAATGGTGAAAATGTTGTTGATCATTTTGGTGTAACTTTATCAGCCCAAAGGGATAATTTAATTTTATCATGCCATGGCCTCTGATTATCCTCAATAGTCTTTTTTATGATCTTAATCAGATTCTTATTTGTTGATTCAGCCTATCCATTACCCTGGGGGTAATAATTGGATGAAGTATTCAGATAAATGTTATTCTTTACTGACTAATCTAAAACTCTCAAACCAACAAAGGTTAATGCATTATCAAAAATAATTGAATTAGGTGTACCAAACCTAGAAACTAAGTCCTGATAAAAATTCAAAATAGATGTTTCATTTGCATCTTTCAAAGCAACTGCTTCAGTCCATTTTGTAAAATAATCTGTTATTGTAAAAATCCATTTATGACTTGCACTTGATAATGGGTTAATTGGACCAATGAAGTCAAGTCCCACTTTTCCAAAAGGTTGCTCAACCTGAATTGGATTCAGGGGCAGGGTTGCAAGCTTCTATTTTCCTGCAAACAGTGAACATTTACTACACTTTCTCACATAAGCATGAGCATCTTTGAAAAGATCTGGCCAATAATATCTGGCTCTCATTATTTTCAGAGCTGTAGTACGTGGTGAAAAGTGACCTCCAGCAGGTCCATCATGGAATTCCTCGAGAATTCTTATAGTATGATTTGGTTTAACACATCTAAGGAATACTCCATTAAAGTCCTTTTTATAAAGAACACCATCTACTTCTGCATATGGAATTGCTTGTAATCTGTAATATCTTCGTTTAGATTTGTCCATACCTTCTAGACAATCTCCAGTATGCAAGTAATGAATCATTTGATGGATCCAATCAACTGAAGTAGTTGGAACAACAGGTTATTCAAAATTTAGGACTGTAGCGACTTCTTCACTATTATTTTCTTTATTTTCTGAAAGCTTCTCACACATACCCTTACCTCTAACAAGCTCGGTAACCTTTATGTTGATGTCATATTCCATGACTTTGGTTATCCAACCTGCTCTCTTGTCATTAATGTCCTTATTTAGCAAAAATTCTTTTATTGTTGGGTGAACTACCAGCAGATGTGTTTTGTTATTAGACAACATATGTCTAAATTTCTTGAGACTTCTCACTACAACAAGCACATGTTTCTCAACAAATGAATACCTAGTTTCATAATCATGCAAGAATTGACTATAAAATGCAATGGGTTGTTCATGTCCCTAATTATTTTGCTGACATAACATGGCAAAAATTGTGTCAACACTACCAAATGAATACAATATAAAATCTTTATCAAAGTTTGGTTTTATGAGTGTTGGGGTTGCTATAAGTGCCTCTTTGATTTGCTCAAAACTGTTCTTACCCTCCCTTGTCCAGCTGAGTTGCATGTTCTTTAGCATGGTTGTGAGAGGTTGCAATAATTTTGCAATAATAAATCTCCTAATGAATTTTATTCTACCTAAATAAAAAAATCTGTAAACCTTTTTTGTGAGCAGGAAGTGGCAATGACAGAATGGCTACAATACGTTTTGGGTCAATAGAAATACCATCTTTAGAAACAATGTAACCTAGAATTTTACCTTCTTGAACAACAAAAATGCCTTTCTTTGGATTCAAACAAATTCCATACTCTCTGCATCTTTCAAAAATTTGTCTAAGATGACCAAAATGTTCATTAGCATTTCATGAGAGAACACTGATATCATCTAAGTAGACAAGAACAAACTTGTTTATCAAACCTTGGAGATCCATATCCATTGCTCTTTGAAAGGTTGCTCCCATGTTTGACAATTCAAATGACATCTTTCTATAAGCCATAGTACCCCACTTGATGGTAAAGGTTGTCTTATATTGGTCTTCCTCTTTGACCAATATCTAGTTATAACCTGAATATCTATCCAACAATGAGAAACTTTCTGATCCTGAAACAACCTATAGTATTTGCTCCATTGAAGGCAGCGGATAGTGATCTTTCAGTGAAGCTCTGTTTAGATCACGGAAATCAACGCACAACCTTATCTCTCCATTCTTCTTTTTGACGGGCACCGGGTTTAAAAACCAAGAAGTGTGCTTGATTGGAAAATTAATACTACCTTCAACCAGCTTGTTCAATTATGTCTTCATCAGGTGTTCTAACTTCGAATTCAGGGGCCTCTGCTTCTTTCTTACTAGTTTCATGTTGGGTTCTAGCTCAATGGTATGTTGAGATAACTCAGGGTTGAAACCCTTTAAATCTCCATATTCCCAAGCGAAAATGTCACTAAATTCTTGGAAAAGCAAGACAAAGGCTTGTTGTTCCTCCTCTGTACAGACTTTTCCAAGCTTAAGGAGCTTGTCTTTGAATATCTCAATTGGTTTGTAATGCTCCTTCTTCACTGTGATGTTGGATTTATCTCTTCTAACTTGATCATCGGTGTTGAAAATGGATTCAAGGGTTACCAAACCCTTTGGAATCATGTTAGACTTTAGTTGCATGATCTGATCACCATATTGTTGATCAAACTTTCGCTGGTTTCTAGTAGAAAACTCTACTTCTTCCATCAAAAAGTGAATTATTTGCTCACCACTGTCAAAAATATGCCAACTCACATTATTATTAGGTACTGATGGTTTGAAAACTACTTTCACATTGCTACACCTCCACATTGTGGATTTCAGTTCGAATGTCAAACTGTGATCCTAAGGCAACAAGTTTATCAGCTTACTTGTTCTGATTTCTTGGTATTGATTGCAAATTAAATGCACCAAACTCTTCAATTAAGTCCCAAACATGGTGTTTATATAATTTCAGTAAATCATTCTTTGTTAAATTCATATTTCTAACCTGATTTTCTATTAATTCAAAATTTCCAAACACTATAAGAACTTAATTTTCCTTTTTCTAGCCCATTTTAAACCATGTATCAATGATTCATACTCAACAATGTTATTAGAACAACTAAAAGAAAATATAAAATTTGAGTAGTACCTATCTCCTTTAGGTGAAATGAGCACTGCTCCTCCACCAACACCTATCTTACTCCTCGAACCGTCAAAAAATAGCTTTTAAAGTTTATTATCTTGTTGTTTTGACCTTTTTTACTTTTAACCAGATTTGGAATAGTTACATCAGGCTTTTGAATCGTGTAAACACCCAAACCTACTTCATCCATGAGATTGAATGGATCAATCTCATGATTCTCGACAACCCACTCATCTAAATTTATGTCGGGTATGCCCTCTATAGGTACAGTGGGGTCGGGGATCATGGGTTGATCCTCCTGATCATGGAAAACTAAGTTTGCGTTTATGGGATTTGCAACATAAGGCTCAATATGGTCTTTATCATGTGGTTCTGATTTAATTATGAGTCTAGTACCATATCTGGTTCTGAAGAACATGTGTGACCAGTCTGATGATAGATAACCACCTAATTTTGCAGTGAAATCTCTAGACAGGCAAATGGAAAAATAAGGTGGGAGATCAATAATATAAATATCCTGTGGAATTTGAAAGTTCGAACAAGCATGTAATGTAAGAGGAAAACTCTTAATAACTCCTACAAACTTAATTTTTGTGCCATCCAATTGAACTACCCCTTTTGACAATGGTTCATACTCAATTCCTAACTTATCTACCAGTTGTTTAGGCATAATTGAGTTGCTTGCTCCTGAATCTATCATGCAGTTATGCACTATTATATCACCAATTATCATACTGACATAAAAGGGTGATGGTTTTACCTCTTCAGTTGGCTACTCCTTCTTGTGGTCTGAACTATTTGCAAGAACTCTTGGCTAGTTTTTAATAGACTAGTCAGAAATGGATATCTTAGCCAGAGCCTCTTACAGACTTTCTTTCTGCCCAAGAATATGCAAAGCATCTAACATGGTCATGGTGACAGTGGCCTTCTTCATATGATCAACGATATTGAAAGCCAGAGAACTAACCTTATGTTGTACTTTCAAAAAAGTAGCCTCTTTCTACACTTGAATTGGTTGTGTTCTTGGTTGTTCCTTAGCAGGTTCAGGTTGTCCTCTTGGTAGAATTTGAACATCGTGAGAAGAAGAGGGTTATGATTGCTCTTTTTGAGCTGTAGAAGTCTAATTTTTCTTAGGAACAGCTTGTTGTTTGTCCTTTCCTACTTGTTATTTATCAGGATTAGCTTGTTGTCTTAGGTCAATTGCTCTTTTCTTAGACCTCATATTTGCTACAATAGAAGTGGCTGATTGATTTTTTCCTTGTATCTGATTTACTCCACAAAACTCATTCCCTTGTCAGTTCATCATGGCAACATCTTCATTATTCTACTGCATTTGATCACCCTATTGATCATTACTTTCTTTGGTTGTATTTTCTGTAGTAGCATAATTGCTTTGTACCATCAGGGCTTGATTAATTACTCCATTTGAGCATGTGGCCTAATTATGAGTTTGATTGCATGGATAGCACCATACGTAATCTTGTGCCAAATTATTTTGCATAGGTACAAGCTCTCTTGAAGAGTTGGCAGCATTTTGATTGTATGGTGGCATGGGATTAAAATTCCTTCATTGTCCTTGATTGTTTGTCTAATAAGGTGGTATGTTAGGATGGAATGATGCTTGGTAAGGCCTGAAATTCTGACCTTGTTGCCTCTTAAGACTCACTAAGTCAATACTAACTATCTATAATAACTTTTCCATCTCCTGCTGAGTACCCCTAAGCTCTTGAAAATATGATTATGTTGGAAAAGTATTATTCTGAACAACTGGTTGATAGCCAAAGGTTGGTTCAACTGTAAGTATGGCAATAGGAGCTATATTAATGGGCATCAAGGGATGAATATCTAGAAAAATTGGCATAGGAGGCCTTGGTGCAATTTTACCAGCCTGTATAAGGCTGCTTTTTTCTCTAATAGAAATTTCATATGTTGTCGGTAATGTTAATCCACCCATTGATTGTATCATTAAGGAAATATCACTATTTAAGGCTTTGAGATAATAAAGAAAAGCATGATCAAGTGTCGGCCTTACCATTGTTGGAATTCTATTCCAGGTCTTTTGAAACCTAAAGTTAAAGTCAGACATCTACTATTGTGGGGCTCTTTTGATAGTTGTCATTTGCTCCACCAAGGAGTGATTATCTGATTTGTCTAAAAACTACTTGCTTAACTTATCTCCCATATCATCCCATGTTGCAACAAAATTCACTGGTAAGCCACAAAACCACTGAAGCGCTTTTCCTTTGAATGAAGCCACTAATAGCCTCAATGCCACATTCTCTTGAGTCATGTGATGACCTCCACAAAGTGAAGCTACATCTCTAATATGTTCAATTGGCATATTCTACTCTTCACTAGTAAAAAAATGGGAGGCTTTTGAGTGCAGCAACTGGTATATCATCATGCTGAGCCAAATTCAATGGGATGCCCCCATTAAATGGTACAAACGCATGCGCTCTAGCCATTGGAGTTGCTGGTATTCTGATATTCATAGCTTGCAAAATTGGTACAGGACATACCAGAAACACTGGAACTGAACATGTAGAAAAACTCAGTGAACCTCTTGAAGGTGAAACTGATATTCTAAAAGTTGGTGAAGTTGAATGTGAACCTAGCTACCTTGTTGATGGTCTACCACTTCTTGGTGAAAATACTGATAATTTTATTCTAAAATAGGGGAAACTGATTTATTTCTCGAAGGTCTACTAGGTGTCCTCTTGGTTGTCCTTCCTCTTCTTTTTGGTGAAGACAACTGTAAGTATTCAAACGGAGAATAACTTCTTGTCTGAACGTTTCTCATAAGCTGCTTGCACTTGATTTGCTCAAAATTGAGAATGGAGTCGCCAAGTATATGAAACTTTAACCTCTGAAAGGCTAAAGTATTGTGTTATATAATAGAACAACAGCTTGAAACTGTTGAATTCTTACTCTGAACTATGATTTAGGGTCCCACCGTGCATGCCAAAAACTATTATCACAGGGATTAGCACCCGCATGCAAAGTTGTAAAACTTTACAATCCCGTATAACATTGGATTACTTTCAGGTTGTGGGTATCCTATTTGAAAGTAAACCTCTGGATTCTAGGTCGGCTTCCTATATGGTTTTCTGATAATTTAACATAATTGGTTGGGAAAAGGGAAGAAAGCTTGAAATGAATGCATAAACTAAACTTAAATCTAGGTGATGCACCTAAAAAATAATTGATGAATAGATTGATTCACAACTGATTACTATGAAATCTATCTTCACAACTCAAATTGGGAAATTTAATCACATAAGTGTTTCATTAGAAGGCCTGACCATCCATTCTTTATGAAGGAAAATAATGTTTCACAACCTAAAGGAGAGGATAAATTAATAGCACTACTTATGACCTGTAACTAAAATTGATTTTTTCGTGTACATGCATTCATGAATGTGATAGGAATTTAAAGGTTTTGAAATTAAACACATTAAATTCACATCTAAAACATTCAACAAGTACAAAACACATGAATCTGAGAAGGCAAATACTGAAACACAATAATGAAAGAAGGAACACTTTGTAATTGATACTCTAAGATAACCTATAAAATCTGTTGAATATATTAATCTGAAACTAAAAACTGAGTTACAAGATATTTCTCTTTACAAAATGCAAAGGCTGAAAAACAAGAACTAAAGGAAAAAGAATAAATTTTTCCAATATATACAATAAGGCATGCGTAAAGTAGGAAAGAGGTGGAGCTGAATGAGAACTGAAGTCAAAAATATCCATTTTCGAGCAAAGATGAAAACTGCTAAAAAAATGGCTCGAAACTAGAGCAAACTGCACTTCCACCGTCTCAAAATAGTCAACCATGCATGTTGATCCAAAAGGACTCCAAAAATACTCCTCCAACTGAAGATGTCACTCAAAAATGCCTCATGCATGGAAAACTAAAGAATCAAGCAATATCTTTACTTCACATGCATGTAACTAAAAAAAAAATTATATTAACCCCCTTTTAATAATAGTTTATTTCAAAAAATCATTAAAACAATTATTAATATTATTTTAATAAAGTTTGAAAATAACTTTACAATGAGAAATAAAGGGGAAAAATATATGATTTAATTGCAAAAAAACAAAACTTCCCCTTATGACTCCCCTCCATGGATTTCATACTTAGCATATTTGTGCAAATATTCATTCACCATCCTTAGCATATATAATTGTTTCAAAACATTGGGCATTTTTCTTAGGTGCATGTGATAACACCGACCACATCATTGCATATTATCATAAGGTATTTGGAGACCATGGGAAAAAAGACATAATCATTTGTTTTTTTAAAAGATCTGACCAAAATACCCAAGCCCGTGAATGAAAAAAGGCAAAAATCATCAAACCCTAATCATTTTGCATTATTTTGTCTTTGGCTTGAAAGAGAGCCTAGGAGAGAGGTGTCGCCATGGGTGTCTGTGGAGAGCTCAAACCAGTGAATTCTTTGCATTGTCTTAGTTATTTTCTTGTGCGTGGAAGTGAAAAACTGAGGTAGGCCCTAGTTATTTGCATTTTGAGCTTCCATTTGATGGCATCTTTGTTGTTTCTTGTGCATATTATGAAGCCGCCATGATTTATGTGAGAATTCAAACTCTGTCTCTGTTCATTTCTTCACTTGCTGCTTCTAGCTTTTGATTTTTCTATGCAAAAATAAAAGGGAAAAACTCTAGTTGTTGTAGCTTTGTTCTATGCATGTATAATCATTGAGGCTCAGCCTTGTATAGCTCTATTTTGTGAAGGCATGTGGTAAGCTTTACTTTGTTCTATGAGCTTTCATATTATTTTATCTTCTCTATCTTTATTTCCTTGACTCGAACTCTTATGATGAAATATTTCTCATGCTTGAATTTCCTTCAAGCCATGGGCTTCAATCCTTATGTATTTGTATTTTCTCCATCTAGGTGCCATTTATTTTCATGCTCTATTTTGGGTTCTTATTTCTCTATAAGAAGAAACCCCTGTACATTTAGGTTTGTGGCCTCTTTGTAATATTTTGCGTATCTCTTGCTCGGCCTTTTGAAGCCATAGTCATGTATGATTGATTGGGGTTTCTTTACTTTTGTAGCATATGGAGGGTTATATGGGCTCTCATATATTTATTCTCATGTATATGCAAAATATATGGCCGCACATCAAGAGTATTGTTCTGGGTATTTCCTATTTTTGCACAAGCTCGAGGGTTTCAAGCTCTTGTATTTATCCTTTTGTAGCTCTGATTTTCTTGTGAACATGTATGATTCTCTATTCGAAATTTTTTGTATCTTCCATGCATTTGGCCATTGAATGAAATTTTGCAGAGTGAATGGGGTTGAGGCCGAGATATTATTTTTCATTCTGGGTTTTCTTTGCTACATAGGCCGCAGGCTTCATTCTTTTGTTTAGAGCTTTACTTTGAAAATTTAATAGGCCTGAGGGTTTTGTATTCTATTAAATCTATACCTCCATGATGGCATGGCTACGACCTCATTAGGGTATTCTGAATGTGTTGGGTCTCAAAAATGCAGGTTTGAACCACGAGAGGTTGCCAAGCTCTCACAACGCTTTTGGCCAATGTACAAGGCCAATTGATGCACTTGAACCTTCTTCTCTTTAGGTTCTACTAGACCTAGGCGGGTGAACCTAATGAATGATGCAGATTGACATGTATTTCCTGGTTGAGCAATCTATCCACAATGGCAAATGGAAGTGGATAGACAAAATCACTAGAACTACTCCTACTCCTACTACACAAATGAAAGGTTTTTGAATAAATTGTTTGATATGAATTTGTATCTCTGGGTTGTGGCAGATCAGTGCCTTTTATCCACATGGGCAATGGAGTCAAAAATGATATGTGTTTCCTCTTATTGGCTTAACTCTAGTTGTTAGGCACTCTGAAAATTTTATGGCTGGCATAAATTATGCTGGAATGTTTTCTAACTTGGTTCTACTTAAATCATCCAAAAGAAATCTCTCAAACATTGTGACTTACTTGAAGGGTTTTAATTCTGACTTGAGACACCAGCAAATAAAAATCACACAAAGTGAAAACATGCACCTTGATGAGTCAAAATTTATGCTTGATACATTAACTCAAATGATCAAAAGATTTTGAATTAGAGAGAACCAAGATAAAAATAATACAAATTATAGCATCTCAACAACTGAACTAGAAGGTTTTCACCAGTTAAAAACATTAGTTTCCATTGCTCTGTTTCAGGAAGGTCTGTACATTATTTTCATTCCTCATCCATTTTCTGGGAAAAATTCTAACTCCTACTCTACCTCCCTCTCTAACTAATTTTCAATACATTTATATAGAATAATCGAAGAGTCATGCCCCTTCATTTTCCAATTATAGTCGTTTACATTCTGGTAAAAAATGAAATATTTAAATAAGTTGCCTTATTGGCAATTTAAATATTTCTTACATAAGCTTAGCTCTAATACTTTAATTGCTCTTATTTATTTTATTCGTCGTGGCCATTTATCACCCTTACCGCTCTACCGTGGGCTTGGACTTTTCCACTTGCGGTATCGCGGTACCTAACCTTGGTGGTTATCTTTGCCTACTCTTGACTGCCCACCGCGCTATCGCGATCTGTTAAATGACTCCCTACAGTACTATGGTAACTATCACACCAACCGCCAGCCTCGTTGTTTATCCTCACCATCGTCGGTTGCTTACCGTTCACCACACTACCGTGGTTTACATTTTGACCACGTGTGGTACCGCGGTGTGCCTTGACTGCTTCCTCTAATCGCTTATCTTCGACCACCGCGCTATTGCGGTCTCCTTTCTGACTCTCCACAGTTGCACGGTAACTGCTAATCGTTAACCTTCATCGCCCCCCAGTGTCTATCTCTACCTTTGTCGATCGTTACCTCACCGCCAGCGCGATACCGCGGTCAATGAATTGACCGCGCGCGGTGGTGCGGTAAACATTATGCCTGCTAGTTAACTGTTACCGCCATACCGCAAGCCCATTGTGGGAGGTCACGATAAGGTGGTAAAGGATTATGAAATACATATCAAAGGGGCGGTAAGGTATATAATTAATAATGAAGTGGACAGGGACTAGAATGAAGTATTTTTATGAAGAGATAGGGAAATGATGGATTAAAATGGAGAAAAACTTAGGATTTTCATGAAAAAAAATTAGGTTCTAACAGAATGCTCATTCTAAGTTTGACATTTATGTTGTCTTTATAGACATTATCTATAAAAATATTCATTTTTTAGTTTTGAAATGACCACAAACCCCCCAATGGCTTATATTCATGACACCTACAGGTATTGTGACTGTTCTTATTCAATGTACTTAACACTAGTCACTGCTTACTTCAAAATGCTAACACAACCATTTGATCTACTCAGAAAAAGCTATGAAAAGAGGTTGTCAAAGCAAGGTGCCTATAACTTATTCATATTCATGCATGAAACAACAAAAACTCTCATTTAGACTATAACCTAGGCATGATGCTCAGATTTCTTGGACAGTCACTTCCATTGTCATTTAATATTGTCTAGCACTGTTTGTCATTATGTTCACATATATTATGCTTGACTCTTTAACCTTCACTGTGAGCATATAAGATACTAAAAGTGTGCCTAGACTAAACTATGTTTTCTTTTGTAAGTAATGAGACCTTCCTTTTATCTCTGAAAGGACCACTACTTGTCTCTGTCTATGCAAAAGAATAATAAAATCTCCATGAAAGATATAGGGTAAACTTTGTACTTGGTTCTTGTGAACATCTGCAAGTTTCTTTGCTCTAGGATTTCAATTGAATGGATATTTTGGCTTTATGTGCCTTGGAAAACCCCCACACATAGCCTTTATGTATGACCATCCTTCCTATACATGACAGTGCTTTAAACTCTTTGAATCTTAATTTTGATTGTTCAAGGACATAGATGTATACTCTATTGTGTATGATGAGATTTTACTGCACTCCATATGTATCATTTGTTAGTTGTAACTATGTATATGCTTTAAACTATGAGAAACAACCTCTAAGCTTGAATGCTCTATTTTCCCTTTAATGTAAAGGGTGTTCCATACTCTCATGTAAATGCAAATGTTAGATTGAATGAAGCTAAAACTGAGACATGGTGTATAATTGATCATGCTCTTTTAACATGTCTTGATTGTTCCTTTTGAATTATGAGCAAAAGGATGATTTTCTCAATTTGCTTTAATCCTTTTGAATTGAAGGCTACTTTTATGAATCTTTCTTGTTACAACAGTCCTTCTAATGACTGTAATTGAATATCTGATAACTCTGAAATAATGATGTGAATGAGAGGTGTCCTTTTTGATATGTTAGGCTCAACCCTTGTGGGAGCCCATTTTTCTCCACATATTTGATGAAAATTGATCATGAATATAATAAACATGTTCCTGCACAGTGAATAAACATGCTAGCAAAATAACTAAAGTTCAAAGCTTCCTCTTATCTTTACGCCTTTTGAACAGTGAAATCATCTAATGGATGCCTAGTTGGATGTGTGATATATTTCTATTGGTAACATAGGTATGAGGTAGGATATGATTTTCATTGTTGTAACACCACCTTTCATCATAATTGCAAATGCTTTTGGAGCTTGGAGCTAGATCAATTTGGAGGCACAACAACTGAAGACTTCAAGTGTAACGACGATTCGTCATTCTAGGCAATGATGAATCACCTTCTATCTTATGCCTATGTTATTTCTAGTTGTATGATATACAATCTTTTCTTGTATTCATTATTTGATTTGAAAATCAAATGAAGTTACTCCCATGACTTGTGTTGGACTTTGGTTTTTACAGTATGAATAAAATAGAAAACATTATGCAATTTTATGATTTCTCTATTACAATTACTTGCATAATAATACTGAAAATTCAAGAGTAATCAGATACATTTCAATAATAAATACTTAGAAGAAAAAAATTGTAACCACTTGTGTACCTTTGAATACTGAATGCAATTCAGCTCTACCTTTTTGAGTTGTAGCTAAAAATAGGTAACAAATACTTTATACCCATGGAGTTCAACCATTCCTTGATGCCATCAAGTGAAGATTGAGGAATGGCATCAATGTGGAGTACATCCTGCTTGAAGTCTTTGAAAATAATAACTAGTATATCAAATGCCTTTTGCCCAAGTCCTACTCTCTCAAGGTTGACAATCTCAATCTCACTAATAGTGATTACTAAGAAAGGTAATTCTACCAACTCTACCAAACAGTTTACTATAGGAACAATAAAAGTAGAGGCTTTGAAGGAACTCCATGAAAACCAAGCTCTTTGAATGGTATATCAAACTCTAGTTCAAAATCTTTTAGATGAGGCTGCTCCCATAGCTCTTTTACTCGCTTGACAAATCCTTGAAACTCTATATTGATTTTATTTTTCATGTCCCTCTCTTGTTGTTCTTCCTCAATTTCATCAAGATCATACATTGACCTTATTGCCCCTCCTAAAGTTTGGACCACATCCATTACCTCCACATAAAACTAGACATCCTTGGTCTTCTTGGTTGCCACGCTGTGATATGGTTATGCAAATGAAAATGAAGCAAAGTAATCATCTCCTTCTCCACTGGCTAGAAGAATGCATGCTTAATTTTTTGATACATGATATCAGCTCTCTCTTATGCTCTCATGGTTGAATACTAAAATCCATTATAGTGGGCCTCCAGAGTTCTAGTCATCTTTCTTCCTCTTCCACCAAATGTTGGCCTGATCCACAAGTCTACCAGCCTAATTGGCTTTGTTTTTGAAAGCTCAAGTTTCTCCTGACTCACCAATATTAGCTGTAACTTTTTTGAAATTTTATTATGGTATGTGCACTTTGATATGATGTAATATAATTATGGTTTTATCTCATAGGTTGTAATATTAGATATATAACATAAAAATATATTATTGCATGAAATAAATAATAAATTTTCATTTTAAATGTTTTTTTTTTGCAAAAAGCGGGTCTTCCAGAAGATCAAGATGATCCTCAACATGACATAGATCTACAAAACATTTGTTTTGCCGGTACAGATCACATGGCAGAGGATGATGATGACATAGATACAAAAGACATTGAGGCCGACGACGACGACAACGATGACGATGATGATGACGATGACGACGATGACGATGACGATGACGATGACGATGACGATGACGATGACGATGACGATGACGATGACGATGATGATGATGATGATGATGATGATGATGATGATGATGATGATGATGATGATGATCACAATGGTAATCACAATGGTGATGATGATGATGATGATGATGATGATGATGGTAACCACAATGGTGATGATGATGATGATGAGACAGTTGGTGATAGTAACTAGTGACATTCATGATCATATAGACTACATCATGGATCATTGTTGATATGTCATTATGATGACTCTTTCCATGGTTACTATCATATGTATCATTTTCATGGCCTACAGTACTATATTGTTGTAGACACATAAAAATGACCAAAGCCTGCAAGCAATATTTTACCACCTTTCGTCCTAGCATAATTATGACATTTTAATTATGTTTCTAACCCACCTTCAACTATTAATTAAATAATTCATAATTATTTAATTAATTCATGATTTTCTATTCTTCATGATTATTAAATAGATAAATCTTATTTATTTATTTAATGTGTCACTAATTATCAAGTCTTCTCATAATTAAATAAAGTCCTCAGTTTATTTAATTAATCTTTATCGTTAATGTCCTCTTGATTATTAAATAAATATATTTTAATATATTTATTTAATATTTCACTAATTCCTAAATCCTCTTTTAATTAAATAGATTCATTAATTTATTTAATTAATTAACTACCTCTTCTAAATTAAATAATTATTCTTAATTATTTAATTGCCTTATGTGACATTTCCCTCTTTTTAAATAGAACAATTTATTTTAAAATGACTTCACATAGTTAACTGATTCTTCTTTTAGTAATTAATTTCAAAATCAATTACTTATTATCTCACAAAATCCATATTTTGAATTAATTTAATTCAAAATGGAAATATTCCTCTACAAATCAAGTAATTGCTAAAATTACTGATTTTCTAAAATCTCATCTTCTTATCTTTTTATTTTTACTAATTTCATCTCAATGTCACGTTTATTCTCCATCATTGATTTAATTTCTTAAATTAAATCTTGTCCACACATTTGGGGATTTCTACCCTAACCCTAATTGAGAGTTGTCATTTTGAATCTTAACCATTGATTCTAGGGCATTTCTCAATCTCTCATCTCATTCATCCGTTCAAGATTGCATTTTCTATAAAATGACAATCTTGTTTTCATTTTCGACATCTCTTATCAATCTTGATTAATCTTATCTCTCTTTGTTATCTTTTGCATTTATCACTTTAGCTACTTGCATGCTAGAATTAATTTCTATTTGCATTTAGTTCATACAAATCCTTCAAAGTTTTGATTAGGACTAGTCAAATACAGAGTTTGCTCACACAAATCCGAGGGCACATTCTTCAACACAACAAACCAAGGAGGTGCAATGGAAATCAGCCATGGGGAGAGAAGAATGGGTGAGCTTGTTCCAGTTTTCCTTTCCTTTTCTCATTTTTCTCATTTGCATTCTATTGATTGTTTGGATTTAATTAATATTGCATGCATTATACGACTAACCAATCTATCTTGTAGAAATCCATCATTACAATTGTTGAGTTGTATCATATTGACATGTATCCTTTTCACTATATCATTTGGACATGTATCAATTTGAGTTACATAATTTATCAATTTTATTTATATCATTTGTACATGTATCATTTTCACTCATGTCGACTGTTGGACATGTATCATTTTGACATATTTTTGATGTACTGGCATATTTGACTTTCACTTGTTTTAGTTATATATGATGATGATCTTATCAGTATTGACTTGTCAATTTATATATATTAAAAGTGGTCGATGATTTTTGGATGGATATTTATTAAGTATGATGATTTTAATTTACTACTCAGGATGGATGTTGTCAAATTCAATTAAATTATAGATATTTGACTCACTTGTTTTAATTATAGATGATGGTCATGTTACAATAATTATATTGTTATTTAATCATATGAGTTAAATAATTAAATTACTTAATTTATAATCATATGAGTTATTTAAGAGGCACGATATATTTAACTAATCAAATTGAATTAAAACATATTAAATTAATAAATGGAAGCAAAACAAGAAGAATTTTTAGAAGCAAAAAAGGAAGCCAACAATGGAAGCCAAACTAGAAGCAAACCAGAAGCAATCTTGAAAGGAAAATTGGAAGCAAAACCGAAAGAAAACTTGGAAGAAAATCTGGAAACAAAACTAGAAGCAAAACCAGAAGCAAAACTAGAAGCAAAATCAAAATCAAACCTAGAAGCAAACTTGGAAGCAAAACCGAAAGCAAACATGGAAGCAAAATCAAAAGCAAAACTGAAAGCAAACTTGGAAGAAAAACCAGAAGCAAAACTAGAAGCAAAACCAAAAGCAAAACTGGAAGCAAAACCAAAAGCAAAACTGGAAGCAAAACCAAAAGCAAAACTGGAAGCAAGACTAGAAGCAAACCCAGAAGCAAAACTGGAAGCAAAATCGGAAGCAAAAATGGAAGGAAAACTGGAAGCAAAACTGGAAGCAAAACCCGAAGCAAACCTGGAAGCAAACCTAGAAGCAAAATTGGAAGCAAAATTGGAAGCAAACCTGGAGGCAAAACTGGAAGCAAAACTAGACTTAAAATTGGAAGCAAAACTAGAAGAAAAAATGGGAGTAGACATGGAAGCAAAATCGGAAGCCAAATTGGGCACCCATTTCAGTGCAATTTCTGACGTTACTTCCTGACACTATTCTAGGTGCTAACGGAGGTGCTATGATTTCCCGGCGTAGAAGTCGATGCCAAATCCGACACCGAGCTAACCATGCCTGTTTGTGCCGAGTTGAGTGCTAGCCAAATTGTTCAATTCATGCACTCAAATACACTAAAATCCAGCACAAAAGTTTGTGCTAATTGCCTGTTATGTTGTTGTGTTTCATCCCAACTTTCATACTTAGTTTTATACTATTTTTTTATGTTATTAACATTAGTTGTTGAATTGCAGGGCTTCAAACAAAGGGGATATTTGCATGTCCAAGATTTGCAAAAAAAATTCAAGGGCGGTATTCTAAAGATCTACATAAATTTATTTATGCAAACAATAGGGTTTTTCTACCACTAGATCATAGGTTTAGAAATCGCCTGAAGAATCAATTTGATGGAAAAGTTGAAAATAGAGGCCCTCGCATGATTATGGGTCCAAGTGATTGGCTTAAGAAGTATGAAGATATTGAATTGAAAGCTTGGGAGGATTTTTTTGATCGAGGTGATTCAATTGAAGAACTAGAACAAGTTGTAGTTAATATGCCAGAAGGAATGAAAAGGAAATCCATATTTTATGAGCTCACTTACTGGAAGGATCTATTAATATCTCACCTATTAGATCCTATGCACATCTTCAAAAATGTCCCAAATTTTATATTTCGACATATATCAGGCAAAGAGAAGGGCGCCTTGTCTTCGAGGAGAGATATTGCTCTTTCACATACCAAATTTGATAGAAAATATTTGTGGCCAAACAAGTAAAATGAAACATATGCAAAAGCTCCATGGATTTTGAAAAAAAAAAAAGAGCTAGACCAACTAGAAAATGTCATATGTTCAATAAGGACACCTACTGGCTATGGGTCATCATTGGCTAAAGCTTTTAAAGTTGATGGACATATCACATGATTTAAAACACATGATCTTCATAATTTTATGAAGGTATTATATATCATCATTCAACATTTACTGGTAGCATTGATTAAGTACTAAATATATTTTGATATTTTGTTGTGTGAGAAAAAAATTACTAATTACCTTTTCACAAATGTGTTTGATAGCATATCATGTCATTGGAAATTAGGGGGGATTCCTATCTTACAGTTGACTTAAGGAATGCCATAAGTCGATTGTTAACATTTACAAGGTATGTGGTTATATGAAATATTCATGTGTGAGAGACATAGAGATATTATATTGCATTTTAAGTTTTGAATAAAGGTTCATACTAATTTACTATTCTTATATTAGGTGGGTGACCTCCAAGGAGATCCATGAATGTGAAGTGCCAAAGTGGAAGAAGGAAATTGCAAAAATTGTATGTGTATTTGAGAAGGAGCTCCCTACAAGTTTCATGGACCTACAAGTCCATTTACTTATACACCTAGTCGATGACATTGAATTGACGGGTGTCATATCAATGAGGTGGATGTTTTTCTTTGAGAGGTATATGAAAACTCTAAAAAGATATGTCCGACAAAAGGCACATCTAGAGGGTTGCATGGCTGAAGGGTATGTATTGAATGAAGCATTTTTCTTCCTGTGTGAATTCCTTGGTAAGGATTTTGAAGATGGGCCATGCATCTGGGATGAAGAACGAGCATCAGATATTATTGATGGAGAAAAACCATAATCTAATGGTGTTCAAGTAGAAATTAGTAAGTAAATTCATATCAGTGTGGTTATTTTTCTTGCAATCATTAATTTACTCTGCAATTTATTTGTAAAATTAATAGCATGACATTTGGAGTTTGAAATAAACATGTTGACATGTAATAGGTGTACACGAAAGTGTTATACTTGAAAATTTCATTATGTACCCCATGGACTTTATTCACAAATGGATTGATCTGTATGATAAAAAGAGAGAAGTGTTAGAAGCAAGGAGATAGTTTAAGAGATTGAACCCAAGGAATACTCCACTTCCCATTGATCTACTTGGGGAATGGGGCAAAGATTGCACACTAGAATGGATTGCTCAACAAATTCAAAATCAAATAGAAGATGCAGGTATAGATTCAAACCTAACAAAAGATGAAATCAACATGTCTAGAGGATGTGAAATAAAGGTACAGTTAGAATTTTACAAAATATTGTTTCCTTACAGCTTTGACACTATTGACTATTTTAATATTTGTCATTATATTTGTTTTCACTGAAATAAATGGTCTTTCACAGGCGAGGAAATATCCAGCAATGTGGGCATATGGTCGACATTATTGTGTAGAAAGTGTAGATGTAAAGAGACGATCCTTCGATTGTGGCATCATGGTTGACTTCAAGCAATCCAATCGATCAAGCTTAAAAGATAAGAATATAATTGAAGGGAATCTACAATATGTTGGTAAAATACAAGAAATTATTGAGCTGGATTATTGCTCTTTTAAATGTTATATTTTTAAGTGTAGATGGTATGAAGCATTTCAGAGGACACAAAGACATGATACCCATAGTGGATTGTTTCCTATATATTCCTCATGCTTCCTATCGGATGATAAGGAGCCTTATGTTCTACCAATTCATTGTGAGCAGGTATTTCTTTAACTCAAACAAGAAGTGGTGGTGATAATTAATCTATTAATTCATAGTTTATTGCAAATATATACATGTGTTTATTAATCAATAAAAATTTTATAACATACGTCTAATATATGTATGTCGTTCATGTGCGGGTATTTTTCTATGAAGATATTTTGGACCCGAAATGGATGTTTGTCATACATTATGATCCAATATTAAGGCATTTATTTGACAATACATTAGTGGATACTAAGAAAAATAATGATGACGAACAAAATGAGAGAGGATTAGAGAACATCGAAGAAATTGACATCCATGATGATGTTGAAGATGGTTATGTTCATGCATAAGAAGACAACAATCTAGAGTTAGATGATGTTATGGAAGACAACAATATGGATGGTATAGAAAATGATGATCCAAATACATCTGGTAACAATATAGATGGTCTACAGTCAAATTTCAATGATGATGAAGATGATGCAGGTCAAGATGAGGATGATGATAATATTAAATACTTGAAAGAACATATGAACATTGACAATGATACACTAGATGGCATTGTAGCAGACAATAATGTTAATGACCAAGACTTCTAAATTTTTAGAATTATTTGCAATCCATGTTTAAAAAAGGATGATTCTTACGGCCTAAACTTTGAAATGCTTCAGTAATATTAATTCAAGTGTTAAACTATAGAACCACCACTCTCCATTTTGATGGTATATAACTTGTTTATTAGAAATATTTTATTAACTATAGATTTAGCTTGATATGTATCTCCCAATTTCCTTAAAATAAGTGTTATAATGGTCTCTTCATGTACATTCAACAATATTGAATTATCCAAATAGAGTCTAATGAGACTCTTATCTTTTTTTCCATTTTTTCTGCCTTATTATGACATTCCAATAGGTTTTTATCTAGATACTATAAAATTGAATCTCAAGCATCATATAAAATTAAATGGAATATGATCTGATGATGATGATTTCAAAATTGGACCCTAGTTTCTTTGAATCGGAGCTAAAATCAAAGCATACATCAAAGTACAATAACGATGACAATTAATGAAATGATCTTTGATCAAGGTTTTCATTAATAATTCAGGTACAGAGTAAAATTGGAGAGACTACATACTCTGAAAACTTTTATTATCATTTAGATGTGCTCAAGAACCATAAATTTGACAAAATTTACTAACTAGACTCAAAGCATAAGATAAGGACTTCTAACATATTCGCTTTTTGATTTTCAGTTGCACCATTTGATTCCAGAATTCAACAAGAGACCTGCACTAATGGCCTTGAATTCCCTTTTATGGAAACAAGGGAACAAACAAGCTTTGGGCCAAGAGTACACATGTCACATCCCAATTAGACCGCTACAAGACACATTCCCATTGCTGTTATATTTACATTTTCCATTGGAGGGAATACATATGAGACAAAGAACGTTAGCCTTTGCAACGAGAAGAAACTTGCCCTTCAAAAGGCACATGTTGGAAAGAATAATCTTCAAGTTGTTGTCACTCATTTGTTACATCGAGAAAAATGACAAAATGATAAGGCGCAAAAGTGAGTCAGCATCCCCGTCAGCACTCATATCATCAGCAATTAACATTTATCAGTAATACTCGCTATCAAGAAACATATATTTGTTACACATTATTCTTTCAAAGGCCAGACCTGTGTTATACTAGAACAATCATATATGTTTCCCTTTTTGTACTTACATACCCAATTGACCAATAAATATTCTCTTCCATTGTTCATATTTAGCATCAGATGGCCAATTGAAATCAATGATTTCATCAATCTTCTTCCTGTATGGAGAATATTTTTTCATTATTGAATTCGATTCCTTATCAAAATCCTCCAAAAAGCTGATGATAAAAGACAATTTCTCCAAAGTGCTATTCAAAATATTAATATAAAATTTTTCACAAATAAGCTTTGCTTGAGAGCAATGGTGTTGTCCATTTGGTTCTTCCACATTTGCAGGGGTTTCACTTCATCATAAGTTTGTTGAATGCCTGGAAACAATAAAAAATCTACCTGGTCATAATCAGTTTTCAATTCCCTTATTTTCTATTCCAGTGGAGAAATATACCCTCCAAACCCTTGTTAATTAATTTCATTAAAAAATCTATAAGTTGGGATAACCTTTGGGTATCTATCTTCATGTTGATTGGCCCCAACTGCCATGAGCTTCAACTTCTCAACTCTAGGAATCCATTTATCAAGAACTGGGGTGGCCAACTCCTTATCCCTTTGAGATAACCTTATTACTCTCAGCATAAATGAGTAATTGGCATGAACACTATTCAATTTACTTTGAATCTTTCTATTTGGGTGTTTCAAGAGAGTATGAACAATCCTTGAATTGTTCTCATACATTTGTGTCCTATGTCTGCTCAAGTAATTTCTTATACACTTCAATTTGTGTGAGCAGTTGTGTCATTGTAGAATCATCTAATGGGATGGTACCTGATGTGCTTGGCCTCTCAATTGTGAGTGGCTCTTGTCCCAAATTATATGACACTATTACCAAAGATTGATTCGGTGAGGGGGATTGAGAATGTGCAATTGGAGAAGTTAGCGATGCATGACTTGAACTAGTTTGACCTTTCTTTCTTAATACTTCTACCTGCTACTTATACAATTCTACCTCAGTTTCTAACATGGCCACATTTTGCTGAATTTTATCATATTCACCTATAAGATTATTATATTTGTTCCTATACTCATCTCTTTCAAGAGTGAGGTCTTCCACTGTTTCCTTAGCAAACTTCACAAAATTCACAGCCATATCAGCTACCTCTAAATTTGGGGTGTCAGTGACTCTCTTTATCAACAATTATCCACTAAAATTTGATGGTTTAGCCACTGTTGACTTCCTAGATCCCAGAGATAATGACCAGATTGCTAATGCATCCCATTCTTCACTAAATGTTGATCCTCGAAGTATCATCTCTACTTCTTCTTCAATTTGCAGCAAGGGCCTTTTAGACCTCCTTATAGTATCAAGCACTATAGCACCAGCAATGTCACATTCAGGTAACAAAAATATACCACTCTTCTTCACAAGCTCTCTGCCCTCTTTAGCAGTCATATTCTAGAATTCAACCATCATAGCCTTTCTTACATTTTCCTGAATGATAGTTTTGAGGAGTTCTAGATGTAAGCTCCTCTCAGTAGCAACCTTCTCTGCATAGTATGGAGCATTAGCTCTCCATACAAAACCTTTGAATGCACTTGTTTCAACAAAGGAGTCATCTTCCATAAATTCCTTGTAGGCCTCAATCCTCAAATCATCTGCACTATTTAGACCTCTAAGGTCAACCTTTCCCAATCTAAGGATATCCTCCCTTGAGATTTAATAAAATTTCCTTATGGGAGAGGGTATTCCCTGTTGTGTCTCCTCAGAAGTGACAAGGATATCATCATCCTCTATATCAGAATAATCCACTAATCCTCTTACCTCATTCTTTTGCCTTTTAAGGGGTGGCTACTCCAATGGAGCAGGACTTCTTGGAGGTGATTCAACATCAATCAAAAAAGTAGGGAATCCATTTTACAGGTGATGGCACTGATCTCTCAAGAGAAGCTGCCATCATTTCCCTAGAAGTGGCAAGGGATGGCAATGTTTTCTCCTTGTCTATTGTCTTCTTCTTCCTAGAGTAAATTTTGATTTGCTTAGGTGGATAATAAGTAGGCCTCTCTTCCAGTACCACAGTAGTGTCTTCTTCAGTTGCCACTGATTTTCCTTTATCTATGACCACTTGTTGTCTTCTCATTATACCCACTATATCCTCAAAATTATTAAAACATGCATAATCCTATCAAATGTATTTTGTATATTGGGCATAGGGTCATACTTAGGATCTCTCCTTTGAGCCCTCTCCATCATCTTATTGAAAGAGAGATATTTAGACTTCCTTTCATATTGCTCTGGGAAGTCAAAAATGTTCCTAATTACATCCTCCGAGTAGTAGAAACTATGCACAAAAGTACCAAGCCTTTTCTTCATCCTCAATGCATTAATGAAACCTTTCGGATCATGATTCCTTAGGCGCATACCATCCAATTTGTATGGTTCTAGCAAATGTAACAACTCTTTCCATGCTCCCTTTATTATAAAAAAGTTAGCAAACACAATCTTTTCTAGGAAAATGAGCCCTTCTTTGTTGTATCAGGAAAGTATTCTACTTGGGAGGCTCCCAATTGCCTTATGACTTCAAGAAACCCAATCCTCAATGGCACATCTCTTGGCAAGACAAATGGGTTAATGTTAGTGCCATAAACTCTGAAGATTGTGGAATCTGGGTATAAGATTAAATCTCCCCAATTATTACCCAAATTCAAATCAGTTCTCTTCTCCATAGGCCTCAAGAACTCATGTATTTCCTTGGGAATCCTTGGTGGGTCATAAACCAGATATCTTCTCAATTTTGATGCAAAAACATTTTGGAACACCACATAGTTATATTTCTAGTCATCCTTATCAAGAATTTGATTCCAACATTGGACAAGCAAAGCAATACCATCCTCCTTTCTCAATGTCATATTCCTCTCAAAATTATTTTCCCCTTTAAATAAAAACATATGCATCAACAGGGAATACCACTAGAATTTCACCCAATTCTTTCCTCCTTTCAACTCAACAAGGCCTTTATGGATACTCTGTGCCAAATATGTGGCATAGTCATAGACAATGTTGAAGGTTGGATATTGTATATGTGTTTCCAAGTAACTATATTCCTCTCATAATGTGTCAGGCGGAGAGAAACCAATAATTTGGTAGAAGGAATATACAGTCTTCTTGAAGTAACTTGTAAAATACCTCATTTGGAAAGGTTCTAACTCATCTTTACCAATCCTTATTTGTTTTCTATTTTTCCAAGTGCCTGTGCTAACAGTATGTGTAGGTAAAATTCTCGTCCTGATCAACACTTTGGTTTTCTCATACTCCTTTCTAATGACATCCATATTAAGAGGCGCCATATCAGTGTTTCATTCCTACAACTAGAAAACTCCTGCAATTTCTTCTTTGGTTATCCTCACCATATCCTTCCCATCAAATGTTTTGATTACCCTTGAAACTGGGTCATACCTTGAAGCAATGTCCTTCAACAAATCAACATCCATATACACATTGGGGACAACTAGTTTTCCCATGTCTAGTCTCCAAGGGTTGCAAAGAGGAATACCAAGATTTTTATTCCCAAACCATTGCTGAAATAACTGCCATCCGCTATAAGGTACTTCGACATATTTGACAAAACATTGTCTGTCAAGTACCCCCTCCCTGATTATGGGCCATGAAACAACATTTTGCCCTAAACCTTTTTATTTGTGGAGGGTTTCAATAAATCTATTACATCCTCGGATAGTATTCTAGATTGAGTTGCAGAGGTGGTATTTTGTGCTTTGGGTGCTATTGGTAGCGGGGAAAACTTAGCCCAAGTTAGGGTTTTCAACATAAAAGGTTTCAATAACTGGATTCACAATTCAAACATATGGCTCGACTCAAACGCAAATTCTAAAATGTCCCAAAAAATTATGACCTTTTAAAGACAAAATAACCCTAAATAAAGCAATTAAAACAAAGCATGGAAGCTCATTTGACAAGAAACGTGATGAGAACCAACTCTAGTACAAAGAATTTGAATAAAGCATAAAAACTACGTTTACTTTACTTAGGGATTTTACCCATGAGAAACCCTAATGCCGATCGTGCCAAACTTTGCAAATAGCCTCTCTCAATTTCCTATACACTCCAAACATTTTTGCAACTCTTAATTATGTGAGACTAGGTCATCTACATCCAGTTTCGATAAAATTGAAGTAGTTTTAGAAGTCACTTCTGCTATTACTGCTCACTCGCACAAAGCAAGAATGGCTACAACGGTCAAACTTCTCAGTTTTGAATATTCATCATTTATCTCCCGTTGAGATGGCATTTTGGATGACTCAAATTGAGTCAATTAAGTTTGAATTTCAATCATTGTCACACGTCATTCCACTGGCCAATGAAACCTTGCCAACTGGGTACTCATCCATTTGTCTATGGGCTCCACCTTTCCTCATTTGCCTATGACTGAAGAAAACACGTGGTAGCTTCTTGCAGACCTCGCAGATTTTAACCAACCCACAACTTAATCCTGTAAGATGGCAAGGAAAGGTAGCGATTGACCCTACCATCACATCATAACCATTGATTACAGTATTGAGGATGTCAGATGGATGAAGTGGAGACCGGGCCCCACACTCACAACTATACACACGTCAACATCTCATAGACCACACAACGTTTAATGAGCTTCCCTTTGAAACTTGTGAGCTAGCGTCGAATGACCTAGATCGATTCCCATGATCAGAGGATATCCCAACCTGCACACGCAATAAAATTAGTCCAAACGGGGCCATGACTAGGCCAACGACAACTTGACCCTCAAGAAGATGACTTAAATTTAACTCAATTGAAAAATATTATGGCCTGACTATAGGGAGCATTTACACGATTATCCATACGTGATGACCGACTAACTTAGGACTTGGGGCCGGTACAAAGAACGATTTTAATGGCTCAACTCATGACTTAAACTATCAATAACCGGATGTAGTAGGTCAACACGAAATTATAAGGATGGAGGTTTAAGATTGATTACTATGAAGCGAGGGTTTTTGAACTAAAACCTTAAACCCTACTCATGGACGTAGAAGGCAAAAAAACCTCAAGAGGCAAAATTGTGCTAGGATGTTTTCAAATTTTCAGTAGCACTACTAGATGGGACATGTTAGATTTTCTCCTCGACATGTCCAAGTCTCTTAGAGATATCATTCTTTAGGCTGGTGAGAAGACATTTGAATATGTCTCTTAGACATTCGAGAGTCTCGTCTACATTTCACAACAGCCCTTTTTGTTCGCGTCAAAGAGACAATGGTGAGACTCTCTTCGATATAGCATTGTCTTGGAAACATGCCATGTGTTGCTATGGGAACACTTCAGACATGGAATTCACTTTAGTGTTATGACCAAGGGCCTTATTTTATGGTTTATATTAGTGTCAGCCAATATGAAATGGAGATGGGACATATGGTGAGTGTGGGAAGATGGGTGAAAACGGAAGTATGCAAAATAACCAAGGTGGATTTTTGGCTCCAACAGGACCTTTAATATTATGAAACATTAGTCGTACTTACTTAGTTATCAAATTTAATTAAAGGATAATTTTTATTAATTTTAATCATTATGTATGTAGATAATGTTATGACTATTTTTGTCAAATAATATTGTTCCTATATTTAGTTAATGACGTCTGTTAGGTCTCAAAAGTATAGGTTTTTAAACCATAAGGGGGTGCCAATCCATTAATACACCTTTGGCCCATGAACAAGGTAAACAAGACTAATTACCTTCTGCTCTTCAGGCTCTGCCAGACCTAGGTGGGTATACCTAAACAATAAGGTAGATTTGCAATTAGATATAGTTCCTAGATTGATCAACCTACTCACTATGGCACGTGAAGGTGGAGTAGATGCAGAGCTTTGATATCTAATTCCTATTGAAAGCAGTTAAAAATTCAAGATTGTGAGTTGTATTTTGTATGCAATATCCTGAGTATGACCAGTGCCTACTCCTATTGGGTGAACGGAGTGGATGAGTGAATGGTGATTAATGGAATGGATACAGAATTGTAAGATAGGTAATCCTATTGTTCAGTTTAAATCGAACTACTGGGCACTTGAGATGTTTGCACCTTGTGCAAACGTGCAAGTATGTTTATCACAATGTTCTTTAATAATCCCAGTGATATCTCCTCAAGCTACTATGAAAGTATGAAAGGATTTTTAATTCTTGAGTTAATGGAAACCAATCAAAACAACTTCTTTAAAAGGATTTTAACCCTGGGCATAGACTAATTAAAGTAAACTATCAGAAATGATTTTAATTCACATCAACTTAGAAACCAATCAATTCTTTCACACAGTAACATCAAATGTGTTCTAATAAATCAGATAGATTTAAATAACTTGAACAGACCACTTTGGAGACAACAAAGTAATAAATGAGCATTAAAATCAACACAATAATTGAACATTGAAAATGAATTACTATTTATGAATAGTTTGCTCCATTGTATTACTTCAAAATATAAGCATTATAACATAAGTATTCAAACTATGGTATGGATGGGTGAATTATGCAATCTATTTTTTTACTAATGCCTACTCTAATGGAATGGAATGTGATGATGATGATATGATATCTCAAAATCAAGCCCCGATTTCCCTATTTGTATGGGAAGCAACAAGCTTCAGGCCTGTTACAAAAAGTCACATTGTTTCATAACTAAAAAATAATTAGAATAAACATAAAAATATTAAGAGTTTAGTAGTGGATGCATTGTAGTCTGTTAATCTCTAGCAAGTTCCTATGGTCATCTAAGAACTTTTCAAGGCTTGTGCACCATGATTGTGTATCCAAAACTATCAAACTTTAGCCCCTGTCACTCATCTCTTACTTGGCCTGTGAAATGAACAAGTTGACCTTTGACAAATGATCCACGTACCCACTTTTAGTATGATTGTCTGCATCATGTATGATGTGTTTCATAGAATACTCCAATTTGAAGATTCTCCCAAGTTGCTAGTGTGTCCTCTTAATCACTTCCTCTTCATTATTAATCGCATCAATAATAACTAGTAGATAGTTGGCAATTTCATCCTTCCATGTATCCTAATCTTTCAATTCTATTTCTTCAAAGAAACTAGGTAAGACCATACTCAGTGGCTGACTGAAATCACTCAACTCTTGTGTCAGGATATTATGGAAGTCCCTATGAGCTTTCATGAGTTCTTGGTATTCTTGTAGCATAGCAGAGTTATCTTCTTTATTTGCAATGATCTGAGACTCTACCTCCTTTGTCCTATCACTCAATTTGATGTTTTCTAGTAATGTTGCATATGTTTTATCATGAATTTTCCAAACTTGTTCAGCATGTTTGTACATGTCTTTAAATCTCATGTTGATTATTTATGATGCCATATCAAAGGTAGTGGTTTTGAGTTTTCCCTTTAACTCTTCCCGTTCCTTCTACACTTTCTCATGCCTTCTTTTCCAATATGTTGTTTCTGACATTGCCTCAAGCAGTTTACTTTCATGTTCAACAATGGAGAATAGAGCCCTGAAGAAGAAGAAGGTAGTCTATCCCTGTAGCTGATCAACTCTTGTTTCAACCTTTCATTTTCTTCTATCAACCCCTTGTTATCCCTTACCAGTTTCTAAATCTAAGCCTTTGTGAATTTGGCCACATTCCCAATCACATTGGCAGTTTCCATGGCATTTGTTTCTCCTACTCTCTGCACTAAAAGATGTCCAAAAATCTGATCATGATCAACTAGGGAAGGCTTTTTCCTTGGTGGATAGAGTGCCCATATCTGCAAGCTAGTCTTGTCAAGATTAAATACTGATCCAGTGTAGATCTTGTCACCAGCTTCATTTGTTAAGTGAAAGGTTTTCTTTTTTCTTTTTAGAAAACTATCAAATACAATGGTCGATCTGATATCCCATCCTGGAAGGAGCATAACCCCAGCCTCTTTCAAAAATGCTCTTCCTCTATCAATAGTCATATGTTTCATTTCTCTATCAATTTCATGTTGAAGTTATTTTAAAGCATATTCTTCCTTCTCAGGGTCAATGTCCTTCAACCTTTCCCTTACCACCTTTCCTTTATATTCATATATGAAAGCTTTAAATTCAAGAGTATGGACAAAGGCATCATCTGCATTGAACTCTTGACTGGCTTGATGCCTCACATCATTAGATAGCTCATCAGAAGTTTCAAATTTTACTACACTCCTTTCAAGTGGCATTTCATATGGAGGAATGACAGGAGTATTGATCTGTGTGACTTCATCTGCCTCTTCAACATCATCTTCTACCACGATTGGTGTATTAATTGAAAATCTTACATCTAAAGTAGGCTGAGGTGACAAATGGTCTAATGGTGCTACATTTTTTGCTTGCCTCTATGAGCCAACATTTCTTCTTCTCAAATTCCACCAGAGGTACATCCTTTATTATCTCTTCTTCATGTAGAAGCAATTGTTCAACTCTCTCCATGGGGTCCTGAATTTCATAAAAATCTTGTACATAAGATGGGTTAGTTTTCAATCTCCAGGCCTCAACCATAACAATCCTATTGTATGTATTTCCTCTCATGATCGCCTGACTATCCTCACAATTCCTAACAACATCATCAACATCAAAATTATGCTCATATCCTTTCAGTTTCTAAGAAATTTTGGCATCACTTATAAAGTGCTTAGGGTCAAAATTCGTCCTCTAATTTCTAGCCGGCAAGCCATAATAATTTAACTTGCTTCCAACCAATTCATACCCTGAATCAGCAATAATGGTGAAATCATCAAAGCACAAAGTAGAAGGCATGAATATTTGCCTTCCATAGCTTTTCAAATGTATAAAGGCTAAAAAAGATAATTGTCTTATAATCTCAAGATAAGCAACTCTATCTAGCACAGTCTTAGGAAGCAAATATGGTTATGCCTCAAACCCATACACCCTAATGATAATACAATCTGAAAAAGCATACCAATCTCCCCAATTGTGGTTTATCCTTCCATCATGGCCTTTATCCTTTGGTCAGAGAAACCTCTATACTTTGAGGGATAGATTATAATCACATTTACGGCCAAGCAATTTATATAAGGTTTTGACAAAATGCTCCTCAAAGTACACGTAGTGGGATCTCCCACATCTACTATCCCAAACTGATGTCCACATTTGCACCGGTCTTGAATTACCATCACTATCCAAATATTTTACTCTTAATTCTTCTCCCCATATTCCCATCACCTGGCCCTCATAAAGTATCATATGCATAAGAAGTGAATAGTTCTTCAAATTGATAGCTTCACTATTATTCTTAATAGCATTAAGACCACTATTAATGGCCTCTGATAGATACTCTGCATAATCATAGGGTCTAGAATCTTGACTCTGAATGTCCGTGGATAGAACCATGGGAGCTATAGTCATGTTGGCAAGGGCCTCAATTCCCAACACTTGGCCAGCTGAATAGTATGTGTATTGATAATATTCTTCAAACAATTCTATAGAAATGGGGGATTTTCATTGCTAGCAAACCTCATAGGTTGATTTCTTGGACCCTTGGATCTGTGCAGAAGCATCTTCCACCTCTTGTAACTCATATCCATAGAGCGATACTCGTCTAGCAAGTCTCTCGGCTATAATTTCAGTTTCAAAGAAGTGTCCAATTGGAAAACCATGTAAATATAATCCCTCGTTATGATCATAAACTATGACCCATGATGCAAATGAATTGCCCTTGTTTTGGGATTATAATTATTTTATAGTGCTCTAATTAACTCTATGTTCACAAAAACATTTGGCATTAATAGCTTCCCTATATTGAAATTCCATGGTTTTAAGACTGGCCTATATCTGTATTTCTTCCCATAATGATATATGAAAAAATCATAGCCTCTATGTGGAGTCCATACATCTCCCAAATTCTTATGCTTATCTTCTAGGGTCTCACATGATGGATTTAACTGAGCAATTCTTTGTGCTTTAGGCCCAGACCTAGGACACTGATCTATTAACTCTTGACTGAGAGGTCTACTTTCAGTTTTTTACCTTTTTGCTCTTATCTTTTCTGGGGTTTTATCCATTCTAACCCTAACAATGTTGTACTTCAAGCTATATTCAAAAATTTACGTTCAACTGATCCAAGGTGTACATACTTGAGTGAATGTCAAAATTTCTGAGTTGCTTGCTTTCGTCCAACTCCATCCTCTAGATGCTTAGCCATAGTGTGCAATGAATTTTTGTTTCTTAGAGGTTGTTTTTATAGAATTTTATCACGCTTAAACCAACTCTGGTTCATAAATGTCACTTGTGCCACCCTTCCTATTAACTTGTGTATTAATGGCAGTTGTCGTTTTGATGACTTAATCTATCAAATCAATCCAGTGACAATTATTTCATATTTTGTCAATGAGACTCTAATCACAACATCTATATCTCTCTTTGATGTCCTTGGCCATCTTTTGAGAAATGTCTAAGAGACATTTAGGCTTCTCTCATCGATACCACAATTTATCTTCGATATTTTAGTTCTTAGTTTGCTCCTTGATGATTTTCTTTTTTGTCGATGAGATTGGTGGATTTCTCTTACTGACAAGCTTATGTCTCCTTGACATGTCTTTATTTCTTTCCTCGGCAGTAATAGTTTTTGATGATGTTTATGTGACTTTGTTATGTCGGGGAGACCCGAGGTCACCTCTCTCCGATGTCCCTTAGTCTCATCGATATTTTGTGCCAAAATGTCAAGGAGAGTTTTGATAATGTCTTCTCGATATCTTTGTCTCCTTGATATATCGATTTTAGGATGTCGGTGAGACCTCATCCAATGTCTGTTCAATATTTTTCATGTCTTTTCAATACTTTGCTCCTTGAGTGTTGAAGAGACTTATTTGCTTCTCTCCTCGACATGTCGATGTCTCTCAGACATAATTGTTTCATCAATGCTTGTTCTGCCAATGATTTACTGTTTATTTTATGATAACCTCTCGGTGTCCTAGAGATTTTTTTCTATTTCCTGAATGTTGACACTCATATGATTTGTCAGTGATACATGTTAGATTCTCTCCTCGACATGCCCAAGTCTCTTAGACATGTCGCTCTTTAGGATGACAGGAAGAAATTTGAATGTCTCTTAGACATTTAGGAGTCTAATCTACATTTCTTATCAACCCTTTCTACTTGTGTCAAAGAGAGTATGGTGAGACTCTCTCTATTAAGGCATTGTCTTGGCGACATTCCATGAGCTGCTAGGAGAACATTTTAGGCAGAGACTTTACTTCATTGTAATGATCAAGGGCCTTATTTTGGTACTTTATACTAATGTCAGTTATTATGAAATGGAGCATATGGTGGATATGGGAGGATAAGTGAAAATGGAGGTGTGCGGGACAACCAATGTGGATTTTTTAGCTCCAACAACATCAACACATACTCTTCTAGGATATGGGAATTGTTATGGTAATTTTATCTCCTAAGGCTCTCACATTCGTATGAGCTAGTAATATAAATAACATTATGATTTTTATTTTATCTAACACCACTTAGTATAAATAAATGATATTTATTTTTAGTTTGATTTGTTTTTTCATTATTTTCATAAAAGGAGGCACTCCACTTTGTGAACCTAACCACTTTTTTATATAACTAAAAAAAAATTGTTTAATTGTTTTTCAAAGATTTGTTTGATTGATACTATCCACTTTTTTATATAATATATTAAAAAAATTATAAGTTTCTGATGGAAATATCTTCATATAATTTCTAAATTAAGATATTAAAAAATATAAGGATTACTCTAATCTATATCTGATCCTTTTGTAAAAGCAACTCTTCTGAAACGAAACGGAATTTTATAAAAAAAATTAATTTAAAAGAGACAACTCATGTTCCACTAAAATAAATTACATTTCAAAAAAGAAATTCCATTTTATTTTAAATAGTAGGTAGATCATTACTTATTTCATTTTATTCAATATTTATATACTATTGTATATATGGTTTAATTGCATTAATAGGTGAAGCTAAAAAAATTATTGAGAGCTACCAATTATGATATTGATTCTCCATATTCTTAACAAAGAAAGAGTCATTGATCATTTTTTTTATTCGTAAGAGTATTTTATTAGCTATCAAAAAAAAATTCAGTACATCTGCAAAGCAAGGAAGAACATATCAAAGTGCAACCCAAACCCTAACCACAAAATTGTAGAACCTGGCCACCAAGACTAACAGTCGACTCCCACCACAAGCGCAACCAACCAAAAATAGAACCCCAAAAAAGAACTCGAAGCATCAAAATAATTTATAGACATACTTATAAACCGCCCGACAAACAACCACACGTGCCACCATACCCGACCCACATAAATAAGCTATAAAAATCCATTTAGCTTTATGAACTGATTGAATTCCACCATCCAGTCCAGACCTTCCACTATCACCAGCCCAAGAAACTTCTTCAGGAAGCTCTCCCCATAGACCACAATCTGGTGGTGATGAAACAACACAAAACCCTTAATCTCCAATAGAAAAGGATAGATGTGGAGGACTCCTCATGCCACCTTCACCAAAGGAAAATCGTGAGCCCATGACATGCACCACCCCAGTAATGCCGATTTGAGCACCTCATCTAAACCACCTAGAATCTCGTTCTTGAACAATTTATAAATGATGGCCTTTTCCTCCACCTTTGGCATTCTCACATCTAGGAGAGATGTGAGAAAATGTGAGGCAATGTGGGTGTTAACCCTGAAGGAATCTTGGTTCTACACAAAATCTTTCCCCAACACCATTTTTACCACCACCACCACATAAGGATCAATCCTCAACATAATCCGCTTCAACCATTGATCGATAATGTGCTTGAAGGCCATTTTTCGCACCTTTCAATCTAGCTAAATTGGAGTGTCTATTTCAACACTAACCACATCATCCTTCGAAACCTCCACAATGAATTTAAAACCTTTCACCATAGCTATTTTGTAGAGCAAGCTGAAGAGAAACTTAGACGAAGATGGGTAAAAAGAAACTCGGCCAGCCTGTATTAATAAAGAGTCAACTGCCAAGAATTTATAATGTTGCACATTAACCATCACACCCAGCCAGATTGACTGTCTTTCATCCATCTATCCCACGGCCCATTAGCTCACCTCCGTTCGATGCCAAATAGGGTTACGACCGTAATGTGCCCAATTCTCTGGGTGATATGATATGATTGTCAATGCCGCCAAACTATGATTGTTAGTGCCGCCAAACTATAATTTCAATTTCCATGAAATGTAGAGGTATATCATTGTATATACCTGTATGGATTTATATGTATGTATTTATATTTTACCAATGTGTACAATTGTATTCCTATATGAATTTATTTAGACATTCATCAAACGCATATATGACATTCTAGACCTTATAACACTATATGACATTTTCAAGACATTATACATACCTTCATGGCCTTATTGAGATCTATATATATTGCATGTATTCAAGACTTAAATGGTTTAAATTATTTGAGTGGTTTGAATAATAAGGCTTAATATTACTTGTTAGGAGTGACAATAAATTTTTAAAATGGTTTCAACACTAATTAACTTCAAACTTAATATTATTTTTTATTGTTGATAGTGATAAAAATATATAGCGCCATCCCAATAAATAGCGCTAACTTTTTCAAAAAAAATGGAGAAAAATACATTAAACCCTTAATTAACCCTCAACCCTCTACCCTCAATCCTAGTTAAACCCTAATGCCTCATAACCCCTATACCCTCTAATCTATACATTAGACCCTCAACCCTAATCCCTCAACCATATACGTACCCTCAACCCCTATACCCTCTACCCTATATAATATTGGACCCTCAACACTAATCCCTCAACCATATACCCTCTACCCTCAACCTTAAACCCTCAACCCTCAAACCTTAAACCCTCTACCCTCTACCCTTAATCCCTCAACCCTCAACCCTTAAACCCTAAACCCTCAACCCCTATACCCTATACCCTCTACCCTCTACATTGTAACCTCAACCCTAATCGACCTTCAACCATAGTATACCCTCAAACATCTTAGTTATACCCTAAACCCTCTACCCTCAACCCTTAACGTCCCTCAACCCTAAACCCTAAATTGGCCTTAAACCTTCTACCCTCTTATACCCTCAACCCTAATCCCTCAACCCTAATCTCTCAACCCTTAAACCCAAGTAAATTACTCTCTAGCCTAATCCCTCAACCCTTAATCCCTCAACCCTTAAACCCTCAAACCTCTACCCTCTACCCTCAAGCCTAGTGCATCAAGGGTTTCCAGGCTTTGGAGCCAAACATTTCTTTTATCAAAATCCCTTTTTACACACATCTACACTAGATGAGCAGTCATAGTAGACAACCCCCAATACTCTACATTTTTATGATGGATACCAATGATCCCCCATGTCTCAGCACTGCCTTGTTTACTAATCTCTGGCTTGTCAAGTTGAAGTGGAAAGAGGTAACACCCATATTCCACTTGATTATATTCACTCTACATACCAAATTTGAAACCTTTAGAAACATTGTGCATTAGACTAGGCAAGCAATCCTTTGTAGAACCAAAAGTGAAAAGGATAGATGCAAGAACTTCTTCACCCTGCTTCATATAAATGCCATCCTTGTTGAGTGGAAACAAATTCATAATGATACCCAAGAGATGAGGAACATCAACAAAGAACTCAACCGCACATTCATGTTGGCTAACATCATATTTGACACAATTTAGTTGCCCTACACATGAGCCAAATTGCCACTCATCATTTATGAGCCTCAATGCCAATCCATAATCTACATGTGCATTAGAATATGCAGCTTGGTCGCTAATTATTGGAACTCTTACCTTATTAGTGCACACATCATTCTTCAAAAATTTACCATTAGACTCAACATTTACATACTGATCAGTGACAACCCTGTCTTCATACCCTTTATCGCCTTTAAATTCAAAGTGTTCTTCATCTTGTGACTGAGGTATTTGCAAGTCACTTTTATAAGGATAATTATATTCTTGGGAGAAATACTCAAGAATTTTGATCTCCCCTTGATCTTCAATTTTATCTTCCACAGTAGTGCCAAATGTGAAAGTGTCATAAGCATTCTTATCCATAAACTTGCTATTGAATTACTCACAACCATATCCTAACCATATATCCGAAGTATCATCAAAATCCTCAAAAAGTGGATTATCCCTGCACCAACCATGGGATCCATCTCTAGCAACTATCATGGGTAAAGGTTCATCAAAAAGGGGATTATCTATTACATTCATTTATGTCCAGGAAAATTTTTCCCCTTTTATATGAGAGTGTAGCCTTTGTAGCTTATCATCACCCATAGAATTCTTGCAAACTTTTGGAATAGGGTTTCCCTCCATTTGGTAGGGATATTCATAGTCATTAAAAGAGAAACATGACTTTGTATCATCATAACCACCACAACATGAGAATTCATCAATAGTGAGGTTGGATTCAGATCCCTCAAAATGGATATCATAATGTCCACGGTCAATGTCTTGATCATCAACGAATGATTGATCATTATCAACATTAAAATCATATCTATTAATCAGATCATTTGATGGTGCACCCATTCGGACCTCATCCATCTCTTCGTCCTTTGTTATCTCCCAAGAGCCCGATGTAGATACATCACACCCTTCATCACAACAGGGGTCATCATCCCTATCACTGTAATGATAATCTGTCCATATAACATTAGTGAATTGGTTGCAATCAGCCCGTTCTTAGGATATTATCACTACACCATAAGACACACAAGACACTTGTTCATTTTAAAACCCTTTTAAGTGTGAGGAAAAAAATGTTCATTTTAAGCCAATGTCATGAGAATGCAAGCCCAATTTAAGCCCATGAATTTTAATACAAGATTGTGTTCTTTTTAATCCAATAAATGTGCATGCATGTTCATTTTAACCCATGAAATGTGAATGCAAAGTTTTAGATTTGTTTGTTTGATTAAGATTGTAAAATATAAACACAAAAAATAAGGGTTAGACACCCTTTCCATCTTTCCACATGCTATAACCAATAGATTAGTAACCCAAAACCTCTAAGCTATGAAGCAAAAAAGTAAAATCTAGAAAATACAGCAAAAAACCCGAAAGCAAATTTATACGTAACAAATGCGTCGCAACAAAGAAAATGCGTCTCGGGACCGAAGGTTAGAAGTTTAACAGGTGAATGTGTCTCTATGCAGAGCAAATGTGTCTCATCTTTCAAATGCGTCGCTCGAGCATGCGAATGCAGCTCAACAAAGCATATGCGTCATTCAACCTAGCAAATGCGTCTTGACAAATCAGATGCATCGTTCCCAAAAGAAAATGCATTGTGACAAAGCGTTTGCGTCTCATAAAAGTGCGATTGTGGTGTTCTGTACCTGTACCTACAAAAAAATTCAAAACAAATCCATACGGAAACTGCAAAAAATGATTGTCGGGTTCACCAATGTAACTATGGAAAATTATTAAGTTGGAATAATTAGAGCATAAAAAAAATAAACCCAAAGTAAGCAATGAAGAATAAAGGAGGAAAATAACATGAAAACAAAGAAAGATCTCACCCAATGTCTTCAACCTCCATGAATCACTTTCATTGCACCTTCTCCATTTGCTGAAAATGTATTATTTGCCCTCAGATTTTGTGTGAGAAAAGTATACCTATGACATGACCTAACAAATATTGAAGGATTCCATGAAAATGCAAGTAGAGAAACTAGAGCCTAAATGCAATAGTAAAACTTGCAAATGGAAATGTTAGCAATATGACACTAAATTCTAAGTATGAAACTATGAAGTTAAGAGCTCATGAAGTGTAGATGTCAAAATGAGGGTAAAATTGCCATTTTATAGAAATGTCAATTTTAGATGGAGGGACAAGATTGAAAGATGGAAGATTCCCTAAGATCAATGGCCATAAAATGCATGTGACAACCCTAATTAGGGTTATGGCAACATTAGGTTAAAATTTGAAATGGAGGGTTGAGATTTGATTTTAGAAAAAATCAAATCAAAGGTGGAGAATGCTTGTGACAAGAAAAGGTGGCACAAAAAAATAGGAAAGTGGGGAATTAAAATAGAAATTTAAAATTAATTCCCACAAGAGGTGATGTGGACCTTCTAAATTAAAAATTAATTTAATTCAAAAAGTGGTGGGACCATGTGACAGTAAATAATAATTTAAAATTATTTACTTGGAAAGAGGGAAATTCAAATAAATATTTTTATTTAAATTTAGTGGAAAAGGAAATGAGACAATTAAATAATTAATTTTAATTATGTAATTGTGGAAGAAGTGGACCAATAATTAAATAAATTATGGAGGATTTATTTAATTATGAGAAGACATTAGTATTAGAGACGTATTTAAATAAATAAATGGAGTTTACTTATTTAAATAATCAGGAACGAATAAATGTACTAATTAAATAAATTTAATGATTTATTTAATTAAAGAGGACAGTAGAAATTAATGGCGTATTTAAATAGAATAAATATGATTCATTTATTTAAATAGCCAGGAAGACTAAAAGATATGAATTAATTAAACAATTGAAAATTATTTAATTAATAGATGAATTTGGATAGGACATAATCAAGTATTTCAATTATGTTTAGAAGAATTACGAAGAAAATGAAGTTCGCAAGTCTAGGTCAATTTTATGTGTCTACAATTCTCAAACAAAATAATGCTTTCTTTGGATTTATAAGAATACCTAGAAAATTGCAACAGTTGTCAATCTTTCGTCCCAATAGCAAGTTTCACAGCTCTGGGAATTTTCTTCACTTCTTCAACAGGTTTTGTAGACAGAGTCGCCACCTCCTTTATAGAGGACTAAACTTCTAAGAAATATGAAGCTCTTCCATTAGTAAATTTTGTTTTGGGTTGTCTCCACTAGTGGGGTCATTCATAAATTTTCAAATTCTTACTGCAACCAAAACTTTCCAGACTCTTAAACCTTCAATTTCTAAATAAAATATTCAGATCCACCAAATGCTTGACTTTGTCATACTACCATCTGCACCTAGGATTCTTTTTTTTATAAATTTCTCAGAGTTCTCCCCAACAAAGTCGTCATTTCATTTTTGTTGGTCTTTTTTCCCGCTAGACCCTGGACTTCTCTAAAGGGATGCCATGCCTTATATTCAAAAAATTCCTAGACTAGAAGGCCAACATAATGAGTAAAGATCCTAAGGCCCTTACTCCTACTCTTTAGGCTTTTTGAAACCAAGGAGGGTATCCCTTATTATATTCATATGATATTCAAAACCTCAAGAAAACTTCCACACATAGATTTGTCCCTACTGAGTGTAATTAGACATTATTTATCAAAGATTTGGCTGACCTTTAAACAAATAACCACTAAATTGCTAGGAACATTGGTATATATGATATTTGCATCTCAGCATGGATATTATATTAATTATGTAATGTCCAACCTTGAATCCATAGATGGGTACTTTCTGATTTTATTAAACTATAAGAATTCCAAATGAATAAGTCAGTGCCTCATCAAATTGGGCAGGGGTCAAGCATGAAATATTCAGTCATACACAATATTCAACACTAAAATGAGTGAACGATTTCCATGATGAATTACATCATAAATCTTCACAGTACTTAAAGTATCACTTCTTACCAAATCCTTAGCACATTAACACAGACCTATGACTCTTTCTCAAACATTTGATTAACTCTGTGAGTTGAAGCAAGAAATAGAATCATACATTCAAATGAACCATTGAAGATAGACAAAAATACACTTGATACTTTCATTTATAGTCTGTAACAACATTACACATGAGAGCACATACTTTAATTTTGTTAGATTTCTTTCGATATTAGTAATTTGCATAAGACCATTTAAGACTATTTCATATATAAACCCTACTCAAGACAAATTGTGGCAGATTCACCAAGAATTTTGCATTCTGTGCATTCACTATACCCCTACCTAGACCTTACTGGATTAAAAAATCTGACCCTTGCAATGAGCCTTGAAATATCTTTTATAGTATAAGAGAGCGACAAGCATCGAACTCATTGTAGTTACATTTCACCAAATTTCATTTCAAAACTGAATTTCATTTTCATTTCAAAATTTCCTAACGATTGGATGTAATCATTTGCCAAACAAGGGAATCAAAATTTGTAACAACCCACGTAACGAGTCAGTATCACCATACCAGCAGTAAAATTCCAATAATGCCTTATCCATATCCACGTTGAACCCCCAAAAAATAGCCAACACAACAAAAAAGGAAAACCATGAAAACAACTCCATCACTCGGGAACCCGAAGCAGCACCAGGGCCACGGTACTTGCACCCACTTCATGTTTTCACCATAGTAGGAGGAAAAACAACCGCTTCTTCATCATCATCACACTCCATAGCATCAAAACCAACAACATTACATGGTGCCACCGTAGAAATTGGAGAAACTGCGAGGACCTCTTCATTCACACCAGCCATCTCAATCAAAGTCATGAGGAAATAGTTGTAATCAGAGTTAGTCTCTGCATCACTGTCACCAGAGCCATCTGAGACATCAATGGGTGAATTCTACCTACCTAGAGAGCCATGACCATAACTTAACCTAGCCTTTGATCTCTTCTCATACTCTGAAAACTTCCTCTCCTTTCCAAGCATTGCCACCTATGCTCTTGCAACTTGGCCCTTGAGCCAAGAGCTACACCTAGTAACACTCGGGATGGGCTTCATTGTCTCCTCCTTCTAGATAAGAGAACTTGGAATAGTACTCTGCTCATGTTGTGGCACCTCTACATGAGACCTTTGTATGTTGACCCTGGCGGACCTATGCACAGATGAAGGAGAAGTAGTCAATTTTCTCATTTTGCACCAACACTCAAAGCTTCACAAGAGCAATTTCTAGTTACTATAGAAGCACAGAGAAACTCATAATCCCAATTGCAATGGTGAAAATGAAAAGCCATCATTCATATTTATTTATCAAATTGACGATGTTGATCATCAATGCTCTAAGAACAGCATGAATGAGTGAGTGATTATTCGTTGGCGTCTATTTCACCACCATTAATTCCAAGGTACATGTAAATTGACATATAATTCATCATAATTGCTAGGAAGTAGCCCTTTGCACGCATGGAGATCAGGTTGATATCCTTTAAAGTTCTTACACCATTAATGCTCACCATTTGCAGAGCTCAAACAACCATCACATGGCTAATTTTATTTGTTTGAATACGGGTCATCGATACACCGATGCGTTGGTCCTTTGAACGGCTCAGATTAAGTCAAAACATTTGAAAACCCCATGCTATCACATGGCAAGTCCATCGGCCAATAATGCTTCCCCCAGTTAGAAAACATATGTACCTCCCACGGGCCCCATCCAACCTTCATTCATCGCTGATAGAATCCACGTGTCGCCATTGCACAGATCGCACATGACATTAGGTGGCATTATTCAATAATCTATGCGGCACATGCTCTATGACTCAGATTAAGACCAGGAGATTGGGTCCCACTTGTACTAGAGGACACGTGACACAATCGCACACACCATGCGACCTAGCCAAAATACATTATTTAAAACTTGTGCGACATGCGCACAAGGGCTTGGATTTAGATCATTAAATCTGATGGCTCAGATTTATGCTCATTCATACATTGTTTGTTATAATGAGGGGGCCATGGGCTAGGTGGCTAGTAATGACCCCTTGATAAAAATTAAAAGACTTAAGACATAATTCTTTAAAAGGTGAAATACATCAGACTGACCATTTAAAATTTGATAAAAACCCAATGACCGATGAGCTTAGGCAAAAGGGGCTAGTAAAGGCAACGAGTATGATGCCATAAGTCATAACTAAGATAACCGGTGACCTGGTGCAGTCGGTCAACATGGAAATACAACGCAAGGGTTCAATAATTTGAAAATTTTGAACAAGGGTAACAAACCCCATAAATCCTAACATACAACCAATAAGTACAAGGGTGACAATGATTCAAATTTTTGCATGGAACCAGCTAAAATTTGTCAAATTTCATAAAATCTATCACCCTATACCCTCTACCCTATACAATATTGGACCCTCAACCCTAATCCCTCAACCATATACCCTCAACCCTCTACCCTCAACCTGATTAAACCCTCAAGCCTCAACCCTTAAACCCTCAACCCTTAAACCTTTAACCCTCAACCCCTATACCCTCTACCCTCTACATTGGAACCTCAACCCTAATCGACCTTCAACCATATTATACCCTCAAACATCCTAGCTATACCCTAATTAAACCCTCGACCCTAAACCCTAAACCGACCGTAAACCTTCTACCCTCAACCCTAATCCCTCAACCCTATAACCTCAACCCAATACCCTAAACCCTAAACCGTTAAACCCTCTACGTCCCTCTACCCTCAACCCAATACCCTCTTATACCCTCGACCCTAATCCCTCAACCCTAATCCATCAACCCTTAAACCCTTAAACCCAAGTAAATTACTTTCTACCCTAATCCCTCAACCCTCAACCCTTAAACCCTCTACCCTCTACCCTCTACCCTCTACCCTCTACCCTCTACCCTTAAACCCTAATCCCTCAACCTCTATACCCTCTACCCTATACATTGGACCCTCAACTCTAATCCTTGAACCATATACCCTCAACCCTCTACCCTCAACCTTAAACCCTCAACCCTCAACCCTCAACCCTTACACCCTCTATCCTATATATACATTGGACCCTAAACCCTAATCCTTGAAACATATACCCTCTACCCTCTACCCTAATCCCTCAACCCTAGTTAAACCCTTAAACCCAATTACTAAACTCTCTACCCTAATCCCTCAACCCTCAACTCTTAATCACTCAACCCTCCACCCTCTACCCTCTACCCTCTACCCTCTACATTGGACCCTCAACCCTAATCCCTCAACCATATTATACCCTCTACCCTCAACCTTAAACCCTCTACCCTCTACCCTTTGATCTACCCTATACATTAAACCCTTAACCCTCAATTCTCAACCCTTAATCCATCAACCCTCAACCCTTAAACCCTAAACCCTCAACCCCTATACCCTCTACCCTCTACATTAGAACCTCAACCCTAATCGACCTTCAACCATATACCCTCAAACATCCTAGCTATACCCTAAACCCTCTACCCTCAATCCTTAACGTCCCTCAACCCTAAATCCTTAAACCTTAAATCGGCCTTAAACCTTCTATCCTCAACCCTCAAGTACCCTTAAAACCTAATCCCTAAACCCCTATACCCTCTACCTTATACATTAGAACCTCAACCCTAATCCTTGAACCATATACCCTCAACCCTCTACCCTCAACCTTAAACCCTCAACCCTCAATCCTTACACCTTCTACCAGCTCTACCCTCTACCCTATACATTAAACCACCCTCAACCCTCAATTCTCAACCCTCAACCCTTAATCCATCAATCCCTCTCTACCCTAATCCCTCAACCCTAATCCCTTAACCCTATACCCTCAACCCAATACCCTAAACCCTAAACCGTTAAACCCTCTACGTCCCTCTTATACACTCAACCCAATACCCTCTACCCTAGTCGACCCTAATCCATCAACCCTTAAACCCTTAAACCCAAGTAAACTCTCTACCCTAATCCCTCAACCCTCAACCCTTAATCCCTCAACCCTTAAACCCTCAAGTACCCTCTACCCTCTACCCTCAATTACCCTTAAACCCTAATCCCTCAACCCCTATACCCTCTACCCTATACATTGGACCCTCAACCCTAATCCTTGAACCATATACCCTCAACCCTCTACCCTCAACCTCAAACCCTCAACCCTCAACCCTTAAACCCTAAACTCTTACACCCTCTACCCTCTATCATCTACCCTATACATTAAACCGCCCTTAACCCTCAATTCTCAACCATCAACCCTTAATCTGCACAAAGTGTTGCGGTAAAGGAAAAAATTTCTTTTTTTATGATTATATGGAGAATAAATGGGTATATACAAAGGAAATGTTGGTGATAGTATGGATCTTGTCACACAAATTGTTGCATTTCATTTTAAATACAATGAAAGATCAAAGGCAGTAGATCTTTTGATGCAAGTGAAATGTAGGCAAGCAATTGAAGGCTAGTGAATATTGGGGAAGGATTTTTTGTTCTAACACCCTTAATCCCTACTAGATCAGAACAATTAGGCGCTAAATTAGGTGCTAAATTAGGCACTAAAACAAGCTCTAAAGAAGGTGCTAAAATAGGCATTACATCAGGCACTAATATGGGTGCTAACGTAGACATTAATCTGATTACTAATTTAGGCGTTAATTTTGATGCTAATCTTGGCATTAATTTTGGCGTTAATATGGGCGCTACACTGGGCATTAATTTCATCACTAATCTTGGTGCTAATTTGTGCTTGAATTAGCACTTGCTTGTCCTGGTTGGCGCAAAAAATGCCAAAAATAGCGCTATCCCGAAAAATAGTGTCGACTTTTCCAAAAAATTGGAGAAAAATAAATAAAAACAATGGGTGGAAGCAAAAAAGGGAGCTAATCACATGGATTTGTTGTAGGGCTCTCAAGGTTCTTGGAACACGTAATCTCCACTTGTGTAATTGAGAAGTTCAGCAATGCAAGGTCCAGTGGGATCAGTATGCAAAAGATTCTACCACATGGGAAGACTATGCTGAAGTGAAGCAAAATTTTCCACAAGTCTTGCTAGATTTTGATAACTCTTGAAAACAATTATGTTTTATGATATGATGATTTGTGATGTTGTGCTTTATGTTATGATTATATTTAATACTTAAAAACCATAGGGGATGATGATTCACAAGGGGGGAATATGTTACACCCCCCATGTTATTATCTATTTACTAGTACTTAATTTGGTAAATTGCTTCAATAAATGTCAACGTGTTTCATTTGTGAATTATGATGGAAATATGTTAAATGAATGTTTCATTCAATTAAATTCTTATGATTAAGTATATGAACTATATAATATTAATATGATTGTATGTGATATATACGAATGCATTGATTTGGCTAACTACTATTATAGTGAACTAAGTTGAATGCAAGAACAAGTTCAAGCCTCCAAAAGAGAGGGGAAGTATCACTCAGGAGAAGAACTTGATCTGGTAACATTTAATTTGATCTTACTAAGCATTCACACACTCACGCCCTAGTTGCTTTTAGTTGAGTCAAGACGGTTGGGTAGATGGTAAGTGATTTTCAGGCTAGTTGTGTATGTTTATATTGATTTGCGATCTTCTTGTATGAATGTTTGAAATGGGGTATGTGGTGAGGTCTTGATGTTAAGTGGAAATCCTTCCTTGTGTGTTTTTTGTTATGTCAATGAGATATAAGCATAATATATGTATATATATGTGTGTCTATGGTAAACGCATACATATAAATGAATATGTACATGAGTATACATAGGTAGACGTACTTACGCATGCTCATGGACAGATTACCCACATGCATGGGAATACCAATTGGAATAAAGTGACATATGTGTGTGTGTGTGTATACATACCATGTATATATGTTGATCAATGAAATTGTATGTATAAGTGTTTTTATAAAGATATTGAAATGGTATTACGTATATATATATACATATGTGTAATATTATTCTTTGTATTTATATATTATGTATATATATGTTTATTAATTAAATGTATTTGATAAAATTTATGAAATGAATATTATTAATATATATATATATGCATGTATATATATATATGTTGATATATATATATATATATACATATTGATATATATATGTATGTATATATTTATATGATATATATATAATATATATATATGAATCAAATTTATTGATATAATCTTCAAGCGCATAACATAGCATTGCAAAGTGCATACCTTACTATATGGAACATATAATAAAGGAACAACTTGCTGCATATAAGCTAACACATGAAGTTATGTGAGACCAAGTCAAAATTTGAACAGAGCACATAGGAATTAAGTTGTTTATGTGTAAACATTTGAGAAGGAAGTTGAAATTTTTTTAAAAGCCTTTTGAATATGTCAAACCCACCCTATAATTGTGGGTGTCAAACATATGAATGTGGTGCCATATTTGCAAGTGTTTGGAATGCTTAAGAGGTCTTCAAAATGCACATAAGTTTGTAAATATTATTTAGACTCAGTCAAGAGCAAACTTGGCGGCATTTTGTGAATAAATTATAATTAGGAAACTTGTTTTGAGCTTGTTGTCCCTTATATCAAGTTGAATCAGCCATTTAAATGGTGAAGACTATGATGTGTTGCAAACCTGTGAGTTGACTTGATGAGTCGTTGCATGAGGTTAGAAAGGTGCCATAAATATTAACTTGTTTGTAACCTTTGGTTGCTCACAAATTATTATAAATAGAGGTGCTCATTCTACCAATTGTTACACTTATCATTTTGACTTTCCTTGTGTTATTTTGGTGCATTTTTTGTGCTTAGAGAGTTGAGAGTTGTGAGTTAGAAAGTGGTTTGTTGTTTTATATTGATTTTTTTGAGAGAACTAGAGAGAAGCTAGTAGAGGAATTTGGGTTGTTCATAGTGGAAGTTGCAAGCGATCTTGAGCCATTAAGCTAGGAGGGAAGATTATTCAGTTGGAGCTTTAAAAAGGCATGTTGATTTCCACTCCCCTTTCATTATCTTGAAAAGATTGTTTATTATAATGCCATGTTGGAAAGATTTTATTTTATGTGTGTTTGATGCTTGCAAGTCTTTTGAAAGTTCTTGATTGTCTCTTGTTTTGGGAAACCTTTCTTTTGGGTTTAAATGTATATAGTTATTTATACTATTATGGGTTTTATATGGTTGTATACTATTTATACTACTCATAGAATGTCAGAACTATACGTAGTTTGAAAATACTTTAGGTGCATAACATGAGATAGAGTTATATTGTGGATCTTATCGCAAGTCATTTAGTTATAAGTTAAAGAGAAGGTTATTCCCAGGGTTAGGATAATCCATGAGAAATTGGATAACCTTAGAATATAATACTAATGGTCAATACAAATCAAGCATTTAAATGTGGTGAAATAGATGACATCACTCGAAGTTATTGGGTGATGAATCTTTGGCCAAAGTAGTGTAGGTAGACACTGCCTACACTGTCAATTCACAGTGTGATCCAATTTACATTCTAGGTTGAGGTAATCATATATGAGGTAGTAGACATTATGGTAGCTCTAGATTTTTAGTACACATCACTATGCTTCGATAAGGCTATTTGAAGGATGAGCTTACCAAACCAATCTGTTCGTCGAAGGGAGGGCCATCTTACCAAGATTGGTAGATGTGCGGGGGACCGTAGTTAGTCCATGGTTGGCGAAAAATTTCTTGAGTGATGCTTCTCCTCATGCAATTGGCGACCAATATTTGGGAGAAGGACATTATGGACCATTTGTATTTCTAGTTATTGTAAGCTTGTTGAAGCAATGTGCGTAATCATGTGTCCATCTATATGGAAATTATAATGTGAAATGTTATCTTGAATATATTTATGTAAATTTAAATCATACTTATATTATTGGAATGATTCTTTGATTATGAAATGGAAAAGTTTGGATAAAGTTATATTTCAAATGATGCATTTATTATTGAATAGAATTTTTTTTTTTTTATTGCTTTACATTAGATGCATAGATAATTACATGCGGGTAAAACTTAGTAGATTTACTAGGTAGAACAATGGGCAAGTAACACCAAAAATGTAAGGCCTTTCTAATGTCTCATTAACTTGGTGTTTGCAAGTAGACACACAATTCAGAGGATGGGTTCCTAATTGTATAGTTCACCAAACCTTCACAAAAGGATACATTTAATTATCAACTAGGGCTCATAAGCTTTTGATAGTGTTGGCACTATATGTGCATTCAAGGATCCTACTACACCTTGTATCAATGAAACATAGGTGATCAGACATGTACTAAAAAAATGGTAAAATTTAGAAAAGGAAATAAAGCATGAAATTAAAAAACAAGGGATTTAACATAAATCTATTTCTTATGCTACGGGTACTTATTTCTCAATGCTATAACTACTAACTGTTGAATCTAAATTTGTAATTAAGTGATACTACTAACCTCTGACTTCTAACATCTAACTCCTAACTTCTCTGGAGTACAAATCAATGTAATATTATAGGATGTAATTCATGCTACATAGTATTACTCATGAAATTCACATGCATATAATTAAAAAATTATCTTAAGTGAATTCAATAATGTAACATATAATCAGGTAACAAAAATAAGGTGGGTTGGCAGTACCTCAAGTGACCCTTTCTCAAGTTGCTACACCCACAAAGGATATCAAATATGCACTACTTGATCAACAAATCATGACAACAAACTAAATTATTTTATTGCATGAAAACTAGAATTCTTACAGTCTAACAATAATCTTTAAAATATTTCTCATTCAGTAGTACATATCTATTGCAACTTGATAACAAAAAAATAATAGCAATTAATTGTTAATTGGTAAAAGCAATCACAATATTACTACTATCACTACTAGATCTGCTCCTCGACTATAGATCCCAATACATAGGCTTGGGAGGAGTCTTATTCATACAAGGAATAAAAATGGAACATTAATGCATACATCCACCCTCCCTCAAGGATAGGGAGAGGACAAGTCTTTGAAAAAAAAAACTACAACTATAAAATAGAAGAAAAACCAAACTAGGACTCAGACCCTAACGGTTAACCACCATGGTAGGGACATGTTTCCTGGAAACTGTCACGCCATGGGTTACTCCTATTTGGAAAAAACTTCTTCTTATATTTGTCTTATTGGTGGATAACAGTGCATTTATGATGACTCATGGTTGACTATTCAATAGGCACCTTTGCTTCCCTTTGGAACTATCATTCTCCAATTATTCTAGCTTCTCCCCTACAATCGTCCTCAGTCCTTTGCTAGGGGGATGGAAATCTAGTTGTTATGGGCTACAATATTCTTGGTTGCAAGATGTTAGATTTGCTACCAAGTCATTTACATAATTAATAATCACAATTAAACCATAAAAAATATACTAAATCCTATGAACATTCATACATCCACACAAGCATATATCAATATATCATATTTATATTTCTACATACTTAGGTCTATCAAAGTGCATAAAAGTCATATGAAAGATGTATGAAGTCTTGGAAATGTTTGTGAAATTTAGCAAATGAACTGATTAAAGCATAAATTGATGAAGGAAAAACTAGCTATTATCTAGACCCATCAATTATGACAATAATGGAAGGGGTTAGGATCTCCAAAGATAGTAATCCTGGTTCCATTATAAGGGAATTTTAAGCATTGATGGACAGTGGATGGATGGATTGCATGAAATGTATCCATGGATGATCGAGGAGGATGTTATAGGGGAGCTCAAGTTCCAAGACTTAACACACTTTATCTCTCATTATTGGGCCAACTCTTATAGGAAGTGTGATGGCTCCTTCAAAAGGGTGTGTTGCATCATCATATGCCTTAAAAATTATCCTCTTATTCAGATATATGACCCCCTTAGAGTATCCCAAGGTTCTAACCAATTTTAGAGTGCAAATATTTAGACCAACTCCACCATCTATTATGACTTATCTAATTTTATGCTTATGGATGAATACCTCTTAGTGGAGAGCTTCATTATGTATGGGTTTGTGGGACGAGACATATTTATTGGTAAAGGTAATGTGATGTGAGGACATGAGGTGTCCTACCATGGATTGAAGTCGACATTTAGGTCTATAGGTACTAAAGATTCCTCAATAGCCTTATCTAGAATATCTCTATGAATGGAAACATACACAAAAGCTCTAAAATAGATATATGTGCAAGCATTTTCCTTAAATGATGTAAAATATTGTACTGACCAAAATTCTAGGATTTGGTTCCTTGGAGAGTGGCCTTACCTCTACGAGTGGTAACACATTCAAGATTCTTAGTCTTGATAGAGATAGTAGATACTTTTTGGTTAGTCCCTTGGATTCGATTTATGGTATAGTCATAGTTAACCACATTGTAATTTGTGTAGTTACTAGAGGTACTACCCTAATTGGGAGAATTTCCTTTTTCATGGTTATGTAAGGGATTTTTAAAAAATTGTGTGGTCATTGTTGGATGTATTTTATTGGTTTTCAATAGTGATATCCCCTCTCTCTATGAGATCCTAAATAATATTCTTCAATTTAAAAGCATCATTGAGTTGTGTGCCCCTTTACTCTATGGTAGTCACACAAAAGTCAAATTCCTTCCACTATACAAGTTTAACTTTTGGTTCATATTGTCTAACCTTTGGAAGCATGATCCAGTTTGATTGAACCAATTTTTGGAGTGCTAATTCGATGGGCTCTCCCAAAGGAGTGTATTTTCGTCAAGGAGCATTATTTTGTCTTAGTGGACCTCTTTGTTGATTCTCTTGGATAGTTTGAATGGTGGGTGGTGCGTTTAAGCTTAGTGTTGGTTGGACGTTTTGAGCCATCTTTGTGTCTACCACACCATCATTGATTACATTCTTATTTTTTGACCAAAATCTAGACTTTTCATTCGAAGGACTTGCATTATCCTTGTTTTCTTTGAATATATTAACAATTCATTTGGCTATAAGGGATTTTTCAATGGTAATCCCTTTATCAATAACCTCATCAAAAGTATCAGAGCATTGAACTTTTAGATGAAACCCTACTTTTCGTATTCATGTTTTGGATGAATATTTGGACTAACTATTTCTCAGGTATATGACATGAACATTTATTGTCTAAGCTTCTCCATCTCTATAACAAGGAATTGAAATTTTCTCCATTGTTTTATTTTGTAGTGCATAGATCGGTCACTGAGACTTCATGTTCTATGTTATAGGAGAAATGTGATAAATTTTTCAACCAGTTCATTGAAAGTCCTAATGCTAGATGGGAGTCGAGAAAACCACTTCATGGCACACCCTCCTAAGCTTCTTGGAAAGAGGTGTATAAGATAAGTATCATTATGAACAACCTCTAGAAAAGCTACACAAAATTCTCTAATGTGGGTCTCCATTTCCTTTGTACTTGTGAAATTTAGTTATCTTAAAATTATGTGGAAGGGGTGCCATGGGTATAACCTTGTCACGAGGATAGGAGCATATGTCCTCTAGAATGTAGCTCTTGTCTAGCGGTCCCATGCGAATGTTTGAAATTTTTTTCTATAGATCTTGGATTTGCAGAGCCAAATCATTCAAGTGCATGAAAGTGGGCATGTTTATGGTGCTATAACTAGATATGGGATGTAATGATGATTGCCCTTGGGGGAAATTTGGTGATGGGTTATTTTGGTGAATGTGTGAATAGTTTTGTGGAATTTAGGTATGAGTGGATGTGTTGGAGTTAGAAAAGTGGTTTGATGGAGGGTTTATGATGTTTTGAGATGGGTATTATTGATGAATGTTGTGGTTAGATGGGTTTACATTATGGTTTTCATGTATGTAGTTTGGTGGATTTATGTGTTGTTGAAAGGTCATGATGTTTTGAGGCCTATTAAGTTGATGGATGTTTTTGTTAATTGGATTTATGTTTTGATTAGAATTTGAGGTGACAACATTTAGAGATTGTGATACGAGGTTATAGTTTTTGTGGGTGATGTTAAGGTTGTTATATATGTAGGTATAAACGTTAGATGTAAATGGTTGGGAGATATGGGATGTATGTGGATGTGCTTGGGTGTTGGTCATTAGAGTGGAGATGTTGGAGTTATTAAATGAATTTTTCTTTTGATATAACAAATTGGGGAAAGTAGTTTGATTTTGAATGGTGTTTGTATTTGCATGTAAGTTGGATGAAGGTGCTTGGGAGATGTGAAATATTAGTGTTGATGTTTGTAGATTTATTATTTAAGTGGGGGAAATAATATTAATAAATTTTATGGTATATAATTGATTGTTTATTTGCATAGTATATGTGGGAGTTTGAGTGTGCATGGGAGGTAATGATACTTGCATGGAATTAGTGGATATGATTAATTGTGGGATAATGGTAGAATTTTTTTGAGGTGTTATATTAGGAGAATGTGAGTAATAAATGGGAGTGTTGTTAGTAGGTTGGATGGTAAGGTTGTTATTAGGTTGTATGAAGGAGTCGTTTTGTTGTGGCATAGAAAGTGGTAGGGAGAAATTAGTTTGTGATATGATATCATTGGAGTTCATTTCCACCAAGGTCTAGGATGGGGTATTATTGGTGATATATTGTATAAGTGTGGTGTTGAATTTAGAAGGTAATTTAGCTCCCTTTTGTGCAATTAATAAGTATTGGTTATAGTTGACCACAAGAAGTGGGTCTACCAATTTTATTGCATTAACATCCTATTGGGCTTCACCAACTCCTCCGGTGTATATGTATCTTACTAATACACCAATGTTAGGACTATTCCTAGGGCTTAGTAGGGGTGTTATTTCACAAACCTCTTGGTACAAACATGTGTGAGAATTCTCCTTATGTTTCTTGGAAAGGGTCTACGTTCGTGGGTACCATGTTGGAATCTTGTTGGTGTTGCATTTTTCTCTTGGTTTGGGACCTTGTTTCTATTGGCTTATAAGAGATTTTAAGACCTTTTTATTTGGATGAGATTTTTGAATGTTTTGAATGGTGAGGTGAAAAGGACCAAAAAGTGTATCTAGTATTAAGATTTAATGATTGGGATTTTGATGGATGTATTGAATTTTAAACTAGACTTTTGAGTTCAAAAACAACATATTAGGTGAGGGTGGAATAGGTCAACTTAGAAGTAGTCAATGCTCCTAATTTAATCTACACATGGATAAGATAATTTGATCTTCTATGTGGAGAAGGTAAACCTCCATGAAAATACCAAACTAGAGGTGAGGTGAAAGTAAGATCAGGTAAACTTAGTGAATCAAATTTAGATGAAAAATTGATGGTTATGGATGAGTGATAGATTTAACCTAAGTTTGAATCTATATTTAGTTGAAATATATGAAGGGTGAAAATTGAATGTGGTGAGTGGTCAAATCTTAGGTTTGTCTTTGTGTATGCTACGAGGCTTTAGTTTTGTTTGTTGCAGGTTTGTTTATAGGATTATGAGATCTGATGACAATAAGCACTCTAGATGATAGGACAATTATGTTGAAAGGCAGAATAATTATACCACAAGATGTGATAATTGTTCTAGATAGGAGTTCAAATGTGTGATTCTATGTAAAATTGATGACAATCTGGTTTTTAAAATAAAATCATTTATACTACAAGTAGTGATAATTACGCCACAAGGTGAAATAAATATGCAACATAATGTAACAATTATACCATAGAATGAAATAATTGCACCAATGGGTACAAAAAATGCACCACAAGACTAAGCATATGCACTATTTTAGGCTAAAACTAAGCTTTTTTGAGTTTTTTATGACAAAAAATTATATAGAAGAATAAACAGTTGTGAGATAAAATAGTTATATGTGAATTCCTATAGGTCAATTACATAATTATGTGTAATTTAGTCTAATTTTAGTATTTTTGAGCAAAGTTTGGCAAGACAATAGTCATATAGTAGATATGATAGTTATTGATATTTCTAAGGTAATAGGTTGAATGGTGTCACTGGTCTAAAACAAGTAAAAAAAATCCAAGAACTATAACCTATTTAGTGTTAAATGTGTGTCTTTCTAGTAGAGTCCCAATCAATTAAATACTATAGAAGACCACAAATACATAGCTCCACTGTCAAAAGGGGATAACTAGGTATTGAATGGCACAAGATCTCACATTCCTCCTTCTCTTAAAGGATTTTACACCATCAAAAGAACTCTATCTCACCCTAGGATGGTACATGTTGGGTAACTTCATGCATGACGTTGTACACTACACCCCGCTAGCAATAACAATTGCTAATTTTAAGGCTTCTAAAATAAAGATTTGTAGTGGAATCGATGAACAATGAGCCTGTCTATAATGCTTGATATTGAAGGGGTCTCCTTTGCTCTCTTCACCTAACATGTATCGATGAACCAAGGGTTACACGACCTGGCTTTAATGATGTTGGTCACACCTTGGGGTACAAATTTCATTCTCCCCCCTTTATATAACTTGTTGAAAATATGGTTGAGGTTGCCCTTGGGGTGATGATATTGTTTATAATCCCCAATTTCACACTAGGCACAAGGGGATATCATATGCAAATATCACTTCCTTGGGTAAAAGAATAAATATGTGGATTTAGTTGTCCTCCTACTAAATTAAAAATAAGGAAAATGATATTGTTTATAATCCCCAATTTCACACTAGGCACGAGAGGATATCATATGCAAATATCACTTCCTTGGGTAAAAGAACAAATATGTGGATTCTAAGTTATTTTTTATCCCTCGGCTTGCACTAGGTGCAAGAGGAGAGCATGCATACCCAAGAATCCACCAAACACAACAAACAAATTCTTATACCTAAATGAAATTAAATGTGACTTACTCTAGCAAAATCAAGACACATGAATACATTAGAAGTTCCATTATTTTGTCTTCTATCCATTAAAGCCACAACTACAAAGGAAAATATTAGTAACCCAAAAAAACCACAGTAAAAAATACACATAAAAATTGTGCAACTAAATTATTCAATTGCGTAAAATCCTAAGAAAATTATGTAATAGATAGTGATAAATGTGACAAACAAAATAAAAATGATAATTACACTTGCGCAGTCTCTTGGACAATTATTCCAAGATTTCTGACAAATGCACCATTTTGTGGAATAAATACACCACAATCTTTGAAATATGCGCTAAAATCTCTTATAGACGTGCCAATCCCTAATAAATATGTTAATCTACCAAAAAACAACAAAGTATGCAAAATATAGAGGTAAAATCCTAATCCAAAAGATATATTTGTTATTTTAGGGTTAACACCTATAATACCACAATAAAAAATCAATAGAAAGCAATAAAGTAAATATATAATAACAAATAAATAAACAAAATCTCAACCTCTAAAAAATAGTGGGCTTTTTGCTAGATAGATGCACTATTTCTCAAAATAGATACACCAAACCTGAGCACAAATGTGCCAAATGCCTAAAAAATGCACCACAATCCTAAACAAGTGTGCCAACCACTTGAAAAAATGTGTCAATCCCAAAACAAATACACCAGTTCGATTTGTAATTGCTTAAAATATAAAAAAACTCACATAAATTCATTAAATTTCAAGGACCTGAGCATCCCACAAGGCATGCCAAAATGCATGACCTGAAAAATGATTATGAAATCAAATAGATAAATTCACAATCAAATTCAAAAATAGATCACACAAATGAAGCATAAGGAAAATCAAACAAAATAAATACGACAAGCCTACATGATTTCCTTAGCTTAGCTCCATTGTTCTCCTATTTTTCACCTTGGAGAGAAGGTGTAATGGTGTTTGCTCTTAAATTTTGTAGCATAAATTACTGAGGATAATATGCATGTAGAATTTTTGCAATGAGTGAGAGAGAGATAATAGATGATTGATAGGTTCAATCTATAGATTTTAGGTGATACTGATCAACAATGAAGATTTGATGAAAGGATGAGTAGATCAATGGCCCATAATGGTTGAGCGGAATTGATGAGGAGTTAACTAAATTCTTGATTGGAGCTAACTTCTTGTATGGGTCAACTAAGAAAATTGATTGAAGAGATAAGTATGACTGACACCTAGTGAACAAAATTGATTGAGTGAACTCAAAGTGAGTGGGAGTTTGACTAGTGAGGTGGAAATGCATGAGTAATTAATTAATAATTAAGTTAATTGATTAATAATTAATTAATTATTTAATAATTAAATAATTAATCACTAATTTCATGTGCAAAAGGGGAAATAAATAAAATAATCAATTTTATTTATTTTAGAAGGATAATATTGAGAGGAATAGTTAATACTAATTAAATAATTATTACTAATTATTCAATTAATATGATTTAAGAAAAGATAAATGATTAAATTAATTAAATAATTGTAAATTATTTAATCAATTCACAAGAGGGGGATAAATTAATAAATTAATTAATTAACTAAAATTATTTATTTAATAGAGGAAAAATGGTGAAATAGGTAGTTTAATTAAACAATTCAAAATTATTCAATTGGACATTTTAGAACTATAATAATTAAATAATTAAAAATCATTTGATTATTTGAAATGAAGGTGAAATAATCATTAATTTAATTGAGTAATGAAATTATTTAATTAAATGCAGAAGATAATTTAATTAGATGTAGTGACATAAAGTGATATATTTTGGAAGAAATGTGTTAGTCAATTTTAAGTGTTTACAAAAGCAACATAATTAAGAACTCGATTAAATGTTCAACAAACAATAATATGATCTCTATTAATTATTAGTCATTAATACGTTATAATCTACTACAATGTACTTCCAACATGCTAGGCCTCAACCATTTGATTACAAGTGTGAAAGTTATACAATTCAAAAAATATTACAATACAGAGATAGTGCCAAAATGTAAAACATAACTATCTTTTCTTTATCACCTTAATGGGCTTCCAATGATCATGAACAATATTTACACAATAGGTCTTAGCCTTGTGAATGATTGTAATTGGCCACGAGGTGGTGCAAATCTCAATGCCTTATAAAATGTGTGGTCAACTAAATGTGTCGATGTAATTCACATCATAAGCTCTCCCAAGTCAAATGTACTTTGTAATTTATTCCTTTGTTACCACAATCTTCAAAAATTTGTCAAAAGCTTTGAAAAGTCACACTAAGTGTTGGCATGTTATGCATGATAGTAGGTGTAGAGGAGGGGATTTTCTATTCTCAGGATGACGAGGTCTCAAGGAGAAAATAGCCCTCGACTACCTCAAAAGATCTAGCTTAGATGACAAGATAAAATGATGAAGAGTGTATGTTTTACACAAAATTAAAAGGCGAGAGTTCTAGAAACTTAAAGAGCAGGTCACAAAGGTCTTCTGAGAAAACTAACAAGCTCTCAAACAAGGACAAAAGTGTAGTGCATGGACGTCCCCATGGTGCACTAGCGTCTCCTACAAACCAAAAACTAAGAATGTCTCAAAAAAAGCAAAGTGGCTACTAATAGTTTTGATAACTGAATACTTTTAAAATATGGGAAAACAACAAAGAATAACAAAAATTAAAGCAACTTAAACTAAATGAAATGTGGATGATAAAGCAAGAGAGAAGGAAAAAAATACTCACAAAGAACCAAGAGATGAAACCTCCCGCAAAGATATCTCTTCAGTACCTACACACATAAGACCAAGGAAAAATATTGGGGTTGTTTAGGGATTTGCCTTAGTCAAATCCTCACTTTGGTGTTTCCACCTCCATGAATAGAAAAACATGATAGAGAAAATAAATTAGTGGTGACAAAAGAAGAAATAAATACACTAGAACAATATGCTAACTAGATTAAAAGACAATGCAATGAAGAAATCATAGTTACCCTCCTTTAGCAAGATGAGAATGTCGAAAGGGAGAGGCTGCAATCTCCAAGCTTGAGAGAGATATGTTGATAATACCAAAGATCCAATGTAGTATGGCTATGAGAGTAAGAAAATGCAATGAAGATGGTGTAATGAAGGCGAAGAAGTTGTTGTGATGAAGAAAGAGCAAGAGAGAATGGAAATCTTGTGAATTATTTTTTATGTGTTGAGAGAGAGTGAAAATGAAGTGTTTTAGGGAGGTTTATACATGCAAGAGCCATCCCAACATTTTTGCAAGCTAGTAGAGGCAATGTAACATCTTAATGATTGCTACAATTGGGAATCTATTTAGAATGTTCGTGAGGCGCGTAGACGTTTATGCAACGTGTGTTTGTTCGAGACATAAATCCACCTTAGCAACAAGAAAAAAATGGGTTAAGGATTAAATTAAAGTTGGATAAAAGGGGCATTTCATTATTGAATTTAATTTATCTAAAGGGGAGGCTCATGGGATGAAATTGCATAGGATGCAATTTACAACATTACAGTAGGTTAGAGATTGAACAAGACCTTAGTGATGATCAAAATATTCCTCGAAAATGAATGTAACACTTTAGGATTAATCTAGAATGTGTGTTCCCAACTACGAGATAAAATGTGCAAGCATAATGAAATACTATAGGGTTTGCAGTGATTGGTTATGGATTAAATGCAAATAGATAAATAAAGTACAAGAAAATAATTTTGGTTGATGCAATATTTTTCTGACACCTTGGGATGCTCTTGCATTAATGGTATGCTCACTTCTATTATCTTTGATCATGAACTTACCTTTATTGGTAACTTCTAAGATAAAAAAATATTTAAGCTAGAGGGGACACAACTAAAATTGACCTTGACATATCACTCATAAACTGATGTTAGAAAGAGATAGTAAATAAATTCTTGTAGACTTATTCATGTTGCTTTGCTTTAGTATAAAAAATACACTATGTTTTTTGTGGTAACTCTTGTTGAACATTGGTACACCACCTCTTATCATTCTTCAAGCAATATGATGCAATATGAAAGTATGTTTAACCAAACTCCACCAACTCACACTTCGTACCTTTCAAGTAGTTCCATGGCACAAGTTATCAATTCAAATATCAAGAATTGATAATATCTCATCACACTCTCAAGGAAAACTTAGCCCTAGCTCATAATATTATTAAGCAATAGGTAGATCAACATAATTCTAATTGTGCACATTTTCCAAAGGCGACCTAGTCTTTCTATACCTTCAACCTTACAAGAAAACCTCCTTAAGTTTTACACACAAATAAAATTTATTACAAACATTTTATGGACCTTTTTTAATGTAAAATGGGTTGGTGAATTTGTTTACAAGTTGGATATCCCTCCATCCTCCAAAAGATATCATATTTTCCATCTCTCTTATTTGAAGATGTTCCTTGGACAACATGTTCACTTCTAGTTTGCACTTCTCGAGTTAGATGATGAAGGTTCCATCCTCCTCAATCTTGAAACTATTTTAGTCCAAAGTTCATGCATCGTATATGTTTAGGTCCATTGGTGAGAGTTGAAAGTAGGAGACACAACTTGAGAACCTCTCCAACAACTACGATAGTAGTTTCCACAATTCAACCCTTGTAGATAAGGTTTTATAAAGGGTGAGGACATGTTAGGACCTTTATGTCCTAACCTATTTTTATTATGAGCATTTTCATGATTATAGTTTAGTTATTTAATTAATATTACATTAGGAATATTTATCTTGGACATGCATCATATGAAGTTGTACTACTATAATGATTTTATAATAAGTGTATGCATTTATCCCATATTGGTTTCACCTCATAAGTCACTTTATGTGATGCATATTGAAATTAATGTTGTAAAAGAAGAATATAATCTTCAAATAATGTTTTGTATTAGAGATTTTCTCTTGAGGAGGTTGCCCACTTAAAAACTATAATACTTATTTCAAATTCATGGATATAAGCATATTTATAGCTATCATCCAAGTACTATGTTCTTTTTGGCATGGTATTTCTTTCATTTGATAATATTTTACAAGAAGGTGCCTATTAATTTTTCCTTTTGTTTAAGCCTTGCTTGTTATGCTTCCTCTTCTCTTATTCTCATTTCACCTTCTACACTATGCTTCATTATTTTTATGTGTTATATATTATCATTTTAGGGGGCATTGATTTCATGTTCTTCATCTCCTTCTACTTTCATGATCATCATTATGATTCATATGCTTCTCATGTTCAAATATTGTGATTACATGCTTATATTCCCACATATTTGTGCTCTTATAAACTCATTTCATGATTATTACATGTTCATTTCATGCTCACACCACTCTTATCTTGTGATATTCACATGTTCAATTATGCTTATCGAGTCTATATCACATGCTCTTATTATTATGTTTATGTTTATCATGTTTATATCTAATGCTTAGAAATGTTTTTATCTGTGGTTATCATGATGACATCTAAAATTTATTTAGAACTACATGGTTCTTATCTAGTGATCACCACTAGCTTATAGCCCTAGCTTGGGGTTAATAATGAGGGAATCATGCTTTAAAATATATGTGATTTCATGTTTATCACATGATGTTATGCATACACTTGTTCATGATCCTCATTATTTGCACAATATATTATTTTTCTCTTATCCTCTAATTCCTTACATCCCTCCCATGCAACCTTGACTAGAGGAGACATACTATATCATTGACATCCTTTCATGTCTATGGTTAGTGTGGCTCAATAGACATGCCACATCATTTTTTTTTATATTGGGAGCATGGTTATAGTGGTCCATTAAAGGATCTTACACCACCTCTTGTATTGGGTAGAGTGTTTGGCTTCATTCCACGCTTTACATTGAATTTTAACACATGCTTTGAGATTGTTGATATTGTTCAACATTTATATTAGTGCAACTATATTTCAAATTCTAGACAAATGCTACTCATTAGATTCCTTTTTCTTTTGCATGTTTCAAGATGGAGTGCTTATTGCAAGATGAATGTAATACCTTTTAAATGTAATTTTTTAATTTTCATGTTAACTATTGGTTTTTCATTGATATGCATCTTCTTTGTAGTTCATATACAATTCAAAGAGGGGAGAAAATAAAAATGGTGAGAATTGCATACCCTACACTTTTCTCAATAGTTTTGGACTTATTTTGAGTGGGGTAGTCTTTGTACATTAACTAGCGTACACATAGTGTATTACCACTAACAATTGGAACATTCATTGGACCTAGCTCAATTTCACTTCCACACATCCCTAGCAACTGGTTTAGATTTTCTATTTACCCATTTGCCTACCTAGTTCAAATTTGAAATGTAAAATTGAACCTAGTTTGATTCTACACTGCAAAATTAAATCAAGTTTAATTTTGTGGCACAAAATCAACCCATGCATTTTTAATTTTTATTATTTTAAATTACATCTATATTATTCCCTTCCTACTAGTTATTTCATGCCAACTTGAAGCATGAAATATTTCAAATTATATTATAGGGTGTTCTATAAAAGGATAAACCTTCATTTATTTTTACAAATCTAGAAAAAAAAGAATATTGGTACAAGAGCTTCATGTGGGTTGAAGGAACAACTATCAAATAGGTATGTAAATCACACATCTAAGGCAATAACTAGGAAGAACAATGGAGATCAAACAAGAAATCAAAATCTTTATTCACAAAGAATGGAAGAATTAAAAATATACCACTAATATGTGATACCCAATCACGTTATGCTACTCACCCCCTAGAGAAATATGTGTAGAGACTCTATGCACTTATAATTACATTAATTTAAGCTCTATATAAAACCTAATATGTTCATTGAGGGTCCAACTCTTTGAATGCCAAAGACATCTCCTTATATAGAACCTTCAATTTATACTACCATGGAGGATCAAAGTAGGTCATTGCCATAAATGTGTGCTTAGGAGGAAATCTGATCTACACATTATTGTTTTCAACAAGACCAATTGATTATTCCTTAATAAATTCAAAGTTGACACACTTTGACCTTCCAAGACTAACAAGCCATTAGAAAATCCAATCATTGTCATTTGGAAAAAGTGTCATGGTGAAGTGACCAACTTGTTGACAACTAACATGGATTGATCTCTCCAAGGTGTATGTTAGAAATGAGTTGTGCAAGATAACAATGAAAGGGTGCAAAGTTTTATGTGAGTAGAGGTAAGTGTAAATGATAGATTTTTCTGCAAGTACTAGAATAACAATGTCAAATCTTAATCTAAACAATAATCTAAAATCTAACAACAAAGAACGAGGAAATAAACTAAATAATAAAACCAAAATGATCTCACTGAATATGCGTTCATCCCTTCGAATTATCTCTATTGCTCTTCTCCATTTTTCCTTTTCAGTATTCTTGCCCTTAGATTTTTGTGTTTCAATGCAAGTATAGCTTTGTCGAGTGTCTAAGCAAAATATCAAAGAATAGTTTCTCTTCTCAAAAGTGTATGATTTCGGGAGAGGAATAATGATAATGATAGGCCATTTTATAGATTTTGTGTTTTCGAACAATCAGCTCAGATTGAAAGAGAGATCGACGGACGAGATTGATGAATGTCATGCGATGTGAGTTGTGTCTCAGATAGAACGTGAGTTAGAACACGAGTTCAGGAAAGACTGCAGATAGAGACTAAGTTAGAACGTGAATTAGAACACAAGTTCAACATCTTAATCTCCAAAAATAGACTTTGTATGCAAAATCCAAAGTTAGAAGTTGAAGAATAATGCATTCAAATGCGAACTTGAGTTAATTAATTAAATAAAGATATTTAATTAAATAAAGCATTCATGCATATGAGTTAGAACTAGTTAATCGACTAGTTGTGATGGAGAGTCTTCTCACAGAGATAAACTGGTGTTGAATTCAAAGATAACTGGAGAACCAAAAATAGATCTCGAGTCAGAAGGTGAGTGAATGAATTAGATAACTGAATGATAGAGGAATGTGATATAATTAATTAAATAAATGAATTGACTTTAATTAAATAAATAAAGTAATTTATTTAATTTGACTGTTTGAAAAGGATAATATGAATAATTAAATAATGAATATTTAATTATAGATAAAAGGGGGTTAAATGAATAATTAAATAAAGATATTTAATTATAGTTGGAAAAGTATGATAAAGGAGGAATTAAATAATAAATTATTTAATTAATAGATAAAGGGGGAAGAATTAATTAGTTCGCAACATAACTAAATAAATATGATTTATTTAATTAATCAAGTTGAATAAATGAATTAATGAATTAGTGAATTAACTAAAAAGGGGTATTTAATTAATAGAGGAAATATGTGTTAGAAAGGGTAATTAAATAATTGACATTATTTAATCAAGACCACGGACTATAGAAAATTATGTCGAATGTGTACTCGCAGGCCTAGACCAATTTTCGGTATCTATAGTTTTCCCCTCTTTGATACAATGTTGGTACGGCGTTGTGTCAAAGAAAATATGCCCCGATCATGCCCCAGCATGAAACAAGTTAGGGTATGCCCCCTCGAGAAAATTGACAATTTTTGAAAAGTTCCAAAAAAATAAGGAAATATTCCCGATAAGTTAATTTGTTAGTTAGAAATGCTATGGAGACGACAGAATTGAATTTGGAGTTGATACGGACGAATACGGGTCGTTTGAAGTTGAAAGATTACGCGGCCAATAGATTAGGGTTGAGAAAATCCCATTTGAAATCCACCTATAAATAGAAATTAGGGCTAAACCTAATTCATTTGCACCTGGAGGAGATAGAAAAAGAGGAGATTTTGCTCTGACTAGCTGACGAAATGGCGCCTATTCAGTACACTGCACATCGAGGTTATCAGATCCGGATGTTCAGGAGGCCAGCCGACGCAGGACCACCGATATGTACCCAAAAATGAACTTGTCAAAGTTAAGTTTGCACGTATTTCTAGGCAATTGAAAAGAATTTAAGCAAATGCAATGCATCGTAAGCGACGCATATGCTATCGTATTCGCCACATCTGACTACAAAATGACGCATATGTAAAAATACGCCTAGGGTAGTTTAGGCAGTTTAGGGAATGAACGCATGTGAATTAGAATGCACCACATGTGTAGTTATGCAACACATTTGCATTAGGGATAAACACAGGTGTAGTTGTGAACCACATATGCTGTTGTGAAACGCATATGTTGTAGTTAGGCGAGATGATAAAACCACACCGCATTTGTTTAAAAATGCACCACATGTGGTTTAGTGAACCACATGTGCAGTTGGATGGCCGGGGTTGGGAGAATGTGTGACGCATATGCAATAAGCACCGCATGTGAGGCTCTGTGCAATGCATTTGCAAAAAAATGCACCGCATCTGTTAATGTGAGCCGCATTTGACTGGTAAAAATTTTGAAATTTTTTTCTAAGTAAAATTTGAAATTTGTTGACATCATGGTTTAAATGCAGGTTGTACTAGATCCTATATACACACGAGAGTCACGTCCAGATACGTACGATCTGAGAGAGACTAGTGGAGAGATACAACTGCTTTCTAGACTTGGTTTGCATCATTGCCTCTCGATGCCTACGATTCAGGCAAATAGAGGGATGCTTACGACATTATGCGAGCGATGGCACTTAGAGACTTCATCGTTCCATCTACCGACTGGGGAGGCCACTGTCACATTAGAGGATATGTACAGGATTTTGAGACTATTGATCAGAGGTGAGCGGGTGATGTATGATACCCAGCGAGGATTGACGGAGCTTGCTAGATTTTATTAGGTAGATGACATTAGGATGCTCGGGATCAAGCATTATGAGATCGGGTGGCCAGTTTTAGTTGACAGATACGACAGGATTGACTGCATCTTATGTACATTGATCGGGGGTATAGTTCTACCAGACCAACGAGGTCATGGATTTCCTATGGGATGGGGGGAGATTCTGGTGGGCATGTTGGAGAGTGAGACGAGATATGCATGGGGTCCATGTCTACTCAGGATGTTATATTTTCATCTGCATGACATCGTTTATAGAGATGCATAGTCATTGAGTTGTGGGACTACCTTACTGATGGTGTGGGCTTGGGAGAGGATAGTTGTCTTTCATCTGCTAGTTACTGTAGAGAGACCGGAGAGACATCCTTATGTGTTTCGATATACAGGACATATCACACAGACACATGTTGGGGACACAGGGTACTGGAGACACACACTAGACCTTCTAGATCAGTTTACATGGAGACCGTACATGGATTGTGAGGAGTGGCTGGATGATGAGAGACACTTACTATTCTGTAGACAAACGCAGTATCTCATTGGGAGGACTGTTTCAAGTGTGCATATAATAGAGAGGCATCTACCAGAGCAGGTCATGAGACAGTTTGGAGAGGTTCAGGATGAGCCTCGAGGTAGAGAAGAGTTTGCTTGGTCATCGAGAGAGGTTCCATGGTGGGGACCCATGATTCCAGTGGCTATTGCGGAGGAAGACATACAAGCATTACAACCATTATGTTGGGGTTGGAGTGATGGATTAGCAGATCTAGGGACTACGGTTGCATATGATGCATGGTGGGCGGTTCATCGCCTGATTCCTTATACAGATCCTGACCAGCCAGCACCAGTCGAGAGACGAGGCACAGGGCCGAGAGGATGACGGAGAGGTGGAGGTGCCAGAGTGGGTAGAGTTGGTGGTAGAGGTGATGGAGATGACGACAGAGGTGGAGGTAGAGGCAGGAGACAAGGACGGAGAGGGGGTCAAGTAGGTGGACATGCACCTATTCAGGAGGCAGTAGTAGTGGATGTACCAATGGCACACATCGGAGGTAGAGTGGATGTACAGGTTGGGGGTGAGCATGCTGTAGCGGAGGTAGTGGCTGAGGAGCATGTAGAGGTAGATGTCGGAGTAGAGGATGTTGCAGAGGATGTAGATATGGATGTGGCTATAGACCCTCTGGGTATTTTGGCAAGATATGGAGAGGAGGATGTTGAGGATGATGTTGAGGAGGAGGCACCGATGGAGGAGCAAGAGAGAGAGCTCAGAGATCGGATTGTAGAGGGGAGACAAGATGAGGATGCTCCTAGAGATGGTGACAGGGAGGCTTTGGAGGAGAGACTCAGACTTATGACTGCAGAGTTTGAGGTGATGAGACTAGAGAGAGACAGTGCCTATACAGAGAGGGACAATGCATATGTAGAGAGGGACATTGCATATACCGAGAGGGAAAGTGCTCTCATGGAGAGAGACCAGGCTATAGCTCAGAGCCATGAGATAGAGCAGTAGTTCATAGAGGTTAGACGCCTTTGCAGTGGGTCCTCATCTGATGGCATGGTACAAGAGTTGATCAGAGTGGTGGAGAGAGCTAGATACTATAGAGATCTTTATGAGGCCGTAGTGCCAGTAGATAGATGAGTTCCTACATTTTTAGAGGTGTGTAATCAGAGCAAGAGTCATACTAGGAGTCAGAGGACACAAAGTACTGAGGGGGTGATAGGACCACCGAGGGTAGGTCCATATGAGAGGCCTTCCACTTCGCAAAGAGCACCTCCGAGTCTTTTTCCTCCACCATCACCACGTGATAGCAGGGGTAGCGAGACATGATTACAGGGACTTATGTAGACATTTGTATTTTTGATCAGAGAGCTTGCGAGCTCATGTTTTATTTATGGTTACATTCAGACATTGTACTGTGACACACTATTTTTGAGTGATATATCTATATATATGATTTTGGCGGCTTCTACATGATATGCAGTTCTATGTTATGGATGATGTTTTATTTCTATATGATTATGTTTCCTAGATGATGTATGTACATGTGTTATAAATGAATGTTTCTATATGATGTGCATTTATATGTGATGGTAATATGTACATGCAATGTTTACATTATGTATGTTATGATGATGAAATGCCTATTATGTCATGATTTGGATGTATGCAATGAAGATGTTAATGTGACACATGCAATGCAACTATGCGAAATGCTTATATTGAATGTATGTAAATGCAAATAACCTAATGTTTTTAATTGTGTCATAGGACTTTATCATTATGTCATCGAAGAGAAATATTAGGATGAAATTAGTTCAGAATGTTAGTAAGAAATAATTAAGGTTGATTGATTGAGAAAAAGATATAATGAAGGTTGATTGATTGAGAAAAAGACATAATCTTCGATATATTACCAAATACGCTATACTTGCTTGTTATCATCATTGGGCGGTACATGACACAGATGGATAGTACACACTATGATATGAGATAGAACATAGTGTACAAAGTCATCCATCTGCGAAAAATAGACAGTCACAGACAAGGAGTGTCTTAACTCATACTAAGGACAATATTGCCCCAGTCATTTTGTCGAGACAAACCACAGACAACAGACAAAATAAAAGATGGGTCATGAGACGTCATTGCTCCTCTAAATCCTTGATTGGACATCCTTGAGGAAACTAGTAACATGACTCAAAAACCAATGTTTTAAAAAAGACAGTTGACAGACAGCAGTCAAAGAAAAAGAGTCCTGAAACATCCTTGCTTCTCTAAATCCTTCAAGGGACATCCTCGGGAAAGCTAGTAACCGGACTAATTCACAAATTGATAATAAGATAAGGCAAAGTAAGATATAAAGTCATAAAGCCAAATAAAAGTATTCGCCAAAACTTGATCTTGTGGGATTGTTTGATTGTTGATGTTTGACATAGCGTAATGTGAGAGAATGACACATATCGCATAAGACGTTGAGTCTGGTTTCGACTTGGTGACTTCTATATAAGGCATGACAAAGCCTGGTTTCATAAAAGACACGTGTCGTATAAGACATTGGAGTCTGATGATGTTGAAGTGACAAGCCACATGAGACTATGACAATTTGATGACATCTATTGACAAGAAAGACATATCTTGCTTAAGACATAGGTTGATCATTTTGACAATGTGTATGATATTGACTTGATGACTTTGAGATGTTTTTCCTTGTTGTTGCATGACTTGTGTTGATTTTTTGATTGATAAAAGTGTGTGTATGTGTATTGACAGTGTATGACATGAGATGATACCCTAAACTATGATATGCAACTTGTGTGATAGTGATTGTGAATGAACCCTATTGGACTGACGTAGTGTGGTCTCGGGAGCTCATCAATTGTTTAGCCTTGCCTACGTTGTACACACAGAAACCTCATAGTTTGACACAACCAATGACTTTGAATATAAAAAGCGTCATGATTTAAATGTGTGTGATACATGACAAACCTAGACTGACAGACCTAATGCCTCGGGGGCACATCGATTGATGGCCTTGCCTACATCCCAGTCACAGAGGCAACGTAGTTCGACTATGTCTATGACTGACTTAACATGACCGACTTGACATGATTGACCTGACTCTGTTTTTTGGATTTTCTGACACATTTTGGATTTTTGAAGTTTTCTAATGTTTTTGGGATTTTTCAGGACATTTTTGACAGTGTGACATTATGTACAAGGTGGTAGGGCATAGAACAAGGATCTTCCCCTAGTCGGGAATAAGATTTAAGAAGATGGAGTGGATAATGTGATAGAATGGACGCTAGATGCCAATCGTTCCAAGTTATGGATAAGACAACCATTTATTATGAAAGATGGTGAAAAAGTTCGAATAGAATGATGGTAGACGGAAGAGTGTGCCTGACTACACATGGTGCCTGCTTGCCAGGTTTTCACCATGGTACTTATCCATAGCGCCACCGAAGCGGTTTTCACTATTGGACGGATTTATTTCTCTTTACTTTTTTTTTTTTTCTCAATTGTTTGGTGTTACAAAGACGCCTGTTTGCCAGGTTTTCATCAAGGTTACCATTTTTTTTGTTTTTTTCATTTTTCATTTTTTTTCTAGATTAAGACACGGATTCTCAGAGACTAAGCATAGAACCTCTTTAGATGCAGACTGTTGATAGGTGATAAAAGCGGCTCTCCTTCAGGAGTAGAGAGTTGGTACGCTCCTGACCCAAAAGCTTATGTGACAATGTAAGGCCCCAACCAATTAGGCTCAAACTTACCTGGTTTCTCTCATTATGCTTGGTTCTTAGGATTCTCCATTAATACGAGGTCACCAATGTCAAAATGTCTATTGAGAACCTTCCTATTGTAGCTACGACGAAGACGATTCTGATATGCTTGTAAATGATCTAATGCTTTCTGTCTTCGCTCATCCAGCAATTCTAGCTCTTGTAACCTATAGACACGGTACTCTTCATCGTCAATATGACCCTTCAAGGATACCCTAAGAGAAGTTATTTCAACCTCGATAGGTAAGATAGTTTCGGACCCGAATACAAGTGAATATGGAGTGGCGTCGATGGGGGTACGGATGCTTGTGCGATAGGCCCATAAGGTAGGGCTAAGCTGTAGGTGCCAATCACGACCAACATCATTGACAGTCTTCTTAAGGATTCTAACAATAGTCTTATTAGATGCCTCAGCTTGGCCATTACCTTGTGGGTAATATGGGGTGGAGAAATGGTGTTTGATGTGGAATTCTTCACATAAATGGCGTACTTCTTGGTTCTTGAATGGGCGGCCATTGTTTGTGATTATGGATTGGGGAACACCATACCGACAAATGATATAGTTTAGGATAAACTTAGATATTTGTGTGTCGGTTATGTATGTCATGGGAATGGCTTCAATCCATTTGGTGAAGTATTCGGTGGTAGTGATGATGAATTTATGGCCATTGGAGGATGGAGGGTGTATCTTACCTATGAGGTCGAGTCCCCATTGGGCGAAGGGCCATGGTGAAGTAATTGGACGAAGTTCTTGCGCTAGTGCTCTTATCAAGTCTCCATGTATTTGACATTGTCTACACTTCTTTACAAAGACGTATGAATCTTTCTCCATTGTAGGCCAATAGTAACCTAGTCTCATAATCTTGTGGGCTAGAGTAGGACCACTCGAATGAGATCCGCATATACCCTCGTGTACCGCTTGCAAAGTTGTTTGTGCTTCCTCAGCATCGAGACATCTCATTAAGGTGTTATCTAAGGTACGTCTATACAGGGTTTCATCGATGATGGTGTACTTAGCTGACTTTCGGATGAAGGTTCGACGTTGGTTGTTGGACAAGTCTTGGGGTAAGGTTTGGTCAGTGAGGTAGTCAAATATGTCTTTATACCAAGGAGATGTAGGACCAACAATGGTACACACTATCACAGTATCAGGGACATCATAAGCAGGGACCAATAGTTGTTCAACCAAAAACTCGAACTTAGGCACATTACTTGGAATATCCAGCAAGGAAGCCATAGTTGCCATGGCATCTGCAGCTCTATTCTGGATACGTGGTATTTGTTGAAAAGTTATGTCACTGAAATAATGTTTGAAACTATTAGCCATTCTCTTGTAAGGTGCAAGTTTCTCATCCTTAGTCTCGTAATCATCATTTACCTATCGGATTACCAATTGAGAGTCACCAAAGACCTTTAGGCTTTTAATTTTCCATTGAGCTGCCATTTTTAACCCAGTCACTAGAGCTTCATATTCTGCTATATTGTTGGTACAAGGGAAAGCAATCCTAAATGATTTAGGAATGGTATCACCTTAAGGTGTAACAAATAAGATACCAGCTCCTGAACCACGGTTTGTATGTGAGCCATCATAATACAGTTTCCATTCGGTCTTAACGTCAATGTTAAAGAGAAACTCATCAGGAAAGTCTTCCACTAATGGATGATCTGCCTTCATAGGTGCATCAGCTAACTGATCTGCAATCACCTATCCTTTTATTTCCTTCCTTTCGACATACTAAATGTCATACTCACGACCTTGATCATTGTGTTGTGCGAGAAGAGCCCCTAATGCCGACTGTGTTGCTGAGATGTATAATATCAATGGTTTTCCCTCTGTAGGTGGCATTAAGACTAGTGGAGTAAGCAAACAGTCCTTAATTTGCTGGAAGGCTTCTTGACATTTATGTGTCCACACAAATGGTACTCCTTTCTTGAGTAGATGCTGAAAGGGGTGGATTTTATCTGCCAGTTCTACTATGAAACGCCTAATGGACTGTAATCTCCCCTATAGGGTTCTGAGTTGACCAATTCTGACTGGAGGAGGCATATCTATGATAGCTCTTACTTTCTCTAGATCTACTTCAATGCCTCTTCGAGAGATGATATATCCTAACAGTTTACCTGATTTCACTCCAAAGACACACTTCTTCAGATTTACCCTGACATTGTAATTCTCAAGCCTCTGGAATATTTTGTCTAAAACTTTCAAATGATCTTCCCTTGTTTCTGATTTTTCTATAATATCATCTACATAATCTTCCATGAGGGTATGTACAAAGTCATGGAAAATTGTAGTCATTGCCCGTTGGTAGGTAGCTCCTGCATTCTTAAGGCCAAACGACATGACATTCCAACAATATGTGCCCCATGGACACATGAAAGTTGTCTTATGTTGGTCTTCAGTTGCTATTTTAATCTGGTTATATCTCGAGAAACCATCCATGAGGGATAGCATCTCGTATCTTGCTGTCAAATCTACTATCATGTCGATATTGGGCAAAGGAAAGTCATCCTTAGGACATGCCTTATTGATATCTCTAAAGTCTGTGCATATGCGAATGCCCCCAGTTGGTTTAGTCACTGGTACAAGATTTGATATCCAATCCGCATAGTCTATTGTCCTTATGAATCCTACATCCAAGAGCTTCTTAAGTTCTGCCTTGACTAATAGAGCAATTTGCGGATGCATTTTCCTTAACTTCTGTTTGACTGGCTTAATACCTAGCTGTAGTGGTAAATGATGCAATATTAGGTTTGGATCCAACCCAGGCATGTCAGCATACGACCATGCGAAGTTTATCTGTCTCTTTGTGAAGAATTCCTTAAACTCAAGTTTTTCTGTCTCTGTTAGTGAAGCTGCAAAAAAAACCTTCTGAGGATTCTCTTCTGTACCTATGTTGACTTCCACAGATTCTTCTACTAGCATCGGAGCCTTTTCCTATTCAACGGGGAGAATATTTAAACCTCTATCCTTGGGTGCCTCTGGGAGGTTTTCGCCCTCGGATACATCCTTTATTTTGACTTTTTCTTCGTCCAAAGGTGCCTTTCGGTTTTCACCTAGGGACTCATCATTTTCTTTTTCATTGTCTTTTTTCTTTTTATTCTCATTTTTGCGACTAGAGGTGTAAATAGACTCCCCAAAGTATGCTTTATCGTCCAAGTCTATGGTGAAACCAGCTTTATGATCCCCTCTTGGTATGCCTTCTCTAAGTCCCATGAACTCAGAAATTGCTTCGTCATTCTCGAATGTATCTATGATAGGTGTACCTTGTTGATCCCAGTCGATAAGTTCGGGATATACAAGGGGCATGTCATCATCGGAGTTCTTAAAGGTAGCTGCTGACAAGGTGAATATGGAATGGTTGACATGGTCACAAAAGTTTTGGACTAACTCCTTCTTGTTTTTCTTCCTAGGTGTAGGTATATTTTGATGTGGGACTATAGTAAGGGCGGTATTGTCAGAAGATGGTTTATCAGGTGCCCAAGATGCATGATCAAGGGTTTCCCAATAATAGTTCTCTTGCCATTCTTGTTTGGACAAGTGCTTCTTAGGATGAGGACTAGACGGTTTTGGTACAAGTTTCATGTTGAGGTCCAATTCTCCAAATAGGGCATCTATGTTCATGGTACTGGTAGATGAAAGGGAATCCCATTCATCATCGCTTGAGTAAGGGGATTCGTCGAAAACTGGAGGTTTATCGTAAACTGGGGGATGTGGTTCATGAGATGTCTCAATGTCTGTGTAATCACTCACTTCTTCTTGAAACGATGACGAAGTACCAGGAAACCCAATTCTAAGCAGTTGACACCCTATCCCTAGATATTTCAGTCGTGGGTAGACAGTGATCAGTTCCGTCCTTCCATTCTGATAGAGTCCTAACCCACTATGCCCATCATAACCTTCATTTTGCATTATCTTAAAGCCTTTTCCATACTGGTCCTTGGCTATTTGAATAGACGGGGAGGGGTATTCATGTTCTTCTTGATACAACCAGGAATCACCTTGATCCACAATTTCGTCACTTAACTCTCCCCATTTGGTCAATGTCATTGTAGGGGGAACATGAAATGTGACCACCGACTGTCTTCTTTTTGGCATAGGTAGGCCATATGCCTTCGGTGGAATCAATTGAGTGACATAGTATGATGCCTTTATATTATATTCGCCATAGCCCTTGTCTTGGATCTTGAGTTTAGGAGTGGTTGATGGAGGTTTGAATGAAATGGACTTAGTGAGATGTGATGGGTCAACGTATAGGGATAAAGTGGATGATGAAGCTTCTTGGTTAACTGGTACTTGTCGTGGTGGAATATCCCTTAGGCTTGTACAATACTGAAAAGGATCTGGATCACCATCAATAGTAATCTCTGTGCCATTATAGGGGAACTTAAGACATTGGTGATATGTTGAAGGTACGACTTTCATGGCGTGTATCCAAGGTCTACCTAACAACAAGTTGTATGGAAGGGTGAGATCCAAGACTTGGAAGATGGTGTTCATGGTTGCTGGGCCAATTCTTATAGGGAGTGTGACAACTCCTTTGGATGATCTTTCCTCGTCATTGTAAGCCTTGATGACTATACTCTTAGAGGTATCTACGCAGTCTTCTGAGAATCCCAATGCCTTAACCGATTTTAGGGTACACAGGTTCAAACTTGCTCCTTCGTCTACCAAGACTCGTCAGACTTTGTTTTGATGGATTAAGACTTCAAGATGTAAGGGGTCATTATGATCAGATTTCTCAGTCGAGTAGTCCTGTTGGGAAAATGTGGCATGATGCGAGTTGGTCAAATATCCCACCATTTCTTCGAAATGATTGACATCTAAGTCTATAGGAATAGTTGTGTTCTGTAGAGATTTTTCTAGAATGGCTCGATGCTCAGGTGATAAGGTCAACAATTCCAAGATAGATATTTGTGCAGGGGTTTTACTCAATTGATCAAGAAGATTGTACTTGAACTTGGAAGCTTGCGTAGGTGGCTTAGAAGAAGAAGGTCCAGGAATAGTAATCTTAGTTCTGTGTGTGTTCACATTACATTCTGGATGCTTCTTAATGGTGAAGGTATTGACATTCTCATTTGCGGCTCAAAGGTGATTTATGATCGTTCCTTTACCATAGTCAAAATTGGTGTTGTTATAATTGACTGCTGGATTATTTTTGGGTCCCGAACTGGAGGCTTTTCCTTTTGTGTGGTCATGTAACGGGTCCGTGAAGACCTTATGATCATTGTTCTTTGAGTTTTTTTGCCCACCGACCTCTATGGTTCCGTTTTCAACAAAGTCTTGTATGATATTCTTGAGTTGGCGACATTGTTGGAGGTTGTGTCCTTTCATTCGATGATAGTCATAAAAAGAGTTATCGTCCCACCATGAAGGTTTGAACTGTCCAGGATCATATTCTCTTGGTTCCAAAGGTTTGATGAGATTATTTTTAATCAACTCTTTGAAAATAGTCTCGATTGGTTGCCCTAAAGGTGTAAATTAACGTGTTGGAAATCTCCTATGTTGTGGTCTTTGTTGTTGTGAATTTTGGACATAGCTTGTTGATATGGACTATTCATTGTGTCTTGATTAGAATTATAACCTCTAAGGGTGATAACTGGTCCCGTATGTATGTGTTTAGCATCAACAATGCCATCATTTGTAACATTCTTGTTCCTAGACCAGAATTTGTTTATATCATTTGGCACGTTTTGATGTTGGACAACCGGATTTCTGCCTAGTACCTTAATTTCTCCTTTGTCTATAAGGCCTTTCTCAAGGATAATGCCCTTTTGTACCAGGTCTGAGATTGAAGTACAACAGTGTACCCTTAAGTCACTTCGTAATTTGGGGTTGATGTTCTCTAGGAATATGGTGACCTTTTGTTTTTCTGGTATTTCAACTGGACATCTACTAGCTAGACTTCGCCATCTCTGGAAGAAAGTGGTGAAAGTTTCGCCATCTTCTTGTGTCGTGTGGCACAAGGTTGTAATTGTTACCTCATTGTCTATGTTAAAAGCGAAATGTTCGACAAACTTTTCAGCTAATTCGCCCCAAGATCGTATACCATATGGTAGTTTAGAAAACCATTCCAGTCCTATCCCAACAAGGGTTCGTGGAAATAGTCTCATTAAGTATGTGGGGTCATACGATATGTCCATGCATGTTGTTGAGAACTCTCTAATGTGTTCTAAAGGATTCTTTCTCCCATTATACTTGGGCAAAACCGGTATAATGTATCCATGGGGGAAAGGTGTCATATACAACGCTTTGTCAAATGGACATGGACATAGGTCTTGTGCTGAGATTGTTCATTTTTCGGACATAGACATGTTATCCATCTGTTGTTGAAGTGTTTGCATCTGGTTTTGAAGGACATCGACTTGTGTCAAGGACATGGTGTTTGTGAAATTTGGATGAATGTAGGTATTTTGATACACCATGTTATGTGACGGGTTGTGATTGGGCGAGGGAATATATCCTGTTAAAATATTTTGATTCGGTATAGGGAT